>CM044437.1:46063696-46077504 GCA_024363595.1 Xenopus borealis
GAATGATTCGAATATTCAAATAAAATTTTATTCGAATATTTGATGGTCAAATAACTTCCCCTTTAAATTTTTATTCGACCACCTATTTCGCCAGGATCAAGCTAACAAATTGGGAATCATTAGCTGAGATCGAATAATGTTTTATTTTTTTTTTATATTTGATCGTTCGATCGATCGAATTGTGGTAAAATCCTTTGAATACTTCCCCACTATTCCCACGGTCGAATTTCGAATGTTTTTTTAATTCAAAATTCGACCATTAGTAAATCTGCCCCTAAGTGTATGTTTCACCAATAGAACCATTCATGAAGTGAATAAATATTTGCTAGTCAGTACAACCAGGACAAGGAGTGCCCTATATTTATATATCATGAACCTTGAATTATATTATTTGCCTGTTAAGTTTCACTGACTGCATATCTACAGTAGATCTCTCTGCACTAATAGCCAGTTAGTATTTTAAAGAGAGTTATCCTATTATTTTTTCTCTGCAATCAGGTAACCTTGGCATAGGCTTTATTTACTTCCCACTTTATTTTCAGACTTTTTCCAATAACTATCTTATTAACATTGTATTTGTTCAGTCATTTATTAGTTAATAATACATTTTGGAGCCAATCTCATCATTTCACCCTTATACAAAACGTGTTAACTCTACTATGCCTCATAATTGAACTACAGCACCCCGCTGGTTGTCTTAATTGCCTTTATGAAGTTTATGTCACCAAGATTGGTGCTGTCTGGTGATCTTATTTTTTACCTGTCCACTCATGATTGAAGTCAGGCAGCCACACAGGGAAATGCCCAATAAAGAAACCAATATTAAGTCAGCATATTACTAAGGTATATAGCAGAAATATAGCCATTGTCTTATATGATTCACAAATTTGTATAAGAAAGAGAAACAGGACAGATGCCTTTGGTTCTATATCTTGCTTTCATCACTGCAAAATATGAACAATCAGAATACTTTTTAAGCAGAGATCTTTTCTCCACATCTTTTATGTCCTCAGCTAGAGCACATGCACCTAATTTAGCTTAAAATTTTGCATCTTTTAAAAGATTCACTTTGTCCCTATTAAATGAAGTATCAGGCTAATGTATTGGTTTACACTGATTGACTTTTACAAACCATGTAGGAACTAATTGTAATAAAAACTGGATTATTGTTATACTGTATCAACTGTCAACAATAGAAATAGTTAGACCACATCACAGGTACAGATTTGGGGCAATATTTTGGCTTGCTGGCACAGGTACAGATTGGGAGCAATATTTTGGGTGCTACTGGCTGGCACACGTACAGTTTGATTCATTAATGTGTTATAAGGTTTCTTTATTTAAGAAAAAGTGAATAGGTGGGAAATGGTCATAGATAACAGGGGTGAGGCGCTGATTGAACCCCTTGCCTAGGGTGCCAAACTACCTTGGCCCGGTCCTGGTGCCCACAGAATCCTGGTGGCCAGCGCGGACGTCCCGCGTCAAAGTCGATGCGGTGTCACGTTGCCAGCATCAGAATTGGAGCAGCTTTATGACATCATGACGCTCTGGGTTGACGGCTATTTAAAGCGCCAGAACATTACCATCAATACCCTAGTATAGGTTCTACCTTGTGTGTTCCTGGGTGCACTTCCTGTGTTATTCTGATTGATCCTGTGCTTGACCTTGCCTAACTTCCACATTCTGATTCTTCGCTGCCTGAACCGACCTTATTGCCTGGACTTGACCATTCTTCTGCCTAACCCTTAACTGTACCTTGATCTGTGCTGGACTGGTGCTTCCTTCTTGGTCCACTATTCCTGGCTGAGCCTTCAGGCACTGACACAAGGGAAATTTGTTGAAGGACCACATGTTTATGCAAGTGTTTATGTGTGAATAATTTCAACTGCTTGATTTAAACACAAATCAACTCAAAATAAGTTTATTCTTTTGGTGCAGTTCCTTGTATTTTTTTTTAAATATGTGTTCAAGAAAATGTATTTAGTTAATACAGTATGAGGGTCACAAAATTCAACAGTACTAAGACAATAGCCTGAAATTTGAAAAACATTTTAGAGTTTAACAATAACTACATATCCTTGTTTTTTGGAATTCAACAAGTAAGAACACATCCGCATTAACACATATCACATTATGATACATTCATTTTATCAAATGGGGGCAAGCAGAGATGTAGCATAATATAGCCAATAATTCATCAATGTCATTTTAGGATAATTGATCAATGTACTAAATGTAAGCTACTGTAAAATATGTCAAACCTCATCTCTCATTGAGACTACAGTCTTCTAATAAAATTATCTTACTAAACCCATGTTCTGATATATCTAAACAGAAATGAAACCGGTTATTTTCTACAGTATCCCATCAATTCACAGTGAATGACAGCAACATATTGAGCAAAACAATATTATTATTTTTCTGACTAAAGTAGAATAATTTATTGCATTTAAAATTAATGCAGAGGCTCAATTTCAAATCATCTATAAACTGCCTGCAATTTTATATTTACCACTATACCAGACACACCTCATATGGGTGGTAGAGGGGCTGCAGCAAGAAATAGCATGTGATGTTACACGGTTGTGTATAGTCTGTTATGACTGGGTGATCTTTGGAGGATCACCTTACATATCAGACCAGTGCCTTTTCATACAGAGAGCTATGGAATTGGCACCTGTAAATTATTGTCTCTCAAGTTTAAATTAGGCTGGAAACAGTGATACTGTGCCCAGTAATGGGAGGTTGCCACATTTGTCATTTATGGCCGCCTATGCTATTGATATAATGAGATTTAAATAACAAATTGCAACCTTGGGGCAGATTTATTAACTGGCAAAAATTTGCTAGCTACAGCTTCACACCCAGAGCAACACTTCACCAGGTGAAAAATTCACTCAGACAACACTAATTTACTAAAATGCTGAGTTTCGTCCTCGTTACCGGACGCTGGAGAGTTTTGGCTATTTTACATCGGCAATGCAAGCAATTCAAAGCTAAGATGTGAAAGCATTCATTTCTGCATAGTGCAAATTCTTGCGCTCAGCTTAATTTGCATATGGTGGGAAATCTAAAGTTGAATGGACAACATCTTTATGTTATATATTGGTGCATACTTACAAATTACACTTTTTAAAACACATGTCCAGAGAACCTTAATAAAGCCAGATGTCGGAAGAGCCCTCCTGGGATTAGCTGGAAGTATATGAGTGTTAGCAAGTCCACATTACTTGATTTCTCGTATGCCCCCAACTCCTCCGGCCGTGGGAAATTCCACTGCCGTGGTTGCTCCTTCAGTAGTGGTCTCAACGGCTTGTGAGCTGTGCATCCCTCCTCCTCCTTGCTGTTATAGGGACCCGCTAGCCTGAAGAGGGTTCGCGTTTTGAATTTTAACCCTAACAATATTCTTCAGAGGGACAAAAGTGGGTTATGTGGTGTCTTGTTTGGAGGGAAAACCGCTTGAGTGGGCAACACCTCTTTGGGAGAAGAATTCTCCATTGCATTCCTCCAGGCATTCTGTACTGTGTTTGATGCCCTGAGTCAGGTCGCTAATGCCTCAACCCGGTTCCTGCAGATCCGGCAGGGAAGTCACAGTGCTAGTAAGTATGCTATTGATCTTTAATGGCAGAAACTAATTGGAATGATGAGCAATACAGGGCTGTGTTCAACCAAGGCCTGTCTACTCGACTTAAAGATTATATTGTCTCCAGGGAACTTCTTGAACTGCTGGAGAATTTGATTGCTCTCGCCATTAAGGTGGACACACCTCGGAGAGCATCAAGCTTTCAAGGAGCACAGTAAGAAATTCCAACCAATGCTGGCTCCACACTTCCAATATCCTTTTCTGCCTGCCTCTTCCCAGCAGCCTCCTGTCTCTTCTCTGGAAAACCTATGCAGATTGGAAAGTCATGTGTCTCTGAGCAGGGAAAAACTCTGGAGACGCTCCGCAGATCTTTGTTTGTACTGTGGCAGTCAACCTCATTTTGCCAATTCCTGCCCTGTAAAGCAGAGAAGTTCTCCTCTCCAAGGTAAACTTGTGTCACATGTGGGTGGCATCACACTAAAGCTCCAAGTGAACTCTCACCAATTTCACCTCCCTCTACAGATTTACCTGCCCACTAAGACAATTTCTCATTTCTCATTGAAATCAAATTTCTCATTGGAATGCATTTTGTCAAGAAAAAAAAAATCGGATGACCATCTTTTTTGACAGATCTGCAATCCCTGCCCACAGTCTACAAGGAGTACTCAGATGTCTTTTGTAAAAAGTATGCAGAATTTCTTCCTCCTCATCATCACTATGACTGTCCCATCAATCTTCCTGGAACCATGCCCCCTAGAGGTCGAACTTATTTCTCTTTCCTGCTGAAATCTCTGCTATGAAAGACTATATCCAAGAAAATCTACAGCGGGGATTTATTTGTCCCTCTACCTCTCCAGCAGGGCTGGCTTGTTCTTTGTGGAGAAGAAGGATGGAGGCCTGCATCAGTACCTACTGACAATACCATAACATTGGACTCTTATCACTGAATTGTTTGACCAATTGAAAGGGGCTAAGATTTTCTCTAAGTTGGATCTACGTGGGGCATACAACCTCAGCATATGTGAAGGGGCCAAATGGAAGATGGCATTCAACACCCAAGGTGGGCATTATGAATACCTTGTGATGCACTTTGTCCTTTGCCATCTTCCAGGAGTTTGTGAATAATATGTTTGAGATTGACTGGGGAAGTCAGTAGTTGTATATCTAGATGACATCCTAATTTTCTCCAAAGACTTGGAAAGTCATTGCTCTCAAGTGAAGGAAGTACTTTCTTGCTTAAGGGAAGTGTGTCTTTAAGGTGCCTAAAGCCTCTTTTCTCATTAAGTGCTCTGGTGCATAAGTCTTTTTCTGATCACAGACAGAGATCCTCTCCTCCATACAAAGTCGGAGAAAAGGTGTGCTTGTCCACAAGAAACATTCATTTAAAGGTTCCTTCTCAAGTTGGGCCAAGGCTTGTTGGTCCTTTGCCCATTTCAGAAATAGTTAATCCTGTGGGAGTCCGACTATTCCTAATGTGTTTCATGTCTTCCTGGTTAAACTAGCAATTTCCAATCATTTCTCTCCAGATCAGTCTCCTCCTTCATCCATCTCTGTGGATGGTCAACAGGAGTACAAGGTGGAAAAGATCCTGGAGTGCAGATTCTCCAGGTTCTCTTCAGTTTCTCGTTAAGTGGAGTGGCTTTGGCCCTGAAGAATGTTTTTGGGAGAAACTCTCCAATGTACAGGCCCCTCAATTGGTAAGGAAATTCTACAATCAATTTCACCAGAAGCCCAGGCTTGGTGGTCCAAGCCCCCCCGTGGGGGAGGGGGTACTGTCAGGAGCGCCCGATGGAGCTCCAATCTCTTGTGGCACCGCATCCAAGATGGTGGTGCCCATGAACCACGTGGACTGACGCCAAGTCACACACCTACCACAAAATTAAAAATAAAAGGACGCCAAGGATGCTGGTTTGATGCCCAATCGTAGGATTTGTTTTGCATATTCCTGGGTGCTTGGTAATTTGCTTAATATGGATTCCTGGACTTTTGACCCTGTCTGAACTTTGACTTCTACCTGCCTATTGATCTCTGCCTGGATATTGACTACACTTTGTTCCTGAACCCTTGTCTGTACCGTGAACTTGGAATTAACCTCTAAGCTTCCTCCTTGGTCCGGACTACTCTGGGAGCCGAAAGGCCCCCTGACACACATACATAATTTTTTGTAGTTAGTGAATGATCTGTCCAATTCATTCTAGATTAGAAAAAATTAAATCTGTAGAATGTCTGTTGGCTTCAAGTGCAGCATCAAGGTTTGTGCAATTTCATTTTATAAAGTTGAACTAGTAATGCATAGCAAGAGTATATAATTTGTTTGAGACAGAATTACTCTGTGCTTTATGACCTTGTGAACAGAATGAAATTTACTATTAGCATTCTTTTGGAACGTGCAGCATCATTTTCTTGTACAATAAACAGAGAGATTTGACATATGCTCCTGTATATAGTATATAAATTAATGTTCCATATGTTTCCACGTAAAATATCATGTCAAAAGTTATTTTAAACATCTGGGAAAGAGAGAGATTTTTGTAAACATGACTAAATCATTTTCTACATCATTATGTCAGTTATTGGATTACAAATATCTTTATAGATCTGCACAAGCCAATTTTTTTTCATGTAATATACACAACACAGTGCTAAGACTGTGTGAGAGCAAAGCAAAGTAAGTCTATATACAAATAAATGTTTAGGATAGAAATTCACATATTGAGTTTCTTATCCAAAACTAATGTAGTTTTCATGCTTATAGATAGTATCTTCAACATTAAATACTTCATAAAAATGGCCCTTAGTTTCATAAAAATAAAAAGGATAAAATAGAATTTAAAAAAAAAAAAAAGAAAAATGTTCATGGTGGAAATACAAGTGCTACATTAAGGAAACAAATTAGACACCACTCAGTGATTATAATCACTTAACTGATACCCCCGGGGCATGTGCTTTATTTAACATTTGGCACTTCCCAACAATTTAAACTTTCTTTTTCCTTTAAACCCAGTGAATGTACTTAGTACACTTAAGTGTGGGCTTTTATAAAAGTGCGATAATTTTTCAGATTGCAGACAATATTCATTTTGGAAGTTAAATACAGTAAAGCAAAATGATTGTGACAGACTTTGGTGACTTTTGATTCAGATTTAATTTGATGTTTGTTGATGTTTTGACAGATTGTACTACTCACAATTAAAGTTTCTGTATTTTGATCTATGGTCCAAAATATGTTAGGCATTGACAATATTGCACTCCTAGTTCTATCGAAATTTGCTGTTTCAGATTGGCATGCAATCTTGCTATAGAGGAAAACATTCTCTTTAAGCATCTGGGAGCTATTTTTAACTTTCATGGTTTTATAGAAGATTATTGAATCAATCCTTAATAATAAAAATAATATAGTGGTCAAGGATTAAAGAAATCTGAATAAGATTGGTATGATAAACTGTAGTCCAATCAGAAAAATGTTTCCTCTTTGTAAACAATTTATCCTTTGTAACACCTCAACTGCCAATGCAAAAAAAAAAAAAAAAATGTTTTAGGGATGGGTGAATTTTTTCACCCTGTTTCCATGTGGAAATGACACATATATACTTGAATGGCATAGGGCGTCAAAAATCTTTTTTTGACTCCCATAGACTTTAATGGGCATGGGCTGCAAATTTTTGGTCAAGCAAAACTGGTCAAATTCGCCCATCCCTAGTCTGTTTATTGTTATATATGTGTAACCAAATTCTTACTTCAAAAATGACAATATACCAAAAATATTACATCACCCTCGAGCAAATTCCTGTTTAAAAACTCAATTTTGAAGACTTTTACATTGCAAATAATTTTTATTCCTAGTTAATGTATGTTAAAGGATTTTATTATATTCCCTCAAAATATTACTCTTTTAAACAAAAACACAATGAAACATGTTATAATGTATAAAAACTAGCCAATTAAATAACATTGTGTTATATCTATAAATATTTCCACCACAATTTCCTCCAAGAGTGACATAGTAAGTGCCAATGATTTGCAGCTTAACCTTCTTTTGTAAATTAATATGTGACATATTAAAATCTGCCTCTTAAATATCAAGGAAATATTTCATTTTTTATACAGTTGAAATCGTATGCATTTTATTGCTAGCAATTTGAAAGTCAATTACGAATGAATCTTGTTATATTAATGACATTAATCAACAGTGGCAAGGTTTGAATCATAATACTTGCAGGAACGTCAGATGAAAATATGTCTGACAAAATCTATCTCTTTCTGTGGACATCTTTAAAAAGACAAGGAATCCCAATTTGATGGGAAGGGAATACAAAAATCTTAAATACCCCCTCCCCCAGTGGATCCAATAACCGTTTTTCTCCCTGACAGTCTTCCTTTAAGGAATTAAATGTGCCTTCCTAAGTAATGCAGTGTCACCATCTTATTTACCTTTCACACACCCTAAAATGTTGCCAAAATTATACTAATACATTGCTAATAAAAACTAGTTTATTGTATATCATCGTTTGCAGCAATAACAAAAATTCCTTTTTTATAGCAGATTATTATTTGACAACTCTTGTCAAAGAGTTGCAGACAATGCTAACTATAAACCTCAGTGTATGGATGTCTATGGGATTGTAGGATAAGACAAGAAACATGTTTCTTAAGTTTCTGGTACCTGATGCAATTATCATTTAATACCCTCCTCTTAACTCTTAGTTACCTATTGTATTTATAATATATATAAAGTTTACAATAATCTAAAAATGTACAGCACTGTTATGCCGATTTACTTTTACTTTTAATCAAGCTCTGTTCCATAACAGAAATTAACAGGGCCGGATTTATATAGCTGGCGCCCCTAGGCCCACTGTCATTTGTCTCACCTGTGCTCTCCACTTTTTTTATGCAAATTTTCTTTACTGGGACTGGAGCAATGGGGATTGGTGCACAGGAAATTTAAAAAACAACTGTCTCTACTGCCCATCCCCAGTGTTTTTAACAAACGCGGGTGTGGTTGGGCAGCATGCCGCCCTACGCCCGGGCCTAGGTGGCCTTTCCACAAATCCGGGCCTTGAAATGAATTGTCTATATTATATGTCCCACTTGATTTGTATCAAGAATTTAAGATTTAGTTGGGTATTATGCCCCAGAAGGGCTGCTGAGACTTCCATTGAAAGTGAAAATGTTTGAGCACTCAAAGCAGTAAAACACTTTCTGACAAATTGACACATGAGTTTATATATTAATATATATACAGATGCAGCCACTTGGATTTGTGTGTTAAATGCGTGCCACGACTCGTTTCGCAAATTTTTTCGCCAATTCGCGAATTTCGCTGGAAATTCGCAAATTTTTCAGCAAAGTGAAACGGGGTAGATTCACCCATCACTAGCAAGAACTACTCAGCCAATTATCTGATGTATCTACCTACCGGCCCTTACCTAGTGACCCCACCATTACCTTTAAGAAGGAACTAGACAGCAAATTGAACATTGCGCTAACTGCAGGATGTATAGATCCTGATACGTTTCAATTTTTAAAATCGGATTTTCCTAAGATTCCAATAATCTATACACTTCCAAAAATCCATAAATCTTTATCTGCACCATACGCAATAACAGCGACCCGGGCATAGCAAAAGATCAATTAGAGGAGGCCTTTTACAGGTTCCTGAAGAGGGCATATAAAGAGGAGCTACTTGTACAACAATTGGAAAGGGCCTTAGTTCATTCTCAAGCTGACCTCCTAGTGGATAAAACCCAGGGTAGATCCATACTCCCTAATATGATTTTTACTATAAAATATTCACATTTTTCAAAGAACCTCAAAAAATGCGTTAGACGCAATTGGCCAATTATTGCCATGGACAATACTTTATCCTTACACCAGGTTCCCTGTCCTATGTTTGGACACAGAAAAAATCAGAACCTCAGAGATATCCTGATGCAGACCGACTTTATTAATAAAACGAGTGTAACACATAACTGGCTGTCTGGACAACAAAAGCTGGGTTGTTATCGTTGCCTGGACTGTATCACTTGCAGAACATTGCTCACTGGCAAGGATTTACCTCATCCACAAACCGGCAGGCGCTTCAAAATACATTACAGACTTATCTGCACCTCCTCGTATGTGATATATATTGTGACATGTCCTTGTGGCCTTTATTATGTGGGAAAAACTGCCACCTCATTGAGAGATAGAATAGCAAATCATAGATCAACAATAAGTAAGGCACTTCAAGAAAAGACTGCCAAACAACCAGTGGCCTGCCACTTCCTACAAATGGGACATGGACTACCGACATTCCGTTGTATGGCGATCGACCACCAACCCCCACTACAGAGAGGGGGCAACAGAGACTTGGCCCTACTAAGAA
Source organism: Xenopus borealis (assembly GCA_024363595.1). Taxonomy (NCBI): domain Eukaryota; kingdom Metazoa; phylum Chordata; class Amphibia; order Anura; family Pipidae; genus Xenopus; species Xenopus borealis. The sequence continues at coordinate 46,073,647 of CM044437.1, forward strand.
GAGAAATGAAGTGGATCCATCGGCTGGACACTGTCAATCCACGAGGACTTAACGAAACCCTACAATTGGGATGCTTCCTTTGACTTTCATTGGAAAACTATCTGGGACCCATTTGCTTGGACACTCTAAGCACGGTCTTAGTGCTTTTTCTTTATCAATGTGGATACTTGACTTTGTAACATTGTTGCGTAACCATATTGGATTGTTCCTTTCCTCCACACTTCCTTTCGCTGCCTCCTGTTATTTTTAGATCTTATCTTCACCTACTATTCTCTTGTTCTTTCGGCCACCAGTTTTGGCCAGTGACCACATTGAACTGCCTTACCGTACCCTTTATTGTGACTGTGTCCTTATTCTATTTACCCGCAGCACTATGTGGGTCTATACCTAAGTGTGCATGACTAATACTGGCATGGGTCCGGCCGCAATATGGCCGCAGGTACTGAAGGGAGATCTTGATAGGGTCTCATTATGCCGCAATAGTACCGTACTACTTGATATTATATATCCTAGTCATATATGACTGAAATTCGCAGGGCTATGGATGAGCGCACGCTGTATGATTCGACAAACAGCGCAGCTGTTGATACTTGATGGTGTTGGGCCGCCTCCCTGGTTGCTAACGAACGACCTTATGGTAACCGTCTGACACACGGAAGTATGTCGTGCAACAAGGCGCACGCCCACCTCTTTGCTGTTTTCTGATTGGCTTGGAGACCCGGTGTGAGGCTCCGATTGGACAGGTTGCATGGGTAAACAATGTGGTTGATGTCTGGCAAGGTGCCCTCTATTTATTATCCTACTTTCCTTGTAAGATATTATCTCTCCTTTCTTTTCTGCTCAATATCTATTACCACCCAAGTTCCGATCTTCTCTTTCTTGCACCTTGTTTTCTACCTAAACACGGGTTTTGTGACAGCGTTCTTGGTTGCCTAGCAGCCATTTTAGGCGCCTAAACGTACTCTTTGGCTTTAAATACTGTGGGTGGTTGGGCCTTCTGGTTTTTTGTTTTTTTGTATACTCCTGACGAAGATCCCTGTGGGGTGATCGAAACGTTGAGGTTAATAAAGATTTTTTCAATTTTTTGCTTAAAAAACCTGTGAGTGCCTCTACCTTGCCTCGTTTTATATATATATATATATTTATATTTATATAAAATATATAAACAGTGAGTGCTGATCATCTGCATACTATATAAAGTCTATATATATTCAGCTCTTAGGTACTTTACCTCGTAAATGACTTTGTGTTGGTCATTTGACTTATGAGCTGGATGCTGTGTGTGTATATATATATATATATATATCAGAGAACATAACTGCTTCATCGTTGTAATCGGCTTGAAAAAGGAACAATGCCCTTAAGAGTATTGATTGAGGCATTACATTTTCAGCTAAAACCATAGAACAGAAATGGTTGTAATTCAAAATCATATTAAATCATTGCTGTTCTCAATTTATTCCCTTAAGGAGTAAATGTAGAAGCTCAAAGAATCATCCTATGTGGCTTAACACAGATGGAAAGATTGTAAAGTTAATAGGAAAGAAGAGATCGGCATTTAAAAACTACAAATCTGTTGGGACAGAAGCTGCATTTTATGAATATAAACACTGCAATAAATGTTGTAAATTAGTATTACGGAAGGCACAGAAAGGTAATTGACAGTTAATTGCAGCACAGGCGAAAAGTAACCCTAAAAAGTTTTTTAAATATATTAATAGTAAAAAGATGCAGGTTGAGAGTGTTGCTCCATTAACTAATGGAACCAGTATGGTTGTAACAGATACAGAAAAGGCAAATGTGCTAAATCAGTTCTTTTCTTCAGTGTATACAATAGAGTCTGAGTTCCCATGCTCACTTCATAGCTGCACTAATGACTCAGCTCAATCTAGTCAGTGGCTGACTCAGGATATGATTAATCAAGCTTTAATAAAAATGTATGTAAACAAGGCTCCAGGGCCTGATGGTATACACCCACGAGTGTGAACTTAGTTCAGTTTTAGACAAGCCCCTATTTCTGATTTTCTCAGATTCACTTTCATCTGGTACAGTGCCTATGGATTGGAGGAGAGCTGATGTCATCCCAAAAAAGGATCATGATCTCATCCTGGCAATTACAGGGCCAGTAAGTTTGACATCTGTGGTGGGCAAATTATTTGAAGGCTTGTTAAGGGATCACATTCAAAAATTTGTCCTAGTGAATGGAATTTTGAGCAGCAATCAGCATGGCTTTATGAAGGATAGGTCATGTCAGAAAATTTGCTTTTTACGATGAGGTAAGTAAGATGCTGGACAGTGGGGGGGGGCAGTAGATGTGATCTATTTGGATTTTGCCAAAGCGTTTGATACCGTGCCCCACAAATGACTGCTTTCTAAACTAAAATCTGTTGGTCTTAATGAAGTTGTTTGCACAGGGATTTGAAACTGGCTACAGGATCGGGTACAGATTGTGGTTGTTAATGGTACGTTCTCTATTTGGAGTAAGGTTCCCTCAGGGCTCGGTATTGGGTCCACTTTTATTTAACTTGTTCATTAATGACTTAGGGGAGGTTGTTGTAAGTGTATCATTGTTTGCAGATGACACAAAACTATCCAGCCCAATTAATTCCATCCAGGATGTGGCATCCTTGCAACAGGATCTTGGCAAACTGGTAATCTGGGAAGTTAAGTGGCAAATGATATTCAATGTTGATACATGTAAAGTAATGCACCTGGGATGTAAACATATTCAAGCCACTTATACCCTTAATGGGACTGCACTAGGCAAATCCTTTATGGAAAAGTACCTTGGAGTCCTTGTAGATGATAAATTTGGCTGTAGCAAGCAATGCCAGTCAGCAGCATCAAGGGCAAATAAGGTCTTGAGCTGTATTAAAAGGTGCATAGAATCACGGGAGGAGGGGATCATTCTTCCACTTTATAGAGCACTTGTAAGGCCACATCTAGACTATGCAGTTTTGGTCTCCTTCGCTCAAACAGGATATTATTGTAGAGAGGGTACAGAGAAAGGCAACTAAACTGGAAAAAGGTATGGAAAATCTTAGCTATGAGGAAAGACTGGCCAAATTGGGGATGTTCACGCTGGAGAAGAGGCGCTTAAGAGGTGATATGATACCTATGTATAAATATATAAGGGGATCTTATAATAATCTCTCTAATGCTTTATTCACCAGTATGTCTTTCCAGCTGACACAAGGTCACCCATTCCGTTTAGAATAAAAGAGGTTCCGCCTAAATATTCGGAAGGGGTTTTTTACAGTGAGAGCAGTGAAGATGTTGAATTATCTCCCTGAATCGGTTGTACAGGCTGATCCATTAGATAGCTTTAAGAAGGACTTGGATGGCTTTTAAGCAAGTGAGGGAATAAAGGGCTATGGAAGATAGCTCATAGTACAAGTTGATCCAGGGACTAGTCTGCCATTTTGGAGTCAGGAAGGAATTTTTTTCCCAATCTGAGGCAAATTGGAGAGGCTTCAGGCTGGGTTTTTTGCCTTCCTCTGGATCAACTAGCAGTTAGGCAGTTAAAAAAAAAAAAGTTTAAAGGTTGAACTTGATGGACGTGTGTCTTTTCTCAGCCTAACTTACTATGTTACTATATCTTCCCCACCCCAGACACATCATTTGTACTGCATCACATACCATCACATATTCCCAAAACAAATAGCATCTTTCACCCCAACTCATTTTTACAATCGGTCCGGGTATTTATATTTTGTTTAACATTATTTTTATTCAAGGTTGTTTAGAGCTCTTACAGCAGGTTCATTTTATGTGTGCATTTTTTATGTGTGTATTTATATATTTATATGCATTTTTTGTACCTTCATTGGTTATGATATCTTATTAGCCCCAACCAAA
>CM044437.1:46105410-46131362 GCA_024363595.1 Xenopus borealis
ATAGAATAATTATGTATATAAATATTTTAACCTCACTGTCAACAAAGTAATTTTTTACTACTTATAGGTGCACAGGCACATGGACACGGAACTAAGTATCTTATTTCACTATTTATTAGCATATGGACATAAAGACATGGAACAAAGTATCTTAAAACCATTTTGGGCATGGACACGAACAAGTATCACATGGATCAATCACCTAAGAATGAAAAAATCATGAACACAAGGAAGTGAGGGTTAATTAACCCAGTTTGTGTGTTAATTGGTGGGTGGGATTAACATTATTGTTAAGTATGTTAATTTCACACTAGATTGTACACACTTGAAAAAGGACCATGGGTCCGAAACATGTAGTGTGGTGACACAATAAAAAGCTAAAGTTGCAGGAAACCTGCGAACGTGTATGATTCCCATACTTCACTAATAATTGGATATCCACAGGGTGTCAGAGACGGAGCACCCAGGGAACCATCACAAAGAAACAAGGCATGAGCACATATTGGTGGAAGACTTCTCTATATATAATTATAGAGTTTAGTATCACAACAGCCTTTGATATTATGTCTGTCCAAGAAATCACCCAAGCCCCTCTTAAAAGCATTAGCAGAATCAGCCATCGCAACATCACCTAGCAGTGCATTCCATAACTTCACTGTCCTCACTGTGAAGAACCACCTATGCTGCTTCAAATGAAAGTAATTTTCTTCTAGTCTGAAGGGATGGCCTCTGGTGCGGTGATTTTTATGGGTTAAAAAGGTGCCCTGCTATCTGTATAAAAGTCCTCTAATGTATTTGTATAGTGTAATCATGTCCCCTTGCAAGCACCTTTTTTCCAGAGAAAACAACCCCAACCTGAACAGTCTACCATCATAATTTAAGTCTTCCATCCCTCTAACAGCTTAGTTGCATGTCTCTGCACTCTCTCCAGCTCATTTATATCCCTCTTAAGGACTGGAGTCCAAAACAGCACTGCACATTCCAGATGAGGCCTTACTATGGATCTATAAAGAGGCATAATTACGTTTTCATCCCTTGAGTGTATGCCTTTCAGGAGTGCTCTGGGCGGTGTTCGGTAATGTGGCAGGTGGCTGATGTCAGTAGAGATAGGGAGATCCAAGGCACTCAAGTTATAGCAAGCTGATGTCAGTGCATCACAACGAATGTCTGATGTCATTGCCCGTGTCAGAAGCACAACGTCAGTGTGCTATGTTACAGTGCACTCAGCGCCAAAATAGTTTAAAAGGACGTTCTGGATACCACGTTCATTCACTTTCCTGGGTGTTTGTAATCTCTTTGATTGTGGATTTCTGGACTTTGACCCTGCTTGAACCTGACATTGAAGCTTATCTGCCTGCCTGTGAACTCTTGCCTGGATTTTGACCATGTCTCCCGTTTAACCCTTGTTTGTACCTTGAACTTGAAGTTTGACCCAGAAGCTTCCTCCTTGGTCCTGACAACTCCCACTGAGAGCCAATATACCCCTTACAATTCCCTTTTTATGCAAGGCAGAACTTTATTTGCTTTAGTAGCTACAGAATGACACTCCCCAAAATTAGACAACTTGTTAGCTATAAAAAAAAACCCAAAATCCTTCTCATTTAAGGAAACTCCCAACACGCTGCTATTTAGTGTATAACTTGCATTTATATTATTTTTGCCAAAGTACATAACCTAGCATTTACCAACATTGAACCTCATCTTCCAATTTGCTGCCCAGTTTTCTTACTTAGACGAATCACTCTGCAGAGTGGCAGCATCTTGCATGGAACCTATAGTTCTTTACAATTTAGTATCATCTGCAGAAATAGAAACAATATTTTCAATGCTCACCTCCAGGTCATTAAAAACAAGTTGAAAAACAAGGCACCCAGTACAGAGCCCTGTGGTGCCCCACTAACAACACTGGTCCAATTAGAAAATGTTCCATTTACCACCACTCTTTGTAGTCTATTTTTTAGCCAGTTTTCTACCCAGGCACAAATACTATGTTCTAGGCCAACATTCCTTACTTTAACAAGTAACCTTCTGTGTGGCACTGTATCAAATGTATTAGCAAAGTCTAAGTAAATCACATCAACAGTCATCCCAGAATCGAGGTCCCTGCTTACCTTCTAATAAAATGAAATTAAGTTACTCTGGCAAGATCTATTACGCATAAAACCATGCTGGCACAAACTCATAGAATTGTTATTTGCTATGAATACCAGTATCCTATCCTTATCCTTTAATTCTTCGAAAAGCTTTCCACCACTGATGTCAGACTAACTTGCCTATAGTTTTGAGGCTGAGAACAGGATCCTTCTTTGAATATCGCACCACATTAGCAATTCGTCAGTCTCTCGGCAGCATGCCAGACCTCAAAGAATCCTGAATAATTAACTAAAGAGGTTTGGCAATCACACAGCTAAGCTCGTGAAGTACCCTTGGATGAATACATTAACATCTTCTACTCTCTTTAGAATTTAATCATGTGTGAACCATGCATCATTAGATGTATTACTAGAATTGGGACTATTACTCAGGAAACCTTCATTAGCTGGTTCCTCATTTGTGAAGACGGATGAAAAATATGAGTTCAGAATCTGAGCTTTTTTCTTGTTCTCATTAACCAACTGACCCCTCTCTAATATTAAAAGTCCCACCCCTTCCTGCTTCCTTTTTTTACTATTAACATGTTTAAAAAAATAATTTTGTATTCTTTTTACTGCTTACTCCAATATCCTTTTCCATATTGATTTTAGCATTTTTTGCATGATTTATTGGCCTCATTGTACCTTATAAATGTTTTGGCTGTCCCAGCTAACTTGAAAGCCTTAAAAGCAGGTCTTTTCTTACCTACCTCAAAACCAACACTTCTATTGAACCAAAAAGGTTTTGCTTTGTAACAACGTTCCTTGCTTACAAGGGGAATATACTTTATTAAGCAGCATTTTGAAGACTTCCTATTTTTGTTCTGTGTTTAACCCGGTGAAAAACATTTCCCACTTAATATGTTGCAAAAATGCCCTTATACTTTCAAAGTTCGCACACCAGAAATTTTGTGTTTTAGTTACTCCCTTTTAGAATTGCCTCTGCAACAGAATCTCAAAAGAGACCATGTTCACTATTCCCTAAATGCTCACCCACAAAAATGCTAGAGATTAGTTCAGTATTATTAGTTACTACAAGATCCAAAAGAGAGTTCTTCCTAGTAGGTTCTTCTACTAGCTGGAATAAAAAGTTGTCATTTAGCATATTCATAAACTTACTTGCTTTTCCTGTCTTGGCAACCCCATTAACCCAGTCAATGTCTAGATAACTGAAGTCACCCATAGTAATAACTTGACCTAGTTGTGAAGCCGCTTCTATTTATAAGAGTAGCTGGGCCTCATACTCATCACTTATACAAGGTTTTTTATAGCATACACCAATGATAATTTTCTTTGTAACCTTTTAACCCACCAGGTCTCAATGATACCGATTATATCATAATTTTTAGAGCATGCAATTAAAGGGCACCTATCATGCAAAACAGTTACCCCCAACCAAGTGTGCGGGCTGATAGAGCCCGCATTCCGGGGGGTTCTGCGTGTGCAGAAACTGTTTGCACTGGGAGCTCCCTCCTGGTGCAAGTGCGCTGGCGGGGGCATTTAAAAAAAAAAAAAACACTAGTATCTCCAACCAGAATGCGATCTCTATCAGCCTGCACATTTGGTTGGAGGTAACTGTTTTGCACGATGGGTGCCCTTTAATTCTAGGTTTCCCATTTTACCTGACAAACTCTGTGCATTTGACGGCATACATACATTTGCATTACTTAGTGGAGACTTATATGTTAAGTTAGTATTATCCTGTTTTCCTTGTAACAGAGGGACCTCCTTAGATGGTAAACTGTATGCTCTTCACTACTCCCCCATGACCCATTACTAACCCCATTACTCTAACTTCCCCATAATTCTTTATCTCACCCAACCCCCCACTTGTCTAGTTTAAACACTCCTCCAATCTCTTAGCCATTCTTTCTCCTAGCACAGTGAACCCCCTTCCATTGATGTCGGTTGTACCCCAAGGAAAAATCAGTCCAGTGCTCTAGGAACCCAAAACGTTCCTTCATACACCAAGACTTGAGTCACGGAATTACCTTCCTAAGCTCCCGCTGTCTACCTAAACTTGCACATGGCACAGGCAAAATTTCCAAAAAAGTTACATTGGAAGACCTTCCCTTGATCTTAGAGCCTAGATCCCTGAAATCACTCTTTTAGGTCTTCTATATCTTATCATTAGTACCAATATGTACTAAGACAGATGGGCCATGCCCAGCCCCGCCCAATAATTTGTCTACCCGATAAACCACATGCCAAACCCTGGCATCAGGTAGACAGCAAACTGTTCAGTTATAGCGATCCAGATGACAGATTACCCTTTCCTAATAAGTGAATGCCCTACAACCACAAGTCTGACTCTGCTCTCCTTCCTACTGGTCTCCCGGCTGTTAGAAAGATCAGCCCCATCTAGAATTGCCAATCCAGTTCACAATCCCATCTTCTTCACACAATCTAGGTTAGGATGCATAAACCTGGGATAAGCCTCCATTTTCCGTTTGCCCACCTTAGTTTTTCTAACGGTCACCAGGCTATCTGCCTCAACATCCTGCTGCTGTTCTGTTCCCCCCAAACTATCTGACCCCGCTAGCAAGAGAGTTCTTTCAAGATTGTCAATTGACTGCAGTGCTACAATTTGTTCCTCTAATGCTTTAGAACAAACTTGACCTAGGTTGAATTGTCTTTGGTTTGATTGAAACTCTGGTGTTTGCAACTCCACTTACAGATCCCCACTTAACTCCAGTGTTTGTAACTCCACATACAGATCTCCCACTTACAGCTCAAACACTTAAGAGTGGCTATATACTAGAGCCAACTTTGTATTTAATTTTGCCTTCATTAACAATAAAATATATTTGCTATGAATGTTGCTCTTGTTTTTATTTCATTATATCTCATTAGTATTCTCTGTTTAAGGCAGGGATATACTGTACTTTTGCCAAATGTCGACTCAACTGAACATCTGGTAACTCAGTAAGAAAATCAAGTATTGGAATGTTAAAAAAGCCAAGAAGTATGTATAACATCTGCTTATGTGAGATCAAGTCAAGCCAGGTGAAAATAACAAGGTGCCCAGTTAAAAATAGCAAAACATTTTATTAAACCAAGCATTCAGATTTTAACCATCTTCACACATTCATCTCTAAGCAGTTTGCTAACAAGACATGGTTTTTTAGCAGCTTTTGTGTAGGGATTTTGAGCTGAAACTAAATGAGCATCATCATTTTTCATCCTGGTCATCTAAGCAATTTTTCCTGCAATTAATTGTTTCTCATACTGTATCATAATGTTGAATTAATAAAATATCAACCAACGGTACAGCGCTATGCAACAAGTTGGCGCTATAGAAATACATGTTAATAATAACGGTGTTTGCTTCAATTTCCAAAATTTTAAGTTAAAAGATTCTTTGTGAATAAAATGTAAGTCATTTATAGCAAATATATTTACCTAAAATATGTTCCTGGATCAACTTTGTTCTAAGAGTTAATTTCAAGGGGGGCGCATGTGCGGCATGACAGGGTAAGGACATCTCTTGCCTGAGCTCCGTCAGCACAAGACCATAAAACGCTGATTTGAGCTACAGATTTGCTCACAATTGAAGGGAGAGCAGTCAACAGTGGTGCGAACATATGGGGGGGAAGAAAGAACCAACTGGCCCAATGTCCACATTCCTCCGCAAAACAGCGGCTTCTGACAAGCTGCACAGGATCCAAGATGGTGACAAGGATCAGGACTCAAAGTGCACCTCAACCCCATGCTTGCCTATACGATCGCAAACAGCGACCAAGCTACAATCCTCCATACCAGTAACTGCATTTATTTTAGCTCAACACCTATCAGCCTTACATAACTCTCTCTCAAAAACAATCGCAGAGGGTGTTAAAGACACAGTACAGGAGCTTAAATCAAAATTGCACTCCGTAGGCCAGAGAGTAGACAAGTTAGAGACCATATTGGACAATTTAATCTAAAACAAAATGCCTTAGAAGACGACCAACTTACTATACAAGAGGAGCTAGCAACTCTCAAATCACACTACGAAGACCTAGAAAATAGGAACCGCATGCAGAATCTCATGGATCAGAGGTGTCTTAGAAATCTTGCCAAAGGACATTAGGCAATATTTGAGATCACTCTAAAGTCTGCCCACTGAAGCCTGGCGATTTGATAGGGCACACAGAGCACAAGGCCTCAGAAAACCAGGCCAAACAAATCCCAGAGATATAGTGGTGTGTTGCCACTATATCAAAAGCAAGGAGAAAATCCTAAATGTGACCAGGAATCAAGCTCATATTGAATTTCAAGGGGCAAATCTGCAAATAAAGATATTTCCCCTATCACATTGGCCAAGAGGAGAGATCTGAGACCACTAACAAAGCATCTGAGAGCACAAAATGTTGCCTATAGATGGGGATTCCCTTTTAAGATAATAGTCACTATAAAGGGACAACAACATTCATTATTGGACCCACAAAAGAGTGAAAAATTTCTCAGCACTTTGGGATTGCCACCCAAACAGATGGCCAAGGAAAACACCAAGAATTAACCCAGAACGGGAAATAGCAAGCCCATGGCAGGCACAGGCCCCACCCTTGTTTCCATCTTGAAGCTAGTCCACTCAGCGAAGAGATTCTTTAAAATGATTTAATACAACTTGATCACCATTAAAGTCAGCCACAGTACAGTACAAAGTTTTGTTTTATTTTTGTTATCTCTGGTTCTTAGGTTTTTGTTGGAGTGTGGCAGTACCTTGCACGTGTTTTTATCTCCCTTCAAGATTAATCACTTGAGTTTTTTTCAAGAAACACCTGATCAAGACTGCTGGGTTTAGGCAAAGCTACTCCAAAATCAAGGACTTGGGAGTTTCTTCCAGAATATCGACTATAATTCACACAGAGTTGACACAGGGGAAGGGCCTACTATTCCATGTACAACCATTTGGGGTTAAATGGCTACTCTTGCAAATGATAAGTAGACAGGGAAAGGAAAGTGGGTGTTTAACATAATCAGACTTATTTATATATAAGCAACAAAAAGGAATTAGGCAAAAGCATAAGTGACCTATGCCAATATCCATGTAAACGAGATACCTATAGAAGGGCAGTTAGGACTAAACTTGTTATATATTGCTTACTATACTCAATGCAAGAGCCCCATACCCACGGCAAAGAAATGTTGAATAATTTTAAGATGAACTGCTTTCTTTTACTAAAGATGGAACCTGGAAGTTACACGATAAAAATGCAGAACATTTCAATTGTGTATTGCTTGCTTAGACCAATGTATGAGCCCTATAGTAGTCCTTCTTTCAATAACACATTAAAATGGTACGCCTAGTGTCCCTGAATGTAAAGGGCCTAAATAGCCCTCAGAAGAGAACTTTAACTTTAAAAGAATTTAGGAATTTAAGGCAGATATATCCTTTATCCAAGAAACACATGTCAAGGCATCAGATAAAACTAGATTACAATCTCACCACTATACACAGATCTATCAAGCATCAGGCCCAATTAAAAAAGCTGTGGTTATGATACTTATACATAAATACTGCCACTTTTCGATTACAAAACAAACAGTAGATCCAAAAGGACATTATCTTTTGCTACAGGGCTCTTACATTGATACTCCAATTACCCTGAGTAATATGTACACCCCTATCACTAAACAGATCCAAGCAATACGAAAAACTCTAGCTCTCGCCACTAAATATTTCTCGTAGGAAAGGATTTCAATATGGTTATCTCTGGGAATTTGAACAGAGAACCGCCCCTAAGACAAACTTCACAAGCCTCTCAAAAGGCAAAACAATTTAGTGCCCTGATTAGGTCACTCCTTCTCTCCAAAAATCTCTAGGGCCAGATGGGTTCTCCAATGTGTATTATAAAACCTAGTCTTGGCAGAGTTGTTTAATACATTTCTGAAACGGACAGAAACATTTCCAGATACCATCCTAGCCTCTTTTATAACAGTTTTACCAAAGGAGGGAAAAGATCCAACTTTATGTAGTAATTACAGACCTATTGCATTGCTCAACAATGATTTAAAAAATCTTCACAAAACTGTTGGCGCATGGGCTGACACCCCTCCTACCCAAGCTGATTAATTCAGACCAAGTGGGATTCGTTATAGGCAGACAAGCAGGAGACAACACACGTAGAGCCATAGACCTCATAGATATAATACAAGCCAAAGGCATCCCGTCAGTGGCTTCTTCATACAACACTAATGATGGGCGAATTTATTCGCCAGGCACAAATTTGCGGCGAATTCCCGTGATTCCCAGCCAGCGAATAAATTCGTGGAACGCCAGCGAAAGTTCGCCTGCCGAAAATGACGCGCTGCGTGTCGGAAACTACGCGATGCGGCAAAAACTATGTGATGCTGCAAAAACTACGCGACGCATGTCAAAAACACCTTCGGCCTATCTGAAAATGAATGGGGATACAGGGACTCCACTACACATTAGGAATGGTACTAGAAAAGGGTGCCCTCTCACCCCTCTGCAGTATAGAACCCCTAGCAGCCAAAATAAGGGAACATCTGGACATCACAGGCATAACATTTGGTAGTAAAGCATATAAAGTATCGCTATTTGGATGTATTGCTAACACTAAGGGGCAGATTTACTAAATTCATATGAAGGATTTGAAGTTCAATCGCATTTTAAAAAATATTCAAATTCAAATTTTCGAATGTTTTTGAAGACCACTTCAACCAGTGAATTTTGAAAATGTGATTGAATTGAATGATTCAAATAATTCAAATATAATTTCATTCGAATATTCAACAATTTGACTGTCGAAGTACTTCCCCTTTAAAAAAAATTTTACGACCAACTTGTTCGCCAGATCAAAGCTACCGAATTGGGTTTCATTATTTTTGATCGAATAAAAAATATTTGATCAATCGATAGTCGTTCGAATCGATCGCTTCGAATGGTTTATCAAATATTTCCAATTCGATTATTCGACCAATTGGATTGCGGCAAAATCCTTTGAATTCAAAGGATTTTACCTCCCTGCCTATTCACATGGTGGAATTTAGAATTTTTTTCAATTCGAAATTCGACCCGTAGTAAATCTGCCCCTAAGTAACCCCCATATTTCCCTACCAAATCTACATAAAATTATACAAGCATATGGGCATCTGGCAGGGCAAAGAATAAACTGGCTGAAATCAGAAGCCTTGGCATTACACATCAACAAATATCTGAGGAACACACTTCAGGCTGATTTCAGATACAAATAGTAGAAATCCCAGATAACATACCTGGGGTTAGAGTGACTCCCCACTACCATCAATTATATCAAGCGAACTTTAAAAACCTGGTAAAACAAATAGTGGCGGATCTGCAGAACTGGGGACAGCATAATATTTCTTGGTTGGGACGTATTGCAGCAGTGGAGATAAACATACTTCCCAAATTGCTATATCTTGAAATACCTGGCCCAATGCTAAACTATACCCAAAAACAAATAAGAAGAAGGTATCAAAAGCTATAAAATTTACTCTTACGATTTGGAAGCAATGTCTTCGGAAATACCAGATATGCAGATACCCCTCCGCCCTAATTCTTCCCTGGTCAGAGTCGGTTCTTTTAGCAAGAATGGATGGCACATTCTCAAACTAGAATAATAGACTTTATCAATCCATTAAAACAAGCACTATATACATACGAAGGCTTACATCAGAAACATAAATGGAACTCTGATAAACGAATGGAATACCTACAAATCAAACATTACATCACTAGAATATTCGGACAATACCCCAAATCAAGCTTACACCATTCGAAAAAGTAAAAGGAGGCAACTTCCCAAACATGGGGCTGATATCCCAGGTATACTACATACTGAACTCCCTAAAGGAAGAGCCATTCCCAAAACATGCATATATGCAATACTGGGAAATAATCTTGGGACAAGAACTGACTCTGCCCGGGTGGAAGGCAATGTGGGAGCCCAACTGGCAGTCACCTCCAGGTGGAAATCCACAGCAGTGCCCACAATGCAGGAAATTATATCCAGGTTGGAAAAAAACATAAGATTATACAAAATGACCTCCCAAATATCTAAAACAATACAGAAGCATAATGATATGTGGGATAACTGGAACTACTATATGACCAATATAACCACAACACCTTATGATAATTGAAAGGATCCCCAAAAGGGGTATGGTTAAAGTTACTTATAAGAACCCTATTTGTCCCCATTGGTTACAGTATATTTATGGATGTTGCATAAAATTTTAAATTACTCAGATGCAAATTGTATATTGTTGACTTTATTGTAAGCTTCAAGTTAATTTCAATAATGTTATGTTTTATTTATTAAGAAGACAACCCTTTCTCAAAACCAATAATCAACATTTACAATTGCTTCAAGTGGCATAGTACCACTGCTCAAGAAAATTGCAATTTTTCAAGCTCTGCTTTGTGCTGTTTAATTCAACTTTTAGGGCTGATTTAAAACATTTAGAAAACCCTGTCTGGAAAAATAACTGAGTTTTTTTTCACCCCAAAACTTTGACTTTCTTCCTTAACTCACATTGTTTCCTTAATGATTGCTAAAGTCAAAAGGCTTGAGCAGACATAAATCAGTTCCTGGATGTTATTAAATGTTAATACATAGCTAAGCACTAGTGATGAGCAATCTTTTTTTGGAAAGTTACGCAGCACAAATGACAACCATAGACTCCAATGAGAGGAAAAAATTGTTGCTCATCAAAAAAAAAAATGTTGCCCATTGACTTCAATGCATTTTGATGACTTTTCAGAGAAACAAAACGGGTCATATTCACCCATCACTAAAGCACTCATTGCACCTGCAACTAAAATTAAATCTGTAAGATCTGCTCCTGTAGACACATACATCACAAATACTTACCTAAATATGCCAATTTTCAGTTTTCTCTCCAGGTTTGCAATAATATCTATAACAAGAGTAACTTAAAAGCAGTTAATTAAAATGAAAACTTCACCAATCGCATGATTTTAAAAATGAAAGTATATAACCCAATAATTTTGTTAAGAAAAATCTAAGGACATACGATAATTTTGCTCAAATAGGTAAAGGGTCCAGTATCTGGAAACCTGTATCCAGGATTTTTTGAATTACAGGAAAGCCATCTTCAATAGATTTCACTAATGAAATAATTGAAATTTTTAAAAGTGATTTTTTTTTGTCTGTAATTATAATACAATACCTTGTACTTGATCCTTTCTTAATGGAGGTAAAACTATCCTATTGGTTTTATTTAATATATTTAATCTGTAAATGATTTATTTGTAAACTTAAAGGGTGATCCAAATTATGGTAAGAACCTTATCTAAAAAGAACCCAAGTCCTGAGCATTCTGGATTACTGGCTCCATACCTATATTCATTACTTTTAAGGTCTCAAGCTCACTTTCCATTTCCCACAGTCAGTGGCTCTAAGCAGACATAAAATACAGACCCTTAAACAACCAAACTTACCTTTTGCAGTTTGTCCTGGAGCCCCCTGCCAGAGTACAAGATAACCTCTCCACAGTGGTGGGTGTAACCCAGGTGTTTTACTTCAGGAGAGCATCATATGGAATGGCATTGTTGGGACAGCTATATGTCAAAGTATGGGTCTTTAGTCCCCCCTTTATTTGTAAAGCATCTAGTGGAATGCATCCCTACTGTATTGTAAAAGATTTTTTGTTGACTATAACCCTATATGTATAGTGAGATTAAGCCATATAAACCAAATTTCCTTTTAGTTCTATATTTTAAGTGTGACATTTAATTAGCAACTGCAAAGCATACCCCTCAGAGTCACTTAGTTGCAAGTGTTCAATGAAAGCGTGAGTGTAGCTTGGGATTTTGCTGAAGGTCTACCATATTTTTTTGCTCCTAACTATATATGAGTAGGGATCAAAATAATGAGCCCTTATTTTAATAAGCTTTGAAACCTTGTGATAGTCAAAGTAGAATTATATCAGCAAACAATCTTTAACTGTGCATCGCCATAAAAGAGCAACATCATTTTTCTATCTTAGCACAAGTATGAAAAGCACCTGCAAGGCATTTTTTGCTTCAGCAAAAAAACAAAAACAACACAACTTATGTATCTGTCAAAAATATGTCCAGGGGACTTATTGCATTTGTCACAATATCTTTCCCAAACACAATTTTTAAAGATGTAAAGCATAATGATGCTACGGCATTAGAAATATTTGGTCAGAGATCTATTGCTTAAACAATATTTTTACATTCATTATAATGACAAAACGCTTATTTTTCAGTTTCATTTTTTACCAGTAGCTGCAAATATTTCCCAAATGTGATATAAATTGAAAAACAATAAAAAAGAAATTCTTCGGTACAGATGCAAAACATCACAAGAGTTATTGTTTATAGGTGATGCTAGCTAGGATTTTAATGATGCAGTTGATATGAAAGTGCTACTCCAGCAAACATATTATTATTGTCAGATAAACGCATAAAAAAGTTATTCACTGGCCACAAGCAACAAAGTGGGACAGGATATGTTTGTAATGATATTCACTCTGATTCCTCCTGGATTTTCCTTCTAAATTTACTATAGATATGCAAGAACTTTGTTGATGAACAATATATTTGTTTCCAAGGAACAAAGCTAATAAACCAACAGGCATAACGTAACCTAGCTGTATCTTATATAAAAGAAAAAAAACATCTAACTGATGTTGTCTTGTCTTACTATATCTGTGTTTTTACCTGATTGATTGACTTACATGATTAGTAGTGATGAGCGAAATTTTTCACTAAGTTTCACCTTGAAAATGATGCCCATAGACTACAATGGGTGAAAAATATTGTTGTGCAGCAAAAAAGAATTGTCATGTGGCAAAGATTAACCCATCACTATTAGAAGCATAACTCACTGTAAGAGATATGTTAAAAAAAAGTCGTAAAGTTGGCATCAGGTCTAGTAACCCATAGCAGCAAATGAGCTGGTAACACTTGTCAATTTGAAAGTTGCTTTGGAATTCTAGACTTGGTGCAGACATAGCAATTTACAAATATTTACTCTAAAGGGGTTATTTACTATAGTCCAAATGTATCTAATTTCTCACAAATCTAGCAGTTCATTCTGGTTTTGATCGGATTATCGAACTAAACCCAGCACAGACCACGATATCTTCCAATTGGGATAGGGACATCTCCCATTGACTTACACATGACCTAGACAGGTCAT
Organism: Xenopus borealis; assembly: GCA_024363595.1. Taxonomy (NCBI): domain Eukaryota; kingdom Metazoa; phylum Chordata; class Amphibia; order Anura; family Pipidae; genus Xenopus; species Xenopus borealis. The sequence continues at coordinate 46,118,705 of CM044437.1, forward strand.
GGATGGTGGATTTTCTGATTCTGACTTTTTGCAGCATTGGAGTATAACAAATCTTGAAAAATTAAAGTTTTCCCACAAAACCATTAAAGCCTGACCAGAGGATGTATAAATAACCCCCTAAGACTACTAACCCATTGCAACCAGATGCTTATTTTTAAAAAGAAGAGCTTCACACGAGAAGGAAATTGTAAATCATTGTGGGTACCAAATGTAAGCCACCCCCCCAGTGATTATTATTACTTACCTGATACATACTTTTCACCAAGAATCACCTGCTTCTTCTTTGTTTTTTATGTGGTAGTGAAAAGTGGATCTTAAACAACAAAAGACAGATTTTAACTCTATGGTTCATGTTGCCTAAAGGCATTGAAGAAAGGAGAATCATTGGCCTGGGGTGTCAGGTAATTTTCTCACCGATTTACACTTTCCTTCTATAAATTACATTTTCCTTGCTATAAATGTATTAATTGCTAATCTTTGGACTTATGTATCACATTACAAAATATATTGTATCATGAGAATTAAATTATTGTTTCCATGTGCTAGGGACAGAAGTGACCATATTTGTTCTCCAATGATGTCCCACCCATAAAATAGGTAGAAATTAGTGATGGGTGTTTGGGGTCCACTATGGCTGCCAATTTGGGAACCCACACTGCAGTTACAAGCTCCAGATCCAGCTTTTCAAACAGGACCATCACCCCCCACGTGTTACTTTCTTTTTGAAGAAGAGATTGTGAGGGGTTAACAAAATATTTTCGACATTCTTTTTTTCAGCTACACAAAGCCTTTTTATTTTTGCACTCTGCATAAAAGCTTAAATTGAACAATGAACAATTATCAAGCCACTTTAATACATAGTTAATATGGGCAAGGCTCCCTATAAGTCTTTTCAAAATAAAAAACCGAGGCAGTCTTAAATACACTGAGCAGGATGCATAGTAGAAAGACAGGTATAATATAATTTACTGTGCTGTCACAATTTAGGAAAGCAGGTGGTCACATGTTCTCTTCTTCCTGTTCATGTACAGAGTGTGTGGAAGACTAAGCCACAATTGTGCTGTTGTACCGTATGTTGTTGTGTTAACCCCTACTAAAAGTTATTATTTAAGTCAAATTATTTTCCTCTGTGTACCTGTGCTCTGGTTCACTGTCTTATCCACATGCTTCAGAATTTTCAGCAAAGCCTGTGTAAGGATCCTGAACAGATTTAATGTTGGACAAGATTAGATTGCTGCAAACAAACACAGAGGTGAATGATCATATATTGTGTATTACCATTAATATATTCTCTACTAGTGATGGATGAATTTATTCGCCAAGTACAAATTCACAGTGAAATTCCGCATTTTGCCACGGCTAATAAATTTGCGAAACTTCTTCTAGTTTGCAGAATCAAGTTGGACAAAATTGATGCTAGCATCAAAAATGTTGCCGGCAAAGTGAAAGGGGACAAATTCACCCATCAATATTCTCTACAAGTGCAAAAAGAGAAAAAGAGAGAGAAATACTGTTTTTTATTTCATGAGTTTTAGCCATAGTAGCACCTGCACTTTTTAACTGTAATAGAATGAACCTTTGAGTGCCTCATTTATCTTGCATTTGAATATTGCAGCAACACTAACCCCACCCTTTTAATGGCAGTCTTAATTTTTTTGAAAATGTGTCATAAAAAAACACAGCAAGGGAGATTCAATGTGAAGAACAAATCATTAGTTAAAAGACATTTTTTTCAAGAATATGCAATTAGGCCAGACTGACAGCTATGAAAAATATGACCTGAGGAAAATAATACTGAGATACAGTGTCTTAGCGATTTAATGATAAACTTGTGACTAAATAAAACCCTGTGTCTGAAAATGACGCACACAAAGAAAAATAAAAAGTCAAAGTGAAGTAGAATAAATGTTATGTGTCTAAAGCTCCATTGTTGACTTTATGTGTGAATGAATGCACTGCTTTGTTGAAGCCAAAAATCCAAAGAGGATGATCACCTTTTTTCAATAAAACACCCGGACTGGTTTAATTTATACCATTGATGGTTTAACACACTCTACAATGTTTCAAATTGAAAAGGCATTCTCGTAAACATTTGAAAGGTTACCTTATAGACAGGTGTTCCCCAAAATGTTTTAATTAGCAGCATAGTCAATTGACATGTCTATCAAAATCATTGTCAGAGCCTTAAAATGCTTCCAGCCAGGACAGGGGTTAATTGCTAGATGGTCTCCTTCAGCTGGCTTTTAGAGAAGGCTTCTTATAGCCCCTGCTCCCATTACTCTTTTAAAGAGGTATGAGTTTGGGTGTTCCAGTAATCTAGTTTTGTGTATGATTTTAGCCTGTCTGCCTTTGAGCTTCTAAAATCCTAAGTACTCTGCTATTTGATTGATAATTTGTCTATGACACTGGCTTTTTCCCTAATACTCCTTTTCTAGAAGTTCAATGCATGAATCTTTCCCCCATATGTAATATAAGACACTAAGTTTGCCCAGGAGCAGTAACCCATGGCAAACAATTAGATGCCTGCATTTAAAAAGTGACTAGTAAATTCTACTTGTGGATTGGTTGCTATGGGGTTCTGCCCCATGGCAAACATAGTACCTTTTATTACATAACCCCATGGTAATCCCTCAGTAAATTCACTGACACTGCATCATAAATTGTTTGTAAACTGCTGCATCTTTGGAGCAACCCCAGTGTTCAGCCTCTCTGTGCCTGTGGCTTCTGAGCTGAACCATAAGTCTTAACTTAAACAACTTATCTTAAAAGGGCACACCACTTATATAAATACCAAACAATTACTTAGAAAAGAAATGAGTGCAAATGCAAATATGTTTCCCACAGTCAACATGATATCACAATGCACAATATACATATACAAATTGACATTGACTAAACAAAGCAACTATGAAAAAAGCAGATACTGTATGTGTTAATTGAGAAAACCCCAAAGTTTTGGAACAAGTGCCTTTGTCAAGAGGATACTCTCTTTTTTAAAAGTCTTTGTGGAGTGAAATAAAATGTTTGTGATTAACCTTAATATCAACCATTATCCCTGACAAAATAAATATGCAATACAGGTATAGGATCCATTATCCAGAAACATGCTATCCAGAAAGCATTGATTATATGCAAGCTGTCTCTCAAAGACACCATTTTATCCAAATAATTAAATTTTTTAAAAATTGTTTCATTTTCCTTTGTAATAATAAAACAGTACATTGAACTTGAGCCAAACTAAGATATAATTAATCCGTATTGGAAGCAAAACCAGCCTATTGGGTTTATTTAATGTTTTCATGATTTTCTAGTAAAATTAAGGTAAGAAGATTCACAATACAGTTTTCCGGAAAACCCCAAGTCCTGAGCACTCTGGATAACAGAGTCCATACCTGTATTGTAGTCATTTTTTTTCTATAGAGACTGCAAGTTCATGTAATATTTCCATGTATGACCACAATACAAAGCATGAGTATGTGCTTTAGTCAGGTTGTGCAGTACCCTGATTATTTCATCGGTCCATCATTCTGCCAGTGGCATCTTTCCACATTCTCTGTACCTGGAACGTGTGCTTGACGTCAAGAAACATATGTTAACATTTTTCAGATGCTGGAAGTAAGATTGTATACATGTACTTGCAAAGCCATTTTTCTAAAACGGTGACAGCTGCATGGTTTCGTTTTTGAGGTTTGACTTTACCAGACTTTTAAAAGTCAGCAATAGTCAATATATGGAAGGATTTAAGCTCTTGAACTGGCAGAGTACTCATAATCCCTTGACAGCACCTGGAGGGGTGCTTGTAAAGCACCAAAGGGATCCTGGGATGATATGACATGTGACATTGGGGCAAGATCTGAACTCATACAAATGAAATCTGTCAGGCATCTCCTCAAAGGCTGCCACAGTTTATCACTGCTTGGTTGAACTGGCTTGATACATACACATATTGTATTATTCAGAGGGTTTGATTTCCTCCTTTTTATGACAACCCTACCCTGGAGGATATCCATCTTTTTAAAACCTCCAAGAATGACTGCCGAAGAATTATATCCTGTATAATTTACAAACTTATATAGTGCAAACAAAAAAAAAAAGTTTGCTCATGCTATTAGCCCGAATTCTAATCCAGCGCTGCTGCCTTTATTTATGTGAGGAGCTGTATTAACATTTCTTTGTTGTGATCATTATTTCCCATAAGCTGATTTATTACGGGAGATAGGTGACTTGTCAAAATGAAATGGAAAGATGGAGGTTTTAGAGAACATAGCCTGGAAGTTAATTATGTATGGGAAAAATTATAACTACAGCTGCAAGGAATTATTCGCCTGACTTTTAAATTGTAGTTAACATAAGCCCCTTTGAATGAGGTTTTTTTGTTCTGAAGGGCTTTTTCCCCTGAAGTTAAGCTCAGGTGGGACACGTACAGCAAGATGTTGAATCCGAATAGTTTATTCATTAAGCACAAACTTATGGGATGGAGGATAAGTGAATCTGACAATGACAAAACTAAAAGCTTATTCTTTACCCTGTCTGAATAAATGACATGACTGCACAAGTAAAATAGTGAGCAAATTGTCATTAATGAAACCAGACTGGGAGGCTTAAAAATCCTGAGCATGATTAAGCACTAAAAGCTTTAGACTACTGCACTTACCTTCTGTATTTTGAGATGCTCTGTTGTAATATGAAATTATAAAACAATATAAACAAGGTCATTTTACCTGCATTGCTCCCACTGTTATGAAACTATATTCCCAATATAGAAATAGCAATTCAAAAGCAGCAGATAAACCCTGTTATGCACTGAATACATATTTTCAGGTGATATTCATGACAATGTGACTATGTAACAAAGTTGAAGTATGTTATTTATACCCACATGAAAATGACAAAATAAAGAATGCAGAGATTCAAACTAAACATTTGCTCAAATGGTTAACCATGTCCTACCATGTCACTCTATTCATGTAAACTATTATCATACCTTTCCTCTAAAATAAATGCTGTTATACACTGCATTGTGGTGTGTTTCAATGTTACTTATCAGTGATGGAACTATATGTGGAGTACATAGCGCATTCATGGCATTCTTCTTGCTTATTTCAATATATATACATATGTGTGACTGTGACCCAAGGGGCAAATGAGGGTATTTTGCTTCTGGCAAATCCAGTCAATACCCCCTGTATCCTGAAAATCAGCTGCCAGTTTATCAGATTAAAAAAGTAGGTTCTGCTCTTAAAGGATAACTAAAGCCTAACAAAATAAGTATGCTAGAAATGTTGTACACAGCCCTTTAGCAGTTAAGATCTATGTCTCTGAAGGTGCCCCAGTAGCCCCTGTTTTATTTTCTGCACATTTGCTGTGCTGCTGTCAGTTACTGAGCTTATGGACCGACTCAAAATATACAGTGTACATAGAATATAAATGTCACAATATAAGGCTGATTAGTAATTAATACATGGCAGCACAGAAACCAGTGGAACTAGCATCAGAATCTAATCAGCCTTTTAGCATCAGCTTATTTTACAGGCCAACATCATTTTCTGCTTGATCATTTGTGATCGTCCTAAGTTTAGCTTCTCAGCAGCTGCTCAAAGTCCATTGAGAGTGTCAAAGATGCTGAAACCTTAGGCTGGTGCAGTAAGGTCATTATATAAAATATTGCTTTTTTTAAGTCATATAAATGTTTTAAGATTTACTTATCTAAGGCTGTTATGCCAGAGCCACCTTTTTTTTATCCAACTAGAAAACAGCATCACAGGGCAACACAGGTCTTCCCCTGGACTGCACTGGCCCACCCCTACCCGGACTTAATGTAACGTAAAGGTGGCAACCCAACTGAGGAAGTATCAAAGTAGTTTGAATATCTGGTTATGTACATTTAAAGTGTCAAATTACTTTGTATACAAATGAAAACATCTTGCATTACTCAGCAAATCAGCCTAAAACTGTAAATGTTTTATATCAATGATAAGAAAGGTTGTAGTCACTTGTTAAAACATTCTAACAGGCCTCTAACCTAGAAAAAATATGTTAGAAGTAAATTATGCATCTCTTTTTTGATATACAGAGTATTGTTCTCTCTATATTAATCATGAGAAGGATTCTAATCCTTCTTACTGAAATCAAAACATTCTCAAAGGCCTATAGCTAGTAAGAAAATAAGTTAGAAATTGATTATTCTTGTTGCACTAGAATTCACCAAGTGCTCTTTAAATTGGCAAGTAATTATGTTTATTGAGAAAAATATATTACTAGCCTTAATTCCCTATTAGTAACAAACAGGATGCTTTAAACTTAGGGGCAGATTTACTAAGGGTCGAATTTGAGGGTTAAAAAAATAGGGAATAAAAATTCTCTGAATTCGAATTTGGAGGATTTTTGCCGCTATTCAATTGGTCGAATGATCGAATAGTAAAAATCTGTTCGAATTGATCGATTTGAATGATTTTGACCATTCGATCAAATTTTTTTATTCGATCAAACTTTTCCCCAATTTGGTAGCATTAATCTGGTGAACTAGGCAGTCGAATACAAATTTACAGGGGAAGTACTTGGACTGTAGAATAGTCGAATAGTCGAATATTCAAATATATTTTTATTTGATTCACATTCGAAAATTCGAATTCAAAACTTTTTGACAATTCGAACTTTGAATCCTTCATGTGAATTTAGTAAATCTGCCCCTTAGATTCATGGAGATTGATTCTGAAGAATTTGATTCTAATGCAGTTTATTGAGCTAGCATTGGCCTAAAGCTATTGATAAAGCTCTACATATTTAGAAGATCATTTATGGATTGGTGACTATTATAGTGATATGCAGATAATAATATTACCTTCCCATTAGTGATTAATTCTAATTTTTAAAAAATAATTTCCCTTTTCTCTGTAATAATAAAACTACATTTTACTTGATTCAAACTAAGATTATCCCTGTTGGGTCTATCTAATGTTTTAATAATTTTTTGTAGACTTAAGGTATGGTGATCCAAATTATGAACAGATCCATTATCCGGAAACCCTAGACCCCAAGCCTTCTGCATAACAAGTCCCATACCTGTACTAAGTTGATGCAGTTAACACACATGCATTGCATTTTGACAGATATCTGCCTTCCAGGCACTTGTATAGTTAATTGTGTCCAATTAAAATAGAATCATATACCTTTATGTATATATTTAGCATTCTAAGATTTGGTCTGTTTGTACTTTGAAGGTCATTTGCAGGATGGCTTTTTTCTATTTTAATAACATATCACTAAAGTATCCATTTATCCAAGAAACTCATATTTCTTACTAATAAAGCAGATACCCATATTAAAACTAGATACGTTATTATACAAACAGTTATCTGCACTAGTGATGGGTGAATAAATTTGCCAGACAAAAATTTGCAGCGGATTTCCACGTTTTGCCGCAAGCAAATGAATTAAACAATTTGTGGCAACTATTCCCCGGTGAGTAAAAAAAAAAGTTGACGCATTAAAATTGTTGTGATGCAAGTTCTGTGTGTTGCGGCGCACTCCATAAACAAGGTCACAGGATTGCCTTTGTTTTCATCCGATAAAAAAGTCTTTTTATTTCAACATTTGATTAAAAAATGCATGCAGCTTACAAGGTCTAACGCGTTTCGTAACCACGTACTTCCTCAGAGAGGGTCTCAGGAGGGTCTCTGAGGAAGTACGTGGTTACGAAACGCGTTAGACCTTGTAAGCTGCATGCATTTTTTAATCAAATGTTGAAATAAAAAGACTTTTTTATCGGATGAAAACAAAGGCAATCCTGTGACCTTGTTTATGGAGTGCGCCGCAACACACAGAACTTGCTTTTTGACTGTCTCCCTTAGCGACTGACTCGGGGCGGCTGCACCCGGGTCACTACATCCAGCGGGTAAGCAGTTTTTCTTAAGAATTTGTTACAAGTTTACCGAATGATTGCAGAGGAGTCTGTCTGAGAATTGACTTCAGCGAAGGGTCTGGGGCTAATTGCACCTGGGCCACACTTGTTTAACGGTGAGATTTTACAAGCAACAGATTAGACCCACTGGGGATGTTTACATGCATAGAGTTATAGTTCCGTTAAAGATATCAGGGGTACTTTGTACCAATTGTTTGGATAGCATTAAAATTGTTGTGAGTCAAAATTATTCAGATGCCCATTGACTTTAATACATTTGGACCCAACAGTTGTGTGTACATGAATTGTCAATCGCGTCAAAATTGCTGCACATCAAAATTATTTTGATGCCCATTGACTTCATGAATTTTGCAATAAAACTGCACAGATTTGCCAATTACTAATCTGCACTTATCAGTAAAAACGACGTTAACCTCACATGAAGATGGGGAAACTCAATTCTGCAGATTCCCCCCAGTTAAACAATTGTTGGTAACCATTAGAATGAAAAGCAAAAATACATATTCAATAAATTCCAGCTTAATAACAGAGACAGAGTTTTGGGAAAACAGTGGCTGCAGGTGCAAGGATTTACTATGCTATTTTTTTCTGACTAATGTGCTATATAATTAGCTTGATAAAGGAGAATTAACTAATCTGTAAACATGTTGAATACCCTCTGCAGGAGTGAACAAAAGAAATCTCTAAATCCAACCCATGCATTTTATATTATGATTTCTATTTAATGACTCTGTCTCTTGAGAAATCTACACATCATTTGTTTCACTGGGAATCGCTCTTTTCCAAATACATTTTGTTTTACAAGAATTGAAGGAGGAAAATGATTAATGTCACTTGTTTGTTTATACATTTCTTTAAAAGTTTTGAAGTTTGGCAAGTAACCATTTTTTCTCTTGTAGGGCTACAGTGTCGGACTGACCCGGCGGGACACCGGAAAAAAACGCCGGGCCAGTCCCTCTCGTGATCAAATTATATAAAAATGTTTTTTTTTTCCTTAGGTACCACCTAGCACCATGTGCGCATGCTCGCAGCACCATTCATGCTCACACGTCGAGTGGATCCTTTCAAGCCAGCATGCACGGTGCCTTACAAGCGGGCACATGAGCCTTCATGCAGCCACATCACGGTAGGGGGGCAGGGGGGTTTCAGGGGAACAGGGGGGTCGGAGAGGGCCCTGGACAGCAGTCCCGGTGGGCCCCAGGCCCCCCTAGTCAGACCCTAAAGCTACTGTATTCTGTGAGAATGTTTAAATAATATCCTCAGCTGAGTAAAAGCAATGAAATAGAGTAAAACTAGTGAAACTGTTCATAGAAAACATCAAGTATTTTCACCAACAGGGCATCTCTGCAACATATTAATTGAAAATGCTTTTTACCGGGTTTAAAACAGAACGAAAATGGGAAGTCTTTAAAATGCTGCTTAATAAATATATGTCAGTATATTCCTCTTGTAAGCAAGGAACATCATTGCAAAGCAAAACCTTTTTGGTTCAATGGAGGTGTTGAGTGGGTAAGAAAAGATGTGCTTTTAAGACTTTCAAATTAGATGGGACTGCTGGGTAAGCAGAAAGATAATTCCAAATAATTTTTTAAATATGTAAATAGTAAAATACAATTAAGCATGAAGGGGTGGGACCCTTAATATCAGAGGGGGGGCAGCTGGTTGATGAGAACAAAAAAGAAGCTTAGATTCTGAGCTATTTTTCATCTGTCTACACAAATGAAGAACCAGTTAATTAAGGTTTTCTTCTTAACAGTCCTGTTTTTGAACACTGTGCACCCTTTCCCACTATGAGCACCTGTGGTGACGCAAGGAGCTGCAGCTTGCAGGTGAATACATCCCTCTAACTAAGTTAAAGGAGAACTTACCCTAAAAATTAATATTGCCATATAAATGGCATATGTTATATACTTAATTTATTGGAGCAGAGTAAAGTTTCAGCTTCTCAATAGCAGTAATGATTCAGAATATCAAACTTGGCACAGGGGTGTAACCATCTTGAAAAGTGTCTGCTACACTCGCATGGGCTGGGCTCTGAGTAGCTGTTGAGAAGCTAAGCTAAGCTTAGGAGTTGTAGCAAATTATCAAGCAGAAAATTAGGTTAGCATGTAGTATAAGCTGATGCTACAAGGCTGATTATTAAATGATGATGCTAGTTGCTCTGGTTTTCTAATACATATCTGTATTAATTATGAATCAGCCTTATGGGACATTTATATTCTATCTATTTATTTTTATAGCATCAGTATGAACTCTTAAAACTTTTCTGAGCTGTACAAACTATTTTTCAAAATTTGATCCATGTTTATTTAAATAGAAGAATTAAGGCACCACAGATTATTAATTTTTAAATAAATATATTTAGTATCAGTAGATAGGCTGTCTCAGATTTCATAATATACTTCAAACAAAGAGAAATTCAATATTACATATAGGCATAATCTTGAAATGTAAGATCTACACATGATTTAGATAATCTGTGTATATGTCAAAACTGGTGAGTGTAACTTATTTATTTCCCATACATTATTACGGCTTATTATTATTGGTATATGCAGTTAAAGGACAAGGAAAGTGTAAAATAGAATAGGGCTAGAAATGCTGTATTTTGTATACTAAACATAAACATGAACTTACTGCACCACAAGCCTAATCAAACAAATGATTTATGCTTTCAAAGTTGGCCACAGGGGGCTGTCATCTTGTAACTTTGTTATAAATCTTTGTCTGACACTGGCACTGCACATGCTCAGTGTGGTCTGTGCTGCTTAGGGATCGTCATAAATGATAAAAAAACAAAGCTGTTTGAGTTCTGCATGGCTGTAAGTAAGGCAGGGGCTCCCCATGCTGTTCATAAGTATGAATAATTCCTATCCGCAGCAGTAAATGAAGGGAGAATTTCATTGCATACAGTCAGGTTTCTTATAAAAATGGTACACATTTTTTAATTAAAGTATATTGGAGATAGATTTCTTTTTCATTAAAGAAAGTAAAAATTTGATTTTATTTCTTTGCCTTTCCTTGCCCATGGCAGGTCCCATTATTGTCAGAGTTCTGCATTTTGTAGTAGTTTTCACTACTTTATGCAGTAACCAAACCATTATCATCATCTTTTTTTAAAGGATGTTTCATTTGCAATTGTATACCAGGATATAATACACAGAGTAGAACACTAAAATACTAAACATATTAATAGGGGTTTGGAGTGCAAATATGAGCTGGTCATTTAGAGATCTTATTCAATTTTTTAATATGTTGAATAAAATTGCTTGTTTGTCAACAAGCCCTTCTGCCAGAACATATTTGAAACTGCAATAGTCATACATTTACACTGCAACAATCTGTATTCTACGTAGGAAGATGAATTAAAGTTTTGACTCTAATACTGTAGGTGAAAAAATGAAAATTCCTCCAGAAAAATTTTTACAGTGCAAATCTTCTAGTCAGTGTCACAGTGACATTGTGACTGATGGACAGCCAGAAAATATTGCAAGAAAATATATTTCTCACGTTTCTTGAACAACTGTGTGAGTGACATGTCTTCTAAGCTAAATTTTAGCATTCAATTTGCAGCTTGTCTTTTGCCGAATTCTATGCCCATTAAAAGTAAAAGCATCAACCTTACACAGTTCTTATAGCAAAATCTGCATAAAAATAAAGTTGAGAACATTTCACAAAAGTTACACTCCTACTGAAACTACTGTAGTTCAAAGGAGATATGTATTTTTATGAGCTTAAACTACATACTTATATAAGACTTATAGATATCATGAAAATATTGGTATGAATTTGCCTGTTTGTGACTGGACTGCGGGAATATAGAGATTTGTCCCTTTGTTGCCTTCCCAGAGTACTAAGCATTAACCCTTTTTGCATTTTTTTGGTTCTCTCTTTTTTTTCCCAATTATTCTTAGCAGTTAGGGTGAAGACACTAATAGCTACTAGTAGCTAGTAAATAGTAACTACTTGTGGTTATAATATGTCAAAAAATACCCTGTTTACAGGACTCAAGGGGTGAGCCCTGGATCACAGGAATATTCCCCCTTTATTGGGGTACCTGGGAGGTGCACAGGAGTGAACTGACAAGATGAAACTACAATCTCTTCAATCTGTCAGTCAGTGACATCATATCCTGTATGCCAGAAAGTAATAAGACTTCTAACTAAAAACTGCTGGCTTTTTGCATATTTTAAAGTGGGTTTGCCTTCACAAGTCTTAACTTTTAAAGATTTTTGTGCCAGTAGATTTTTTTTTTAAAGTAGTAATTTGATACAGCTTGACAAGACAGGCTTTAAACTAGTAAGGAAGGTAAGTGACAACATAAGACTCTTACAACAAATACACCTGGTGAATACTACATGTTTGAAAGTGGTGTGTGATTTTGTTCCATCCATTCCTATGATGTTAAATATTAATTTTAATATGCATTAGCAGCTTAGCACTAGGTGGAGTAATGAGAAAGGTTATGCATACAGGAAGGGGAAGTGAAGGGGGAGGAGCAAACAGTGTTGAAAGAGCAGCCAGTGGTGAGGGGTAAATTTGTACCAATTCCTTTAATTGTAAAATTTGTGAAAATCGTGAATGGGAAAAAAAATTGCGAAAAAGTGAAAAATTCACGAAACAGGACCCTGGTGACAATTTGGAATGGATGCCATCACCGAAATGGATGCTGGCGACAATTTACACCGTGCCCATTCAGCATGCACATTGACTTCCATTTTGATGCCGGCGTCCATT
>CM044437.1:46172881-46212690 GCA_024363595.1 Xenopus borealis
TGTATGCTGGGTTTTTAATTTGGAGAGGTTGAACTTGATGGACTCTGTCTTTTTTCAACCTAATTTAACTATGTAACTATGTAACTTTTACAAATTTGGATTATTTGGATAAAATGATATCTATAGTTAACTCATACAGCTAGTTATAAGGAAGGGTCTGAAAATAGAAAAGAATGTTCCTTTTGCAAGTATCAACTTGCAGACATGTAGAAACACACACACACACACGTTAAAAACCGGCACTCACCTCCCTCATGGGCAAAATGCCAGGTGCTAAAATCCTGATGACAGTCCCTGCTGACCAAAAAGCATAGATGTTCACACAAATATAGTATAAACAGATTGTTCTTTTTCAAACAATTGCCGTGAGTGCTTTCAATATTCTGCATACATATATACAGTATATATGTGTGTGTGTGTGAATAGGGATATGTTATCCATAAACCTATTATACAGAAAGCTCAGAAGTACAGGAAGTCTATAGTCTCCTGTAGACTCCATTTTAATCAAACAATTCACATTTTTCAAAAGTCATTTCCTTTCCCTTTGTAATTATAAAAGAGTACCTTGTCCAGGACCCTAACTAAGAAATAACTAATCCTTATTGGAGGTAAACAATCCTATTGGGTTTATTTATTGTAATTTTTTTTAGGAGACTTTACAAATTACAGAAAGCCCCAGGTCCCAAGCACTGTGGATAACAGGTCCCATACATATTTATATACTGGTTTGGAATCTGTTATCTGTAAACCTGTTATCCAGCTGCAAATTATGGAAAGGCTGTCTCCCATAGACTCCATCTTCCCGAGTCTAAGGGGAATTCATCCGGTGAACAATCCTTTGCAGTGATGATAAATATACTCTTGAGTAATGTATACTTTTTTGCACAGAACTGTAAGGCTAAACATATATACCAACTGCAAAAACTGATGCATTAAAGGGGAACTGTCTTTGGTAAAACCACACAACTAAATTGTTGTGGACACTTACAAACTCTTATTTCACAAACAGGTTTTATTGAGAAACAGAATTATTAAACATCAACTGTAGTTTAATGGCTATTTTATAATTGTGATGATTGTGTTGAAGAATTTCACTGTTATTGGTGTCATTAATACAGAAAGGTCGAAATCCCTGCTTTCCAGGCAGAAGACATTTGTGCTTGCATTCCCCAAGTATATAATTATTACAGTCTCTAAAAGCAATATTTTGCAGAATGCATTCCTTTACAAGGGAAATGACATTTAGAAGACAATTAGACGCCAAAAATCAGTTTATGAGATAAACTTAAAAAAAAATAGCGATGCGCTCCATAGATGCACATTATTCTCTCCTTCAACTTAACAAAAAAAAAAGGTTAAAGTGAGTGGGAGTTTTATGCAAATGATGCATATTTATAGAACAAATGACTGCTTATTAAAAACATGTCCTAACCAGACATATAAAAGTGTGTTATGTTAATAAAATTGCCTTGACCTGAATCTTTAACACTTCAGCAAATGTACTTTGTACTTCTGTAATTTGTTCTGTGGGACAAACTGGAGATCAACTTGTTCCTTACATGTCATGAAAATAAAAACAAAAATATAATGGCAAGTAAAGCTCTGTGTTGGGTGTTTCTGTTCTACAATGTCAATCATAGCACAATGATTTGGTTGAACTAGCTCGCCTACTTCCCATTTCTGTTTTATTACAAAGTCACACAGACTTGTTTTTAGATTGATGTGCTTGTACTTACTTGTTTCCTGTCAGTATTTAAGCAACGTTAAGTATACTTCTAAAAAACCATTTGGAAAAAACCCTGCACAAAAAGTGCTCCATGCTTTTTATCTTTGAACACCATGCATTTTAGAGCCAATTAATCAGAATTGCATTATTAAGCCTTAACAATAGTATATTTCCTATGTAACACAATAATTATCTAAATCCTTTCTCCTTGCATCTGATTTGCTGTATGGATTAAGGATTGTATTGGGTGTTACTGACACCAACTAAAAATAGTGTTTCATTGCTCAAACCAGTTGAACACATGTATGTTATTTTCCTGACAGAAGAGTGTTGTTTGGTCTTTACTAAACCTCCCCCTTAATATATCTACATCCCAGTGTGCCCTTTAGAATTACAGACTATACACCAAGAAGCAGAGAAATCCTTAGCATACTTAATAATTAACACAACACTTCCACCACAACATTGAAATATGCATAGCATACTTATTAATTAACACAACACTTCCACCACAACATGGAAATATGCAGTGAATAATAGTCTAAAGCTACTAGAGTGATTGAGTAATCTTTAAAATCTTTCACCACTCATCCTTACAGCTTCTTCACTTCAACTGTGGGACAATGAAGAATACCCTGGCATCTTAAACTATTACTGATGATAGAGTCAACAGAGTCCAGTTACAATGGTTCCATTAAACTTATTGAGGTATGGAAGGTTTTAGCTGAAATTTAACAAAATTAAGTCAGAAGAAATACATCCCCATTTGTACTGTTCTGGTGTTTCTTCTTGAACTTGATGCTGTTCTGACAAAGACCCATTCTGGATATCCACACGATTTTAAATCTTCTTTAAGATGCTTGTATTCCTTGTCCTTATACTCTGCATATGTTGTGCCACACAGACAGAAGACCCAGTACCAAAGCAAAGTAATGTGGTATATGCTGTCCAGTGAAGAGTGCAGAGATCTATACATTTTTGGATGGTTAATAACCATTCAGAAAGCAATAGACAAACATAGGAGGGGACATGATTATTCTTTACAAGTACATTTGAGGTCATTATAGACAGATAGTGGGGGACCTTTTTCCTGTAAAAGGGATAACTGCACCAGAAGGCACCCCTTTACATTAGAGGAACAGATCTTTAATTTGAAGCAGTGTACAGTTGGTGGTTCTTTCCAGTTAGGACAGATATTGGACAGACATAATATCGTAGGCTATTGTGATAAAAAAATCTGGTAGTTAGTATAGGTATTGTATATGTAGTTTATGTACTGTATGTGAGTGTATGTATGTGCACTGGGGATCATTTGGAGGGGCTGAACTTGATGGATATTGTTCTTTTTTTCATGTAACTCCTTGGGACAAGACTCAGCAACCTATCTATATTCAGGAAAATGTGCATTCCTTTGAAGACAGTGATTTGCATTGTTGCATATGTGAAGGAAACCATTTTTGCCAAAATGGAACAGCCATCCCTAAAGGGGACTATGACACCACTTGTCAGAAAGGTACAATGCCATTCATGAGATTCACTGCACTATTTTGACTGGACCACACTATTACAACTTCAAATTAAATTTCACCGAACACCTACCTGCCATAAAGCATGAAAAATAATCCTGCAGGACAAATGTATCGGTTCAGAAGCACCTTTTCCTTAAAAATACAACTGGGCAGGGAGGTGCTAGCTAATGAAAAACAATTACAAACACAACTTTTAAATTACTGCTCTCCATAGAACTCATTTAGCTAAAATAATTAAATACTCTGTGCTCTGTACTCTGTGTTCTGTGCTGTTTTAAAGAATTTGGTTGAATGATCTATAGTTGTTCCAGTGTAAGCAGGTTTAATATGCAAACAGTTGAGATTTCACTGTCAAAAAGTCTACTTTCACTTAAGACCCAAGATGAGGGTTCACAATGTTGACAATTAATACACATTTAGAAAGAAAGAAAACAATTCAAACCCCATTAGAAGTAAAAATTTTGCTTTCATAAAACAGCTTCTCATTTGTATTATATGGATTGGTTGTGCATTTATAAGTCAAGGTTTTCACATAAGAAGCAACCTATTATTTACTTTTAACCAGTGACACAGAGGGTTTTAAAATAAACACTTTCCAGAGAAAGAACACAGTAAATTCCTAGAGGGGTCCTAGCAATAATCCTTGAAACTTGACTACAATAGCAATGTCAAGATGAAATAAAGAATTTACATAGCAAATGTGACCTTGAAGTAAAGAGTTGACTTACATCCTTCTGCATTAAGTGACCAAATATTCTTTGTTATAGTCCCATGAGCTTTCCATGCAGGATAAGAGAAAAATACTGAGTGACTAGGAATAAATAAGATTGACAGAGATGGATGGCTGTTTGTAGAAAGCAGTGAGGAAAGATTCAACTTTAAATGAAATGAGTGTTCGAAAGGTGAAATTTACAGATTCAAGCATTTGCTAAAATATTTTTGAAAATTGTGGAAGATCATGTAAAAATTAACATACTATTTAAACTTTTGCAGTACATTTCTGAATAGATTTTACTTATGTTTTTTTTTTCTATCCATGGAGAATGATGTTATGTAAAAATAATAATTTTGTGTGTATTCCTGTCTCAGTATAAAAATTGGTCTGGTACTCACTGTAGTCATTGGTTATGGAGACACAGATCTGGAAAATGGCGTTTACTGCTGTGCAATGTTGGGTCCCATAATGCTGTACTCTGAGTATGTGATGGCTCAGTCCTGTAGATAGCATAGCAAAGAACCTTAATGAGCACAAAGCTCCATTAATCTTACAATTTATGCTATATGCACATGGGAGACTCAAGTACTCAAGTACAATACAATTGCAACATGTGATGTAGGCCATTTATAACTCCGCTGGCCCATATACAGTTCTCATCACCTCGACAGCCTGTGAGTTTCCTATCATTATAGTTATGCTCCACTATGGAGCCCTATAAGGCTATCTGCCCCAAAATACATTAGATAGGATAGGATTTAAGAGGAATGTTACACTCAATTAAAATACTGAGGTGTTAGCTGACAATGGATCAATTAATCTATAGAGCACCTGTCTTCATATATATCTGCATCCATATCTGTGAGAAGATAAAGGGCCTTGTTTGAATAAGTTCTGGTTAGTGATGGGCGAATTTATTCGCCAGGGCTGAATTCGCGGCGAATTCCCGCGATTCGCCGCTGGCGAATAAATTCGCGAATCACCAGTGAAATTTCGCTTGGCGAAAATTCGCCGAAAAAACGAGTCACGCGACGTTTTTTGACGCGACGCAACGAAAATGACGCGACGCGTCGTTCTTGACGCGACACGATTTGACGCGGCGCGACGCGATTTGACGAGACGCGATTTGACGCGACGCGCGTCAAAAGCGTCCCGCGACTCGTTTCGCGAATTTTTCGCCGATTCGCGAATTTCGCTAGAAATTCGCTAATTTTTCGGCGAATCGAATCTCGGGAGATTCGCCCATCACTAGTTCTGGTTAAAAAATTATAGTATGCAAAATTCTTTTGTGATTATTCAGCAAACACTCCAAGTCAAACCTGTGCTCTGTACCTCGCTGTATGAAATAGTGTGCGCTATCGGGCACACCTTACCCTTTACTTAAAGCCAGCCCATGCCATCTGCATGTGATTGTTTATCCTTCAATAAATACAGAATGACGAATCAAACATATAACTTGCTCTCCGGGTATCACTTTATTGCCACATGCTGTGATTGTTTAGGAATAAGTATTCTGTACCTATTGACACAGTCTGCAGGTGAAACCCTGGAGGTACCACCACTTTCGAGGTGCAATAGCTCCAGGGTTTCCCTACATCAATAAGAACACTTGATTGTATTTATCATACAAAATCAAAGGACGATTTTGCAATTTCCTGCAGATGCACGCAACTGCAAGGAGCAAGTTTAGGTGCATACACTTTTGTGTGACTGTAGTTACAAACTAATTTAGCACTCCATTTTACTATTATTATTTGTATTTTCAGTAATTCCATGTTAATCTGTCTGTTTTAGAATCGCTTAACCTTTTCATGTATTATGTACTACAAGTATAGTATCCTTTGTCTCTGTCATTACAAAACAAAACCTTTTACTGGCTCCCAGCTAAGTTATAATTAAGCCTTATTGGTGGGAAAACAATCCTATTGGGTTTAATACATTTTTTTAGTAGACACAGTATGGAGATCCAAATCACAGAAAGATTTCTTATCCAAAAAACCCCAGGTCCTGAACATTTTGGATTACAGGTCACATGCCACTGCATGTACAATAGGCCCTAATTCTAAAACTCAATGGTTCACAACCATTTTAATGAAATAAATTGTAACATAAATTTAGACTCTAATGGGGGAATAACTTTTTTAGCAAGAAGTTTTATTACATTTACTGTGCACTGGTGCAAACTATAAAATTTGAAAACCTTCTTTCCCTGTTAGAAGTGGTCGCTAAACATTTTCTGGGTTTGCAAAAGCTATATTAAATTCGCACAAAGGAAAATTTGTTTGCACAAAAGAATAACTTTTAGCATTGCAAATATTTTTTCTGTCGCCAACTTTTATTACATTCCCCCATAAAATTATTAAATTTCTTTGTGTAAAAATTGGATCATCATTCACAGGCATTGTACAGTAATTTGAAAATGTCAAGCTGAATATAGTTGGTCTAGTATGTAATTTTACTTATTTGCTTGTTGAAATGCAAACTATGCAACTTTATTTGTACAAGTACAGGCAGTGGCAGCTTTAGGGTGACTAAAATACTTGTGGATGAAGTACAAGAAGTTATTAAGGTCTTAGTTTATATGTATTTTTTTTTTTTACCCCTAACTTTAAACATAAAGCATTCTGTATGGTTAGTTTTACAGGTGGAATGGGAATCCTTGTCCCTGTATAAATATTTGTTTCCCTTCTGGTAAAGCTTACTTCAAAAAGTATTTAAAAATGCTGGTACAATACAAAGTCTCCTCTTTGAGGGTTTTTAAAAGTTGATAATGTGCATTTCTAATCTAAACATCGTAAAATAAACTTATAGAAAACTCATTTGTTGTCCTAAAGCCAAATGCGGGTATTTTGGACAGAAGAAAAGAACTTCTGGTAGTAAGACAAACAAGAGAGCTTAAATTAATGTACCTGCCTAAGGTACTTAACATGATTCATTTTCTTATCCTTATCACTGGCAGCAACAAGGTCAATGTGTTGCTAAATCAAATTAAATCATGCATAAGAGTTGATTATAATGATCAAAATGTTGGAAAACTAGCAAAGAATCGCTGCCAGCTATTTTTTTCCATATTAAACAAAAGAGCATAAAATAGGTCCGTTAAAATATGTTTATTAGTTCTGTCTGTCCCAAAAGTCTTCAAGTTCAAATACACGAAGGGGAAATTATTTACTAATAATAGAAGGATAGCAATAGAAATAAAATACAAAAAATCAGCATTTAAATCTTATTTAGCCTATTTATTTTAAAATATTACCAAATGAAATATGAATGTTTATATTCAATAATAGTCTGTCTATTAACATGTAGGGCTCTGTGTGCCCTTACTCCATCTAAACTCCAGTGCTTGGAGGATAAGTATGTAACTGTAGATTGTATATTAGCCAGTTGCTTACAATATATCTATAGATTAAATTTAGAAAATAATTATAGGTGGTTTTAAACTGCTATCAGCTTTAATAAACTGATTGGATCTGTATGTAACTTAAAAATAAGGACCCAGAAAGGGTCAAATGTTTGCTCAATTTCTTAGGGTATAGGCAGACGGGCAGAGTCAGGGAGATTTGCCATCTGCCCCTACCCTAAAGGGGTGGTTCACCTTTAAATTAAGTTTAAGTATGTTATAAAATTGCCAATTTTAAGCAACTTTTTAGTTTTTATTTTTTGCTTTTTTATTGTTTTTAAATGATTTGCCTTCTTCTAACTGTTTTCAGCTTTCAAATTGGGAGCGCTGACTCAATCTTCTTTCTATTCTGGCCCTCTCCTATTCATATTACAGTATCTTATTTAAATCAATGCATAGTTGCTAGGTTGGACGCTAGCAACCAGATTGAAACGGAAAACTGGAAAACTTCTGAAGAAAAACCACAAAAATTTAAAAAATAAATTGTAAATTACCTGAGCCTTTCACTCTCTACATCATACTAAAAGTTTTGGTTGACCCTAATCCCAGTTGAAAACGTTTGGAGCAGGTCTGTGGTTCTGTTTGATATTTGAACAGCCATTGGGGGTTTGGGTTGGGTGCTGGTCAGACCAGGGAAGTTCACACCTCCACTGTTCCCAAAGATTCCCTGTCTTGGAAACAGAGGTGTGCATAGAGTGGTGTACAAAGCAGTAAGTAAGTAATTCAATACTGATTGAATATTGGTTCTACAATCACAAAATTTTTTGGGTTAGGGCCATTTGCGGATTAAGGTTTTGTGGATTAGGTTTGGGTGCAGGCTGAGTTTTTCGCATCAATATTTTTTGTTACCAGAGTGGCATTGTTGCTGCCCTGTTACCAGTGGGGCACTGCAACCTTAACTCACCTGATTAGTGCAGCATCCCTGGGCTAATTTCAAATGTGTATGAGATTTATGATCTAAGCAGCTGTGTGTCCATAATCACAACCTATGGATAGTCAATTTTTGGTGTCATTCATGTCTCACCTCTCCTCCTCCTGTTCATCTACTGGAAAATGAAAAGTATACACAAAATATATAAATAGCTGATAAGGTGATACGGTTTTAGTCAAATACCACCCCTACAGAATTTAAATGTGTACATTGCATACCTTGTGTAATATGACCTGTAAGATATAGTTCTAAGACTGTTTTGCTAGCTTGGTGAACCTGTTGGGACTATTGTCAGCATACTGTACCCTTGTCATTTTGCGAATTTGAATGCATGTAACTGCTCATTACTGATGACTGGTAACACCAAACTGTTTGGATTAGCTTGTTAAGCCTTGAACTTCATAGACAGGTGTGTCAAATCATGAGAAATGGTATTTAAGGTTGCCAGCTGCAAGTTGTACTTCTGTTTGAAGAGTGACATCAGTGGATCCTCAAAGCAACTCTCAAAAGATCTGAAAATAAAGATTGTTTGGTAAAACACAGATCCGGCAAGCCAAGTAAGTGCCCTTCTATTTACCCAGTTACACACACACACACGCATACATGTAATTATATACACACATACATGCATTTACACACGCACAGAACAGTAGTTAGTTTTTTATTTATTTCCTCTTTTTTTGTCTTTCATACATATGCACATATTTACACAATCAAATACACATATACTTTACATACACTTTGTAAAGTGGTACACACATGTATGCACAAGCACACACATATGTTTTTTTAAATTTTTTTGTGGGGGGTCCACACATGCCAGCTGCTTTGGTATATCTATGCATATTGGGCATCAAACTGTTCAGTAGACCCTTGGCATACAATTGTATGTAAGAAATCGGGTGAGATAAATGTGATCAATTGCAATATTTTTAGACAATTTTCAGATATGTCAGAAAAACTGCTGCCTTTAGTGTTGATTTGCAGTACCGTAGCTTGGAGTAGAAACACATAATTACCCATTTTAGATTCATCAGAATGTGTACTTTCCAAACATATATGCTTTTGGGGGTCTGTCTGCTGTTAGAAGGGTCTTTTGTTGAATAATATGCAGTCACAGGTCATTCTTCACAGAAAGCTAAAAGACTATATAACACTATGATTGCACCTGCACACTAGGCTTGATAAAGGACTCAGTGGAGTCCCAAATATTTCCCTTTATTTGTATGCACATGGGCTAAATAAACCATTCAACTGTTTTCACAAGTATATCAGAGTGCTACTGGTTTTATTTCAGAAAGCTAAAAGACAGCGGAGAAAATTTAAATGCACTCATTTTATTTGGAGTCCGCACATGCCAGCTGCTTTGGTATATTTATGCATAGTGTTCAATAGACCCTTGGCATACAATTGTATGTAAGAAATTGGGTGAGATAAATGCGACCAAATGCAATATTTTTAGACAATTTTCAGATATCTGAAAAAACGCTCCTTTAGCGTTGCTTTGCAGTAAGGTAGTTTGGAGTAGAAACACATAATTACCCATTTTAGATACATCCAAATGTGTTATTTCCAAAAATCTATCGTTTGGGGCTCTGTGTGCTGTTTAGGAGGGTGTTTTGACACATAATACGCAGTCACAGGTCATTCTTCACAGTTTTACAAATGTATGTAAGAAATTTGGTGAGATAAATGTGACCAACTGAAATATTTTTAGACAATTTTCAAATATGTCATACACACCGCTGCTTTTAGCGTTGCTTTGCAGTATGGTAGTTTGTAGTAGAAACACATAATTACCCATTTTAGATTAATCCGAATGCGTAATTTCCAAAAATATATGGTTTTGGGGGTCTATGTGCTGATAGTAGGCTCTTTTGGCGAATATTACAAAGTCACTGGTCACTCTTCACAGAAGTCTAAAAGACAGCAGAGAAAATTCAAATGCACTAATTTTATTTGGAGTCCGCTCATGCCAGCTGCTTTGGTATATCTATGCATATTAGGCATCAAACTGTTAAATATTTAGGGTGTTTTACAATTGTATTTAAGAAATTGGGTGAGACAAATGAGACCAATTGCAATATTTTTTAGATAATTTTCAGATATGTCAGAAAAACAGCTGTCTTTTAGCATTGCTTTGCAGTACAGTAGTTTGGAGTAGAAAGACATAATTACCCATTTTAGATTCGTCAGAATGTATACTTCGAAGAATATATGGTTTTGAGGGCCTGTGTGCTGTTAGAAGTGTATTTTGGTGAATAATATGCAATCAGTCACAGGTCATTCTTCACAGAAGGCTAAAAAGACAGCGGAGAAAATTCAAATTCACTCATTTTATTTGGGGCATGCACATACCGTCTGCCTTGGGATATCTACAGATGCAATCACTTTGGATGGTGAGTTAAATGCGTCGCGACTTAACTCATTTATCTCATTTATCCCACTTAGCACAGAATATTGTGTCACAGCATCCCATCCAATTAAAGAGTTCACCATTGAAAACAACGGTGCTTTGGTATGCTAATGAAAAGGTTAAATGCATTAAATGAGTTAAGATAACTTTAGATAACACAGTTTCTTCAATTAATGCTTAGTCACGACGCATTTAACTTACAAATCCAAGTGACTCTATCTGTATGCATATTGGGCATCAAACTGTTCAGTAGACACTTGGGGGGAAAATTAACTATTATTCCCCAAAATTAGTTCGACCAAATTCGATATTCGATTAGCATTCAATTGTTGAATGCTAAATGAATAGTTTCAGGCTACCTTTTATTCGATATTCGATCATTCGACGATCTAATACAAATTTATTCGATCAGTCGAATAAATCATTTGATCATTCAAATGATTCATACGATTCTGTAAGGAACATTTTGCCCTTCCGCAAAATGGCGCTTCTGTCTCCCGAACCTCTTTCCGCGGGCATCATCGTGAGCACGTCTCGTCGCCGGCGTTACGTCGCGGGCGTCCATGCGCGCGCGTCACGTCATAGGCGATATGTTGCGACCGATCGTACGCGGGCGTCCGTACGCACGCAGGCGTCCGTTCGTACGTGGGCGTCCGTGCGTACGCGGGCGTCAAGTTCGGCGCATGCGCAGGGGGTTTAAATAGATGCCACCTTGAGCAGTTCATTGCGAAGTGTTCGTCGCTCCTGTGATCTCACTAAGCTATTACCTTACGAATTTGGATTTCCTGTGTACCGATTTTGGCCTGTTTTTTGGATCCTGCTGTTTTTCTCCTCTCCATTGACTTCGGCTTACCCTTGACCACTCTACTGCCTCACGATTTACTGACCCTGTTATTTTGGACTATTTCCGGCACTCCTGCCACTCCTCCACTAGGAGCGGGCCTGTCCCACCTTCAGTGCCTGTTCATCCTCAGTGGGAGGTGTAGGAGAGGTCAACCTTCTACAAAAATCTCTTCCAACCTACTGGTCCTGACAGTAACACATCGCCAGAGACATGGAAGAGTCTGAAGGTGAATCCGCTCTGACCCTCCTGACACAACAACTGGCAAACCTCACTCAGGCAGTACAAGATCTCCAAGGGGGTTATCAACAAATACAAGCCCAGCTGCAAAGTATGCCCACGCTTCCTTTTGGAAATCCTACATCAACACCTGAGATTTCCGGTGCGGCTGCATCCTCCAGTTCTACTCCAGCTCCACCCTCTGCTCCATATCCTCCTGCCAAGATCAAGCTAGCCCCTCTGGAGCGTTTTTCCGGGGATCGCAAGAAGTTTCGGGCCTTTGTGAACAGTTGTAAGCTCGAGTTCCTATTGAATTCCCACATCTACTTCACAGAACAAGCTAAAGTTGGGTTCCTTATATCTTTCCTGTTGGGAGAGCCTCAAGCCTGGGCCCATCGTCTCTTGGAGCAACATAGTCCACTGCTAGGCAATTTTGCCGACTTTTCCCAGGCTATGGCTCTACTCTACGACGACCCTAAGAGAGAAGCTACTGCTGATGCTGCTTTACGGGGGTTAATTCAAGGAAGACGCCCTGTAGAGGAGTATGTAACTGACTTCCGTAATTATGCCGCTGATACACGATGGGGACCTGCGGCCCTGAAACACCAACTACGTATTGGTCTTTCGGAAGCCATTAAAGACGAGCTAGCCCGAGTTGAAACACCTGACGATCTGGAACCATTTATCCAACTTGTGATCCGGATTGATCGACGTCTTAGGGAAAGACGCCTGGAAAGGGCCGGAGCTTTTCAACCAAATTGGGTGGTCCCCAGAGCTCATCCTCCTGTGAGGCCTCCTCCACCTTCATCTGCCACAGACCCAGAACCTATGCAGATCAATGTCATTCATCCTCCATTGTCCCCTGAGGAGAGACTGCGCAGACGTCGCATGAATCTGTCTTTATTGTGGGGCTTCCGGACACCTTTTGGATAATTGCCCAGTCAAGCCTAATTGTAGGTTGGGTCACTCTGCTTCTCTTAGAAACCAGAACTCTAATGACCAGGTTTATTTATCCATTGATGTTGTCTTACAGTGGCCTGGAAGAAGCCTCCAAGTACCAGCTCTGATTGATTCTGGCGCATGTGGCTGTTTCTTGGATAAAGGACTGGCTGCTCAACACCATATTCCTCTACTTCCCAAGTCCAAACCATTGATAGTCAGACTTGCTGATGGCTCTAACATCTCGTCTGGCCCTATTTTTCAAGAAACCATTCCTCTTCTAATAAATTACCAGCATCACACTGAGTCATTGTCTTTTGATATTGTATCCTCACCCTTATTTCCAGTAATTTTGGGGTTTCCATGGCTCAAACGCCACAATCCTACTATTGATTGGCTCACCAAACAAGTAATCTTTTCATCTGTAAGTTGCTCACAACATCTTCCTAACAAACTCTTATCTCACCTTTCCACCTCAGATACCCGTCTTACTCTAATTCCCGAACCTTATCATGACTACCTCGATGTTTTCGATGAAAAGGGTGCTGAAACACTTCCCCCTCATCGTATTTATGATTGTCCAATAGACCTTCTTCCTGGAGCTGCTATACCATTCGGGAGGATCTACCCCTTAGCTGAACCCGAACTCAAAGAACTCAAGGACTACATTGATGAGAATCTTAGGAAGGGGTTTATCCGTTTCTCTACATCACCTGCTGGTGCCGGAATATTTTTTGTTGAAAAGAAGGACCACTCTTTACGACCTTGTATCAATTATAGAGACTTAAACAAAGTTATCCGCTCCCTCTTATACCCGAACTCTTTTCAAGACTTCGTTCTGCCCGTGTCTTCACTAAACTAGATCTTCGGGGAGCCTATAACCTAGTCCGTATCCGACAAGGAGATGAGTGGAAGACTGCTTTCCGTACCCGTTACGGGCACTTTGAATACCTAGTGATGCCGTTTGGCCTTTGTAATGCTCCCGCGACTTTCCAGCATTTTGTGAACGATATATTCAGAGACTTTTTGGACCAATTTGTCATTGTATATCTGGACGACATTTTAGTTTTCTCTTCCTCCATAGAAGAACATAGGTCTCATGTCAAAAAAGTCTTCTCCCGACTCCGTACTCACAGACTTTATGCTAAATTGGAGAAGTGCGAATTTGAGAAAACGAGAATGGAATTCCTGGGCTTTATTATTTCCGCTGCTGGCATCTCTATGGATCCACGTAAAGTTTCTGCGGTGTTAGACTGGCCTGTCCCGTTTAATCGTAAAGAGGTACAAAGATTTGTTGGCTTTGCCAACTTTTACAGGAAGTTCATTAAGGATTTTTCTAAAGTCATCTCTCCCATCACCTCTCTCACTAGTTCACACACCAAGTTCCATTGGTCTGCCGAGGCTCAACTTGCCTTCGAGGGACTTAAAAGGCGTTTTACCACTGCTCCCATCTTGCGACATCCAGACCCTGCTAAACCCTTCGTTCTGGAAGTAGACGCCTCTGAAACCGCTGTCGGAGCTATTCTGTCTCAAAGGAATGATATTCAAAGTCATCTTCATCCAGTAGCTTTCTTCTCCAAAAAACTCTCCAGTTCGGAGCAAAATTATGACGTAGGAGATCGTGAACTACTTGCCATTAAAATGGCCTTCCAAGAATGGAGACATCTGTTAGAGGGAGCTATACATCCGGTACTAGTCTACTCAGATCACAAAAACCTCGAATATCTACGTGCCGCCAAAAGACTCCGCCCACGTCAAGCTAGATGGGCTCTTTTCTTTGCACGGTTCCATTTTCATGTCACTTACCAACCAGGATCTAAGAATGGCAAGGCTGATGCCTTATCTTGTTTGTTCTCTGACTGTAGTCGGGAGATGACAACGGAAAATATCCTTTCTCCCTCCAATTTTCTTGTCTTACAGACGGATCTCTTATCTAAAATACGTGTAGCATCTCAAGCTGAAGTTGCAGATCCTGATACCATGACATCCCGGGAAGGTCTCTTCTTTGTTAAAGATCGGATCTTCGTTCCTAAGGAGCTTCGGTTGGAAGTTTTGCAGTATGTGCACGATCACGTCCTGGCTGGTCATCCTGGTATTAGAAAGACCCAACAGCTTGCCAGAAGACTTTTCTATTGGCCAGGACTTTCCCATGATTGTCTTCAATATGTTCTATCCTACGAAGTCTGTGCCCGATTTAAGAATCCCCGTTCCAGACCGATGGGATTATTGTGCCCACTGTCTGTTCCTATGAAGCCTTGGAGTAGCATTTCTATGGACTTCTTCGTGGACCTGCCACCTTCAAACGGATTTAATACCATCCTTGTTATTGTAGATAGACTGACAAAATTGGCCCACTTCATAGCTTTGTCCGGTCTACCTTCTGCTGCTGTAACTGCTGATATCTTCATCAGGGAGGTTTTCTGTCTACACGGTCTTCCAGAGGAGGTGGTTTCTGACCAGGGATCCCAGTTTACGTCCCGATTCTGGAGAGCCCTGTGCTGAGGTCTTCATATACGGCTAGCTACTTCCTCGGCCTTCCATCCCCAGACTAATGGACAGACTGAGCGTACCAATCAAACCCTGGAACAGTATATCCGTTGTTATTCATCATTTTCTCAAGACGATTGGTTTTCATTGCTTCCTTTGGCGGAGTTCTCCTACAACAATGCCGTGCATTCTTCCACTAAGCAGTCTCCATACTTCTCTACCTATGGTTTCCATCCTGCTTCTCTTCCTGGTCTTTCGGAGGTTACAGTTCCAGCTGCTCAGGACCGGCTATCTTTCCTGTCTGGCAACTTTGCTCTACTTCGGCAGACCGTTTCGGAGGCTCAGTTGGCTTTTAAAAACTTTGCGGATAGAAGGCGTCAACAGCCCCCGGTCTTTCGGGTCGGTGACTTTGTTTGGCTGTCTACTCGTAATCTGAAACTGTCTTGCCCAACCAAGAAGTTCGGACAGAAGTTTGTTGGTCCTTTTCCGGTGGTCAGACAGATCAACCCGGTGGCTTTTGAACTACGTTTGCCTACTCAGTACCGTGTTCATCCTGTGTTTCACGTCTCCCTGTTGAAGAAGTTCGTGCCTAATCCTTTTCCGAATCGACAAGAACCTCCTCCTGGTCCTGTGATGGTGCAAGGTGCCGAAGAATTTGTGGTTCAGAAGATTCTGGATTCCAGGTTTCATAGGGGTCGGTTGCAGTACCTGGTCCAGTGGAAGGGTTATTCTCCGGAGGACAATTCCTGGGAACCTTCCGAGGGTATCCATGCTTCCAGATTGGTCAAGTCTTTTCACGGGAAGTTTCCTGATAAACCTGCTCCTGTGGCCTACCGGAGGTCGTCCGTCGGGGGGGGCACTGTAAGGAACTTACCTCTGCC
Organism: Xenopus borealis; assembly: GCA_024363595.1. Classification (NCBI taxonomy): domain Eukaryota; kingdom Metazoa; phylum Chordata; class Amphibia; order Anura; family Pipidae; genus Xenopus; species Xenopus borealis. The sequence continues at coordinate 46,188,971 of CM044437.1, forward strand.
CTTCCGCAAAATGGCGCCTCTGTCTCCCGAACCTCTTTCCGCGGGCTTCATCGTGAGCGCGTCTTGTCGCCGGCGTTACGTCGCGGGCGTCCATGCGCGCGCGTCACGTCATAGGCGATACGTTGCGACCGATCGTACGCGGGCGTCCGTACGCACGCAGGCGTCCGTTCGTACGCGGGCGTCCGTGCGTACGCAGGTGTCCATACGCACGCGGCGTCAAGTTCGGCGCATGCGCAGGGGGTTTAAATAGACGCCACCTTGAGCAGTTCATTGCGAAGTGTTCGTCGCTCCTGTGATCTCACTAAGCTATTACCTTACGAATTTGGATTTCCTGTGTACCGATTTTGGCCTGTTTTCTGGATCCTGCTGTTTTTCTCCTTTCCATTGACTTCGGCTTACCCTTGACCACTCTACTGCCTCACGATTTACTGACCCTGTTATTTTGGACTATTTCCGGCACTCCTGCCACTCCTCCACTAGACGCGGGCCTGTCCCACCTTCAGTGCCTGTTCATCCTCAGTGGGAGGTGTAGGAGAGGTCAACCTTCTACAAAAATCTCTTCCAACCTACTGGTCCTGACAGATTCGAACAATCAAAGACTTCGATCGTATGAATCCTATTCGATCAGGACTTAGCCTCAGAAGCCTATGGGAGTGCTCCCATAGGCTTCTATTGCAATTCGGTAGGCCGAAGTAGGCAATCGAATAAACTTAAAAAATTAAATCCTTCGCTGATTGTATGATCGAATATTTGTTCATTCGACTCTATTCGAATGTATTCGATCGATCGACCATTCGCTATTCGATGAACGAATATGCCAAAATTTGCAAATTCGACCAAACGACTAAATCCTACGTTCGAAATTCGATCGAATTCTTTCAAACTTCGATCTATTCACGTGAATTTAGTAAATTGGCCCCATGGTGTCAATATTTAGGGTGTTTTACAATTGTGTGTACGAAATTGGGTGAGATAAATGTTACCATGTGCAATATTTTTAGACAATTTTCAGCTGTAATAAAAACTGCATCTTTTAGCATTGCTTTGCCGTACGGTAGTTTGGAGTAGAAAGACAGCTACCCATTTTAGATGTAGATGTCAGAATGCGTACTTTCCAAAAAGATCTGGTTTAGGGGTCTATGTGGTGTTAGGAGGGTCTTTTGGCTAATAATACACAGTCACAGGTCATTCTTCAGAGAAGGCTAAAAGACAGCGGAGAAAATTCAAATGCACTAATTTTATTTTTGTAGGGTAAAAACACAGAAATATAGATTTATCCCCAAAACCATATATTTTTGGAAAGTACACATTCTACCGAATCTAAAATGGGTACCCATGTCTTTCTGCTCCAAACTACTGAGTCGCAAGGCTTTCCCAAAATTGTCAGTTTTGGTAAAATATCTGAAAATTGCCTCAAAGCTTCAACTTTCCAGCATTATATCGCCCGTGTATCACTACATACCAAGAGAAAGCACTCAAAATATGGTTGCCAGGGGCCCTACAAACAGTTTTGTGCCCATTATGAATAGGCTTACCAAGGTATCTGGCATTTAGAGGCCCCAAAATGAAGTTAGTGCATACAAATACTCCTGTGGGTAACTTCAACTAATGAAAAATCAACACATTGACTGCTTTTTTGTGTGGTAAAAATACAGAAATATAGATTTATCCCCAAAACCTTATATTTTTGGAAAGTACACATTCTACCAAATCTAAAATGGGTACCCATGTCTTTCCCAAATTTGTCGGTTTTGGTGAAATATCTGAAAATTGCCTCAAAGCTTCAAATTTCCAGCATTATATCGCCCATGTATCACTACATACCAAGAGAAAGCACCCAAAATATGGTTGCCAGGGGCCCTACAAACAATTTGGTCATTTCCCCCAGGAGTTTCTAGATGGATCTCAGCAATACAGAAGTGCTTTCTTCCACAGCCATACAGAGGTTAATTGGATTCACTAATTACTACTGCCAATTCATCAATGGTTTTTCTTCTTGTATTGCTCCTATCCTTGCCATTATCCACAAAGGAAGTAAACCCAGTTCCTGGCCTCCTCAGGCTTTGGAAGCTTTCCAGTTATTAAAAGATGCTTTTACTTCCATTTCAGTTCTCAGACATCCTGATCCTCAATTACCCTTCTTCATTGAAGTTGTTACCGCTGAGATTGGAGCAGGAGCTGTAATTTCCCAAAGACATTGCTGTTGGGAAATTACACCCTTGGGCATACTTTTCTAAAAAAATTATTTCCAGCAGAGCAGAACTATGATGGCGGTGAAACTCGCTTTTGAAGAATAGTGTCATCTTTTAGAAGGGGCTTCTAACCTGGTCACTATCTATACTGATCATAAGAACCTATAATTTATTCAAACTCTTAAAAGACTGAATCCCTGAATCAGTTTGACCTACCGACCTGGTTCCAAGAATCAAAAAGCAGATGCCCTGTACCGAAGCTTCACTCTGGTGGCTCATCTCCCTGAAAGGCAAGATGCAGTAATCCCTCCTACCAGAATTATTGCCTCCCTCTTGCCCCAATTTGTAGAGCAAATCCTATCTGGTCAGTCATCTGCTCATGCTGACACTCCTATTGGGATGGTGTTTGTACCCTTTGAGCTTCATCTGCCCATTTTGCAGACCCATAGCTCTTAGCAGGCTGGATATCCTGGTCCTGAAAAGACTCTTTAGCTTATACAATGTTTAGACCATCTGAAAAGATGTCAAAGACTTTGTTGCTGCCTGTACCATTTGTACCTCCTCCAAGGGTAGCTATACTGGTCCCAGTGGTCTACTACAACCTCTTCCCATTCCTTCTCATTCATGGACTCACCTAGATATGCACTTTATTGTAGCGTTACCACCCTCAGATGGTGACACTGTCATTTGGGTAGTTATAGATCGCTTCAGTAAGATGGTGCATTTCATTCCTCTGCGGAAACTACCTTCTGCAGTAGAACTGTCCCAGCTGTTCATCAAATTCATTTTCAACTGCATGGCTTCCTGGTGGAAATAGTATCCAACAGAGGATCTCAGTTATCATCTAGGTTCTGGTGCTCATTATGTAACTCTCTGGGTCTCACTTTTTTTTTTTTTCTTCTCCCTACCATCCCAAAACCAATGGGCCAATGAAGCATGTGAACCAAGCTCTAGAACAATTCCTAAGGAATCATATCTCCCTCTGTCAGGATGATTGGTCCGATCTCCTTCCATGGGCAGAATTCACTCATAACAATGCAAGCCACACTTCCACTGGAAGGTCACCTTTTATGACAGTGTATGGACCGCATTCTCAAGCATTCCCACAAGACTTTGTCCTGTCAAATGTTGCTGCTGCAGATGATCACACAGCACATATGTCTGCTATTTTGGCTGCAACTAAAGAAAATTTGGAGAAGAGTGCTCTAGTACATAATAAGACCTTTGCTGATCATAAACAGAGAGCCTCTCCTTTGTACAAAGTTGGAGGCAAAGTGTGGCTGTCCACTAGGAAAATTCATATAAAGGTTCCTTCTCCCAAGTTGGGCCTAAGGTTTGTCGGTCCATTCCCCATTTCAGAGATAATTAATCCTGTGGCAGTCCGACTATCACTTCCCCCTGAGATGCGAATTCCTAATGTGTTTCATGTCTCTCTGCTTAAACCATCAGTTTCCAATTGTTACTCTTCAGATCAACCTCCTCCTTCATCTATTTCTGTGAACAATCCAATGTTCATGCCTCTCACTTAGTAAGGGAGTTCCACACCAAATCTCCACAGCAACCAGGACTTAGTGGTACAGTGGCCCCCTCTGGGGGGGGTAATATCAGGAGTGCCCGATGGTATTCCTCTTCGGTGCCTTGTCCAAGACGACGGCGCCCATTGCCGCCACATGAACAGCGGCACCAGCACAGTAATGCCGATGCACAGACTGATGATGTTGTCACGTCTGGTGCCAAAATTCAAAATAAATGGACGCTAAGGTCACGGGTTGAATGCCCGATTATAGGAATTGCTACTTTTGTTCCTGGGTGTTCCTAAATTATTCCTGATTGCTCTCCTGGACTTTTGACTCTTGCCTGAATCTGTTTTATGATCCTTGCTGCCTGCCTTTTAAACCTTTTGCCTGTATTTGTCCATGTCTATGCCTGATCCCTTTTGGTACTGCAAACTTGGACTTTTAACCCTAAAGCTTCTTCCTTGGTCTTCAGTTGGGATCCGATAGGCCCCCGACACAACTCATGTGATTTATTTAATAAACTTTCCCTGTGGGTTTCCATATGTCGGGAAAACTGATCAAACATTGAAATTACGGATGGCTGCACGTTGCTCAGCGATAAGTAGTGCATTCAGATACAGTACCATGACCAAACTGGTTGCCAAATATTACCTTGAATTACATCATAGGCTGCCCACCTTTAAATAAATAGCTACTGATCATAAACCACCAATGAGAAGCGGTGGGGATTGATCAAAAATCCTACTTCAAAGGGAGGTATTATGGATTAAAAAAAATAAATACACTGACACTGTATCTGTCACATGATTGGAAATACCCTACATAATTGGGTAAGTTTTATCTACTTATGTAGTGTTGTAGTACCTGTTATCCAGAATGCATAGGACCTCGGGTTTTCCAAATAAGGGATCTTTCAATTAATGGATCTTCATACCTTAATAAAATCATGTAATCATTAAATGAACCTAATAGACTTATGTTTCCTTAGTTTAAATCAAGTACAAGGTACTGTTTTATTATTACATTATTTGGAGCTTTCTGGAAAACTAGCTTCTGTATAATGGATACCTGTATGTATGTACGAATATATATACACACATACACACACACATATATATATATATATATATATACACACAAAGTGTTGCTTTTAAGGGTACATAATGACAAAAAGTCAATAATGCATATGAAAACCTTAACACAAAGAGACACTGAATATGCTTAGTATGCTCCAGTATACAGTATTTATGTTAGAAGATTAAAGGATATAAGTTTATATAATTTATACTGAAATCAAACAGTCTACACTGGAAAGTGCCAATTAGTTCTGGAGACGCATTCAAAGCCTGCATATATTCTAAAGAAATGTATCTTACATATAAATGAAGTATTTTGCATGGACATTTGATGAATTAAAATGAGGAGTTACACCATGATGTGCCTGATTTTGCTCAGTTTGCTCAGTTTCTTTATTCCTGGAAACTCTTATGCATTTCAAAAGAAAAATGCAGGGCTATGTGCAAAAAACAAAAACCACAAATATTTTTAAATGTTCCATTCAGGTTTTCATTTATACAATGATTATCCCTCATACAAATGCAATAATTATTTCAAAAATCAGAAAAATCACATAACAAGATTAAAGATTAATGCTTCTAAAGCCATTCGTTGTCTACATTTTGTTGCCACCAGTATCATTGATGATTATAGAAAATGTACATATTCTTGCATTAACATTAACAATAAGGGGCATATTTACTAAAAATCGAATTCGAGGGTTAATAATCCAATCAAACGATCGAATATAAAAAAAATTGATGAAAACATTCAAATCAAACGATTTTAACCCTTCGATGGAATTTTTTTTATTCGATCAAAAAAAAACTTTAAAACACCTATGGGAGCTTCGCTTAGGGTTTTAAAGCAATTCGGTCCAAGTAGGCAAACTGGCCTATTGAATTTTTTTTAAAAGGGAAATACTTCGACCATTGAATATTTGAATATTGGAATACAATTAAATTTGAAATTATTCATATCAGTCCAATTTTGAATATTCAGTGGTCGAAGTTACCTCATTTGCATATTCGAAATTCGAATTCGATTGTTTTTTTTAAATTCAATCAAATTTTGAATTCTTCACATGAATTTAGTAAATGGGGCCCCTAAATGTTAATAATTAGAATGCCTGTAGAAAATACTGGAAAGGACAAGGAAAACCCAATTCAGTGCCAAAATGTTAGGATCCAGATGCACCTGTAACTTATTCCTGGTGTAAATGTATTGCAATAGCATCATTGATTCAGGCCTGTGTCAATTGCACAACTGACTGCAGACAATTTTGCAGTACCATTGCTGTGCTTGTGATTGTGAATGGCCCCATATTTATGTCTTAAATTGATACTGACACAAAAAAATCTTTTTAAAATATTAACCTACATTAAATAATAACAATCATGAAGGGTCCATATCCACAGAATTGTATAATAAACCCTTAGAAAGAAACAATATTCTGCGCCACAACAGTTTTCATTCCCCAAGTACCATCAGAGGAATACCAAAAGGGCAATTTTTGCATATTGGAAGAATTTCCTCTAATGACATAGCAAAACATAAGGGTCACAAGATCTCCATTAAAGATGACTATACATGTAATACAGACCATGTCATTTATGCACTTAAATGCCCATGTGGCAAACTGTATGTTGGCCAAACATCCCGTGCAGTGAAAACAAGAATAGGGGAACATAAAAGATCGATCATAAATTATGACCCTGATAAAATAAAAACACACACACCAGTGGGGAGGCATTTCTTTAATGAAAAACATAATGGTCCTTCAACATGAAGAAATACCAAATAGAAGGGGAGATAGGAAATTATTACTCCTAAGGCTTGAAGAAAAATGGATTGAGAAAATAAATAGAAAGGAATGAAAGAGTCATGGAGCCTGAAGTGCTTTTTGGAATTTTTTTGTAAAAATTGCTGCTTAAGTATAACTAAATAAAACTTTCCTTCACAGATTATCTACCATCTGAGTGAGTTGTTCTTTTCACAATATGTAAATTGTGACCTATTTTCTGTGGGGTTAGGAGTCCCTAAATAGGCTTTTTTCACTTAAAATTCTTCAGCTGCACCAGAGGAAGGACCCTAGAGGTCCGAAACATGTAGTGCTTATACTGTACATCTTCAATAAAACACTACACTGAATTTCACTTGCTCTCCAGCTTCTTCAGTTCAACTGACTGGTGTGGGAAATTCTCTAAACTGTTCCACTAATCCAATCACAATGGCACATTGTAACTCTTCAAAGAGGTGACATCTGAGTTTACAGAGGTGTTGATTCTGTTTAGTTACTATGATAAGATTACCAATGTGTCATGCAACTTCTAGACACAGGTGCTGCTTGTGAGAGTTGCATGAATGGATGTGTGAACTGTTCTGAAACTGCTGGGGTACAGATCTGAGAACAGCATTGTATGTAGCAGACAGGTGGTGTCTCCACCTTGACGTGAATCGCCTCTTTTGTGCCTCATTCAGCGGTCTTCTTTATTCAATATTTGGACCTTGCTATCTTCAAAGGAGTGTCCCTTGTCTTTTAGGTGTAGAAAGACAGCGGAGTCTTGCCCTCCTATTCTGTGCCATTTGCTTGGTGAGCAGTTGTTTGGTCTACCCAATGTATACACTGAACTCCATATACCACATTGCTTTGTTTTTCTTTTGGTGTTGTAATGACTATATTTCGCCTCCTACTTGTCTCTAGGCGATTATTTCTATTGGCGTTCCTGTAGGCCCAGTCTGGGTAGCTACATGCTTTCAAAGCTCCTCTGAGATGTTTTTTGTCTTTTGAATCTGTATCAGTTGCCACACATTCTGCCCTTTGGTGCAGAGTTCTAATAACACCCAGTTTGTGTTATTAGATATTGATCCATATGAGTGGGTTTCCTGTATACTTCCATTTCAAGCTAACCCCCTCTTGGATGCATATCAAACACTCTAAAAAGGCAAGTTTGTTCTCATGGATCTTCCCTTGTGAACTTGATGTTATTCTCCACTGGGTTAGTGTGTGCTGTAAAAGGCCGCCATGTCATTGGATCCAATTTTTACCCAAGTGTCATCCACACACTTTAACCAGTGACTCTGTGTTGTTCCCTGGAATGTAAGTAAGACCCTCCTTTCCACTTCCTCCATGTACAAGTTAGCTACAATGGGAGAGATTGGAGAACCCATTGCACAGCCATGTTTCTGTCTATAAATAAGATCCTTGTATTTGAAGTACTGTATGTGGTGCAACACACATACTTGGTTATGACTGAGCTTTGTTCTTCTGCTGAGGGTATCTTGCTGCAATCAATTTCTTACAGTTTCAGTTGCCTCTGTTGTAAGTGTAGGGATGTGAAAATTAGACACCCTCGCATATTTCTAACAGGCACATTCCTAATAATATGGACACCTAATGGGTCCTAATGGGGACCTTGTGCTTATGTAATTCCTTGTGGTTCTCATGTTGGACACTAGAGGGCACTGTGTAAAAATATAAAGGTATCGGGAACCATGTGGTCTGGGCCTTTTGCTTCTGTCAGCCCTGCAGGCTGAAGGGAGAAGTACTATCCCTTGGGAGTTAGGCCTTAATCTAGGAGAGTTAGACCCTGTCATAGATCACTCTAGGAGTGATAGAAAGGATAGGTAGTCGAGCAGCTCAAGCTCCGCCAGGAGAAATAGAGGGATTAAGATCTCAGGTACAAATTACCCAGAATCAGGGACTAAGTGTTTAAATTCAGGGACATAGGGATACTCTGCCTGCACTTAAGATAAAGCCTGGACCCTGGTTGTACCTCTCAATTCATTCACTGATCTGAGTCTGTGCCAGAGGGGGTTGAAATCATATTTGGTACTGTGAGTACATTGCTGTCTGTATGCTATCATTATGATCTCTGTGAGGATATGTTCACTGTTTAATAAACGTAGTTGGTTCAAGCATTAAAGAAAATCACTGGCGCCCAATTTGTGTGAAATAGCATCAAGTTACAGTTATACTACACCCCTCCTCCACCTCGCTGCAAGGGCTTACACCTGAGAAAAGAGTTTCATCTGTGGTATCATACCATGTGTAATTAGCCAAAACTGACTTCAGTAAAATCAATTTATTATAGTTCTACATAAGTATATAGGTGAACAATGATGTGACATCATATGATACCATTGTTTCTTCTTTGCATATATGTCTTTATTAGTAATGTTGGTGAAATTGCTGGAAGTGGCCATTTATTATTGCAAATGTCCAAGGAATCAAGATAAAGACAAAAGAGATCCTCTATAGTCCCACCCTAAAACAAATGTGGCATCAGCTTCAAATGATAATACTGTACTTAAAGGGGTGGTTCACCTTCAAGTTAACTTTTAGTATATTGTAGAAGGGCCAATTCTAAGAAACTTTTCAATTGGTCTTCATTATTTATTTTTCATAGTTTTTTAATGATTTACAATGTTCTTCAGTTTCTTTGCAGCTTTCAAATGGGGGTCACTGACACATCTAAAAACAAGCGCTCTGTAAGGCTACAAATGTATTGTTATTGCCACTTTTTATTACTTATCATTCTATTCAGTCCCTCTCCTATTCATATTCCAGTCTCTTCAAATTTATGCAGGGTTACTAGGGGAATTTGTACCCTAGAAACCAAATTGCAGACACTGCAAACTAGAGAGCTGCATAAAAAGCTAAATAACTATAAAACCAGAAACAATAAAAAATGAAAATTGTCTCGGAACATCCCTCTCTACATTATACTCAAAGTTAACTCAAAGGTGAACAACCCCTTTAAGTCACTACTTGAAAATACGAAAATGCCAGTGTTTTGTCTTTTTTTATGACTTTTATGGAATACATGATAAGATGTCACTGACATAATGTTGATGATATTGCTTCATCTTATCAATTTGCCAATATACTTTAGTAAAATGGAATAGTGTTTGACTTTTTGTAAATTGGTGATGTCCCAGTGAATTGTCTCTCTGGCAAAAAAATCCACTTCACTCTTTAGTTAATTTGCCCCATTATGTTCCTAACACTAGCCTGCCATCATATGGGGAATAATTAGGCTATTCAAACAGGGTAGTATTGAATATTCCATTTGTTCAATTGGTCCCTGTAGTCATCTGGGTAGGCAATGTTTAATAAGGTTATGAGTTTGGTTATTTATTTAATTATTATATGTCATAAGTTTGCTCCTATTAATTAATTTCAATGCATTTTCACAATATGGTAAAAAATAAGCAAAAATAAAATGTTTACATTTTTGTACTTGAGTAAGGGGAGAACATTAATGCAGCCAATAAATGTCTGGGGTTTGTTTGTTTAATTACATGTGTCAAAATGCACCTTTGAAGTGTTAAATATTTCATAAAAAATCACTATTAAGCAATTTTAATTCCAGATTGTCAACACAACAAAATATGGGAAAATCAAAAGAAGGTGAATATTTCTACAAGACATATTATTTGCAATGCAAATCATGACTGGCACAAATCTATTATTTTTTATTCACTGGAAATTCACTATTTAAAAAAAAAAAAAAAAGTTAAAAGAAGAGCTGAGAAATGATTTTAGGGTTACACGTCCTGCTTGGGTCACATTAATAATTGAGTTTTAAATGTGAATTCTAATATTTTTGGAGATAGATTTAACATGTTTAGCAGTATAAGAAAATCTTCCTCCGTTAGAAACTTCAGATTTCTGATTAAAAATTTGCTTTTAAAGAGAACATTGGAATATTCTATAAATGAATGCACCCTTTCAGCTTATTCTTTATTTTACACACATCTGTAAAATATAAAAGTGTCAATATAGAACACAGCCATGAACATATTAGAATGTGGAATATATCATTACTAAGTATTTACATAACCCAAAGAAGATAGGCAATAGGAGTAATATTTTTAGACATCTTTACCTTTGATTTTAGATTATGCACTATAACCTATAATACACCCTGGAATTAAAGGTGTATCCCCTTGGAGTTCTGTAACCCTGTGTAAAATCATTACACTGCAAACCCTGGTGATTTCTAAAATCCATATAAATTGCCATATGGGGTACATTATTCTAGATGCAACATTTATATTCTTGCTGAGAACAATATTAATTCTCCACTGACTTCAGCTTATCTATTTTTCCAGACGTTGGACTTCTGACACAAAGCTTTAAATACCCTTTTAATTCAAGAGAAGAAAGATTACTTGAAATAGTGAGCACTTTAGTACATTTGTTACACTTCTCTAGCAGTGGCAAGCAGCCCACCCTGAAACACAAACACACTCATATTTTTATTAAACGTTCTTGTGTTTCAGGCACGCTGTTTTAAAATCTAAGAAGTAAAGAAGGCTCTTGATGTGTGAACAATAATTTATGGGGATTATAGGTAGATTTTGTTTTACTTGTCTATTTCTTGTTTACTAATTTAATGTCTAATAATAATTTAATAGTGAAGGCTTAATAATGAATTGTGAATAAACGTGAATACAAACATACTAGTGAAGACAATGGGAAGCTAGAGAAAGTGGTTACTAAGGTTTCTGTAGTACAGGGATGCAAAAACACCTAAGAGAATTCACAGACAATTACACAATTTTCGCCACAAATAAAGGGTAAGATAAACTCCTGATCTATTATTTTTGTCTGTAAAGAGAGCTGAGACAGTGTCATATTACTTGTCACTTGTGCTGATTATTACTGACAGCCTAGAGACCGATTTACCATTTGCAGAAGCCAGGAGATGAAGAGGAACAGCACTTTTTTTTTTTTTTTTTTGCAAACTCAGTCACCTTTACTACATGCTTGAAAATGTAAGTAAGTTATCAGGCAAAATGTGAAATTTTGAATGTACAGATAGGGAAGCTAAAGAAAGTAGTTACTAAAGTCTCTGTGGCACATGGATCCAAAAACACCAATGTGCCCTTCACACAATTTTTGTTACGGGTAAAATCTGATCGATGGTTTTTGTCTGTAAGGAGTTGAGACAGAGTTGCATGATTATTACATGCAGCAGCTAGGTGATAAAGATGAAAACAGTAGAACAGCATAGGTCTTATGAAATAGTTTTTTTTTTTAAAAACGTGACTTAGTCGTCTTTCCTACATCCTTAAAAATGTAAAAGAATCAGGCAAAATTTGTATTTCTTAGGCCTAGTAGGATAATTTATGATTGAGCTGTATATATATTGCATAAAAAAGTACAGTAAAAGTTGCACAATAAAGAAATCATCAAGGTAAGGACTGGATACAGTAGGGCCTCATGCGTAGAGATTTTATTTGCAGACAAAAGGATGCACACTTAAAGGACTGTTCAGTGTAAAAATAAAACTGGGAAAGATGGGCAAGACTTTGCCAAATAGAAAATGTTTTAAAATCTATAAAGACTGAATTGAGCAGACATCTAACATCATTGCAAGGACACTGATTCCTGCTTTACAGCTCTCTTATTGGTTACCTGCCAGTAACCAATCAATGACTTTAGGGGGCCATATGGGTCATAACTAATTTCTTCTGAATCTTATCTGCATGCTAAGGATCAAAAGCAAACTCACCGAACAGATATGTCCCATGTATCCCTCCTTTAAGTCGCTGACTAACTAAGAGAGATGTAAAGCAGGAAGTTGGGTTCTCGCTATGATGTTAGACATTTGTTCACTCCGGCCTTGTCACATATTTATAAAATTCCAAAATATTGTGCAGAATGAGTGTATACATTGAACTTAGAGACATACATTCAAAAGCGTTAAAAGAGCCTTAAGCTAGCCATAGAAGCAAAGATTTTATTGTGAGAATCTCCAATTGCTTTGCTCAAATCTTGACCATTACATAGAACAGCCTAAAGGAACAGTAACATCAAAAAATTATAGTGTTTTAAAATAATACAAAATATAATGCAGTGTTTCCCCGTAATGGTAAAACAGCTGTGTTTGCTTCAAAAACGCTACTACTGTATATCTAAAGAAGCTGCTGTGTAACAATGGGAGCAGCCATTCAAAGGAGAAAAGGCTCAGGTTTACAGCAGATAACAGATAAGCTCCATAGAACATAATGGTGTTATCTGTTATCCATTATTTAACCTGTGCCAGATAGCCTTTTTTTCAATTTCCACCATTGCAGCACAGCAATTTGTTTATATGAGCTATAGTTTATGAAGCAAACAGATCAGTTTTACCAGTGCAGGGCAACAATACATGATATTTTCATTACTTTAAAACATTTTCATGTTTTGGTGATTTCTTAAATATTTGGAGAAAATTTTGGAGTTAAAATATATCAGGTGGGCAGAGTTGCTTAATTCTTTGAATGTTGAGGGTTAGTAGTTTTTATTCTGAATGGTAGCTGTAGCCAATGTAGGGACTTGTATGGCATGGCAAAGAAAGAGAGGTGAATGAGCTTGGTTGATACATTCCATGGTGATAGTTTTTGTAGCGGTAGACTATCCAACAGAGTTACAGTAATATTTACATAGTTACATAGTTAAATTGGGTTGAAAAAAGACAAAGTCCATCAAGATCAACCCCTCTAAATGAAATCCCATCAGCCATACACACACTCACCCCTCCATACCTTCACATATATGTATGCCCATATACTATAGACCATAACTATAGAGTTTACTATCACAATAGACTTTGATATTATGTCTGTCCAATAAATCATCCAAGCCCCTCATAATTTAAGTATTCCATCCCTCTAACCAGCTTAGTTGCACGTCTCTGCACTCTCTCCAGCTCATTTATATCCCTCTTAAGGACTGGAGTCCAAAACTGCACTGCATACTCCAGATGAGGCTTTACTAGGGACCTATAAAGAGGCATAATTACGTGTTCATCCCTTGAGTGTATTCCCTTTTTTATGCAAGACAGAACTTTATTTGCTTTAGTAGCTACACTGCCCAGAATTAGACAACTTGTTATCTATAAAAACCCCAACATCCTTCTCATTTAAGGAAACTCACAAAACACTGCCATTTAGTGTATAACTTGCATTTGTTATTTTTGCCAAAGTGCATAACCTTGCTTTTATCAACATTGAAACTCATATTTTAGTATCATCTGCAAAAATAGAAACAGTACTTTCAATGTCCACATCCAGGTCATTAATAAACAAGTTGAAAAGCAAGGGACCCAGTACAGAGCCCTGCAGTACCCCACTAACAACACTGGTCAAAATTGAAAATATAGTTAAACATAGTTACATAGGTAAATTGGGTTGATAAAAAACAGAGTCCATCAAGTTCAACCCCTCCAAATTAAAAACCCAGCATACACACAACACACACATCTCCACTCTTTCACACAAACCATATATGCCCATAGCTTTACTAACTGTATAGTTTAGTATCAAAATAGCCTTTGATATTATGTCTGTCCAAAAAATCATCCAAGCCCCTCTTAAAATCATCAAATTTTCCATTTACCATCACTCTTTGTACACTCAGGTACAAATACTATGTTTCAGACCAACATTCCTTAATTTAACCACTGTGTGGCACATTATGAAATGCTTTAGCAAAGTCTAAGTAAATGACATCCACCGCCATCCCAGAATCGAGGTGGCTGCTTACCTTTTCATAAAAAGAAATTAAGTTAGTCTGGCAAGATCTATTATGCATAAAACCATGCTGGCACAAACTCATAGTATTGTTATTTTCTATGAAGTCCAGTATCTTATCCTTTATTAAGCCTTCAAAAAGCTTTCCTACCACCGACGTCAGACTAACTGGCCTATAAAGAGGCTGAGAACGGGATCCTTTTTTGAATAGTGGCACCACATTAGCAATTTTCCAGTCTCTTGACACCATGCCAGACCTCAATGAATCCTGAAAAATTAAGTAAAGAGGTTTGCAATCACAGAGCTAAGCCCGCTAAGTACCCTGGGATGAATACCACCTGGCCCCGAACCTTTATTTATCTTAACATGTTCTAATCTTTCTTGAATTTCATCATGTGTGAACCATGCATCATTAGATGTATTACTAGAATTGGGGCTATTAATAAGATAACCTTCATTAACTGGTTGTGTAGACAGACAAAAAATATTAAGAATCTGAGCTTTTTGCTTATTCTCATCAACCAGCTGACCCCCCTCTGATATTTCTGCTTAATTTTTTCTACTATTTACATATTTAAAAAATAATTTTGGAATCTTTCTACTGCTTACTGCAATATCCTTTTCCATATCGATTTTAACTTGCCTGATTTATTGGCCTCCTTGTACCCTGTAAATGATTTGGCTGTCCCAGCTAACTTGAAAGCCTTAAAAGCATGTGTTTCTTACCCACCTGAACACCAATACTTCTATTGAACCAAATAGGTTTTGCTTTGCAATGCCGTTCCTGGTGGGAGTATGTGTGTATGTCAGAGAAAGGATGCAGCAATATGATACGCTACAACTGACACCAGATATCTCATGATTTTGACTTGTGCAAGAGTTAGCTGGAAAAGACTTGTTGGTACTGTAGTTACATACAGCGTGGGAAGCAGTTAATGGTTTCTGTTGGAATCTTAATTAGAAGGTGCAAGTTGCACCCAAATGTTCTGAATTTACTAACTAGCATGCATTGTTGTAGTTCCTGTACAATAATATGAATGGAATAATAATGCATTCTGGATAATAAATGTAAGAGTGCTTCAAATAAAACTACAAACCTCGCAATATCAGCATAGAGAATAAGGTTCCACCACTATTCAAAAATAATCACATATAGGTCAGGTTGTAATTATGGGTGATTCCAGTTATCTTGAAATTACATTAGTTAAAGGCATTGCCAAATAAGCATATACATTTGCAAATAAGCTCAATGATACATTTTCCAACTCCATTTAGAAATAAACTCAAAAAATGCACTACATACAACAGTAATTCTTCACTAGAAGTGATATTTGCTCCCAAACCTTCACGCAAGTTTTGCATAAAAAAGTGTAATGAGCATTTAAAACTGTTGAATGTTAAAAATTACATTGAGAAAAGTTGATTTGTGTTCTTATTCTCTCCTGTTTACAACTTTTATTACATGCCCCCAAATGAATTTCCTGTAACACTTGTATCAGTGACTATTTGGGGAATATTTAATACAGAATGATCAAGTGAAAATGTAGAGGGATTTGGTTAAAAATATTCAAGAAACTAAATTTATCTGGGCTAACATGTTTAAGAAAGCACCTTTGTGTGCCTATTGGTTCATTGTACACATGTTGTATCTGCAATCTAGTGGGCTGTGGAAACACTTTATATATGGTTATGATAATTTACTTCCAAGAACTACAAAATGCACTTTGCAGCTGTGTCTTACCTCACATCTGTTAGAAGTAAGGTGAATTATGTTATTATTTAACATTTACATTTATTGGTCATGGTGAAACATTCAAGATCCTAAAACGTTGATGTCAACAACATAGCTTCCATCTAGGATTCTAACCTCTACAGAGCAGAATATTGATTTTTGAATGATTAAGCAATCCCCATGAAAAAGGTACCCTTGCTCTCAAGGGAAACATTACTCAGAAATGACCATATCCATGCATTCATATGTATAAAATTAAAGGAACGCTTTACCCCAAAATGAATATTAAAGCAGCAGATAGTTCACATCATATTAAGTGGCATATTAAAGAATCTTACCAAGCTAGAATATATATTAAAGCAAATTTTACGCTTTTACATCTTTTCCCTTGAGCCACCATTTTATGATATTCTCTGTGCTACCTCAGAGATCACCTGATAAGAAATATTGCAGCTCTTACAGTAACAGGAAGAAGTGTGGGAGTAAAACACAGAATCTTGTCTTTTAATTGGCCCATGTGACCTAACATGTTTGGTTAATTTGGACTGTTTGTGTGCACTGGGTATCTTAGGGTCCCAGGGGGTGGCCCTTATTTTTCTAATCTATAGTACTTGTTTGTGGCACCTTGTAGCAGCCCTTTGCCATTTGCCAAAACTCTCAGAGGTGTCTCCCCTAACAGACAACCTAATGAAGATGAGCTAATAATACACAGGTATCTCAAAAATACAGAAGTGCCCTATAAATAAAACAGATAAATAAACTGTTTTGTGTAAAAACAAAAGCCATACAGAACAAAAGGTTATCATGCTTAACCAGCCTTATATTTTTACCTTACAGTTTAATGGTTAACATGCCATGACATAAATGCTGCCCACACAGAGCATTTGAAAATACAGGATCTCTGACCTCTCAAGGTTACATATAAGTCAATTGGAGAAGTCCCAATGATTTTTTGGTATTTCAGAGTGTTCAGGTGAAATTTATGAAAATATCATGAAAATCGTGAAATCTGAATGAAAAAATCTGAAACATTTGTGAAAAAAATTTTCCCTGAAAAGTACATTTTTGGGAAAATTTTATAATAAATAAGCATTAAAACCCGAGCGATTTTGATCGGAGTTTGAAAATACTGAGATAAAGTCGGACTTTGATAAATAGCCCCCTATGTGTAGATATTGCATCCTTTTCTGATCAGGTTTATTAATATCACTTACCAAATAGAACAGGGAACTTGTTGAGAATATAACATTAATGAACATACTAACATTTTGGATCAATTTAATGTGATAGTTACCATTTAATGATACTACTAGCTCCATCAACCCAAGTTAGAATGGTGTCACTATGGAATGGAATGTCTTCAGATTACTGGCTACACAAGCTAGAGTTAGTGTTGTTGTAGGTAATAAATGGATTCATTTGGATTCCGGACTCTTCTGATCCAACTCAAGTGCACTTAGTTAAAGTAAACTAAGTGCACTTGGTTAGATTACTAGGGATGGCGCGAACTGTTCGCCGGCGAACTTGTTCGCGCGAACATCGGCTGTTCGCGCTCGCCGGATGTTCGCGAACGTCGCGTTAGTTGGCGCTTTTTTTTTGCCCTCTCACCCCAGACCAGCAGATACATGGCAGCCAATCAGGAAGCTCTCCCTCCTGGACCACCCCCAACCCCCTGGACCACTCCCCTTCCCTATAAAAACCAAAGCCCTGCAGCGTTTTTTCATTCTGCCTGTGTTGTGTACACACCTTTATACCCAGTAACTCCGCCCACAGTGATGCCATCAAATACATTTAACCCACACATACACATTGATTGTATGATTATCCTGATGAAGGGAGGATTGTTCCCCCCGAAACGTTGAATCTGAATCTTTGGTGAAAATAAAAGGGGAATCCCCCCAACTGCAAAAGCATGTGTGTGCGGATCCGATTCTTCTTACATTGTGGTCACACTAATTGACACATCAGATCTATCCTTGCGGATCCGATTCTTCTTACATTGTTGTTTCTGAGGGACCTTGCCAGGCCTACGGACATCCAGCACCACATTAAGCAGTGTGAGTAAATTGTGGGAGTGTGGTGATAAAAGTAATTGAATTAGTGTGACCACTCCCTTACAAATGTATTCCTTTCAAATCTATTTGCCCATATTTTGATATTTTGTTTTTGAATGTTTTTTATTATGTAGCTGTGCACAAACCTTGATAGAAAGGATCATAAAACAGAGGATATGTATTGATAATTTGATTACATTAATTGTTTACAGTGACAGTTTGACAATATTTATTTTTTGTTCTGGTAAGTTTATTGATGTTTTTATGAAAAAGGTATGCATTACAGAGTTATATACTCTCATTACAGGCATTTTACAAACAGTTAAATACAGTCATGTTACAAGGTACACCTTAAATTGTAATTGAAGCAATCTTGTACAGAATTGTGTAGTATAAATATAAATATGTTTTTATCTTGTAACCTCTAATAAAAGTAATGCTAGCTTCCGGTTTCTGTGTTTGTGTTGCTTTACAGTAGGGATTAAGGAGGTATTTCTTGTGTCTCTATATTGGGAATAGGGAATTTCTTCAACCACAGGGACCATAACCCGGTGGAACTTAGTCACATGACCCTTTTTTTTTTAATAAGGCAGTCTGATGTCCCAGTGTCAGACATTGCATTTATCCATTGGTAGGGATTAGGCAGTTTGTCTGACCTCCAATTGAGGCATATTAATCTTCTAGCATGGAACAGAGCATTGTTCAAAACATTTTTTGGGTTGAGGGCACCTGTATTCCTGTAAGTATGCTTAATATGTAGACAAATGGGCCAAGGTCCAGGCTAGTGCCAAGCATCTCTGAGAGCTCATTAGTAATGTGTATCAAATATAACTGTAGAATTTTATGCCTGGGATTGGTGGAAACCCTATTGGGAGTTTTGAGTAGAGACTCCCACTGCTGACCTTGATTTAATTGGGGATATTTTCAATGCTGATACCTTGATTTTTTTATATAGTGATGAAATGATGCCTTTAGGTACCTTATTTTGACAATATACAGTATTTAACAACTTTAGGTATTCAAGGTCTTCCGGTTTCCAGAAAGCAAAATTAAATAGAGCTCCATAGGAAAGAGTGACCTGGTATGGAGAAAAGATGAAGTTCAGTGGTTCATTTTGTTCCATATAGATCTGAAGCAAAGTTTCACTCAGCAGATAAATAATTTCAAGGCGCACTGTAAATGCAGGAACTGTTATGGAAAAGAGAACCTCCAGAGTTGATTTTCAGACTTTACCATATGCAAGTGTAATAAATACAAAACCTCAAAAAAAAAGACTCAAACAGCAGCAAATGACTCTCAAATAGCTTGCATTACCTTTTTGAGGATCGTGTTAAGGGTGACTCTATTTTGATTCTATCTGTTTAAATACTTAGAAGTGTGTGTGATTTTGATTGTTATATATATTACATTAGGCCAAGATTAATTTGATGTTTTTATTTTAACAAGAACACTGGACATAATTGGCCAAACTATTGGACTGGGAGGGATGTTTTGGACTAAGGGGGGCATGGGCGGTTATGAAAATAAGCTGGAAATGATGTAGTGTTTGGGAGACTTATGTACATTGTCCTGTGTACATCTGTGTTCACCACCAGTGTATTAAAGCTTGACTTCTTGCCCATTTGACTTCTTGCCATTTGTAGTCTTTGGAGGAATTTTATCTGGAGAAGATTTTCTCCCCCATTAAATTGCCTGAAAAATAGAAATATAGACATGCAAGTGAATTAGGAGACATTCTTAAGGAATGACTTAACACTAATAAAAATACACTTTTGGTTATAATGTATGAAGTAAAAACACATTTTCTTTATAGTTTTGTTCCATTATCGTGTATCTGAATCTCAATCTCAGAGACAGAGAGAGAGAGGCAAAGAGATGGCTCAATAAATATGGAATGCTGTTATTCCTTTTTAACATCTATCATTATTTTGCCTGCTTATCATTACACAGGCGCTCACCCCATGTGGTTTAACTAGAAAACAGAATTTGATTAAGTATGTGTTCTCCTTCTGTTATTGCTTAAAGACTAAACAACACTAATTAATCAAAGAAAATTGACTGGTGGATCCCATACATTTTACCACAAATAGATTTTCCTATTATCCTATTGTATATTGTACATTACATCTTACAAACCACACTTCAAAATTAGTCACTTGAATCAATGCTTTTTGACATCTGTGGGGATTAATAGGCAGGTAGAGTGCTCAAATGTATAATAGAGCAGTTGGGCCACTTAAAACCACCTCAAAAGGCCATATTTTGTCTAAACATATGAAAAAGGTATGCCTATAAATGAATGAAGAAGAGAATGAAGACTGTTGCAACTTTTATTGGCAATGCAATGAAATGTTGCATAATAAGGCATTATTTTGGAGAAAAATACAACATATGATGATTTTTTTCTACATAAGCATGTTTTTATACAGTACATCACTGCCTCCTGCATTTTATAGACAAAGCAGGTAAATTACAAAGAGAGAGAAGTATAACCAAATTATACAAAAGGTTCTTGAAAGCAATATTTCTTTATGAAAATGTCATTCTGTGCTCCTTAGCTGATGTATCAATCATTTTATATTTGAGTTTTTATAATAGATATCTCCACTGGGCAGTTTTTCCTCTCCACTACATGTATTATTAAGATGTGTACAAAAGCTGATAAAAACCTCTTTGTAAAATTAAACATTGGACTTTGCGTGAGAGCGTTTGAACTCTGATTTCAAAATACATTTCATAGTTTGCGAGTTAAAAAGACTTTCAAATTGTTATTGAACCAAGGGACCAATCTTTAGACGCCAGCTGAGATTTATCTGTTAAAGGCATCAGCGGAGTTTTAGTGAAACCAAAATAAATAAATAGTCTTTCATTTTTTACAAAAATGGCTTATTTTCAAAGATGTAAATAAAAAAACCCAAAGCTATGATGAATATTATCTTTATCTTAGTTACAATAAACCAAATGCATATGAATCTGAATGTTAACTGAATCCCATGCATGGTAATAATGAAAATAGGGGTGTGTCACACTTAAGCAGAAGTGCATTTGGAGATTCTGAATATCTGCCTTTAAAATAGGATGTAGATTTATAGATAGACAGGGTTTATGTAGATACTTTGCAGCAAAGTAATCATACTCTTAAACATACTGTATATATTATATACCAATGAACCCAGATCACTCAAGAAGCAACCTGCTCAAAAAGTAGCATCTTGATAAAAACTCCAGTGACCTTCACCAATTCACCCAGCTCCTGCTTTTCATTCTTGATGGACAACATTTAGCTTTGCACACAACAGTATGAATGTCAACGAAAATAAATTGTATGGGAATATCACTATCCTATATATATAAATAAGATGAGATGTATCAGATATTAGGGATGAGCTATGTTTTTTACCTGATACAGATTTGCATGAAATTAGTGTTTTCACAATTGGCAAACTTTTCACAAAGCAGTGCTAGAACTTTGCCATGTGCATTGGAGTTTTCAAATGGGAAAAAAATCCCTATTGATTCAATACCTTTGGCTTGAGAAAATTATTGCAAAAAATGCAAAGAGAAATAAGAGAAGTACAGTATAGTCAGCAACTTCCATTCAGTGTTAATTTAAAAATAAAACACACAGCAGAATAATTAAGAATATGATTTGCATTATTGTTTACTGAGGGAGTGATTTAACTGAATTTGATTAAAGGAAGGTCAAGATTGCTTCTTCAGACCAGGCTTGCAAGGACAACACTAATTTATTTAATTAAAGTAAATAATAGCATATATCCAGCATGATGTGTTACATGATTTCCTAGAACTTAATCATTAGTAAGAATTGTACAGATTTATTGGCACTAAGCACTAACAAACACCCACTTGAATTGTTCATTTTGCAAATGTTGCAAATCTTAAATGGGGATTATGGATTTTGATTTTTTTTATTGTTTTCAGCACAGGAATAATTCAATTCCAGTGAAAAAAATGAACTGCTAATTCTGAAAAGAATGTTTTATTTAGCGATAACTAGTTACCTTGGTAAAATATGTCTTTTATCTTTAAAAAATCAGGCCCAAAGTGCTAAGGGAGCACATAACACATAAGAATATATATTTGCAAGGATACGTTTTGACTATATTAATGTTCTTACAAGTCCGGCCTGGAGAAGGTTTCTTGAGTGCCAGCTTTTCACAAACTTTGGTTTATCCTCTCTCTCAGATAAAGACTCTGAGCATTGCACCTCTGCACATACTGGTTCACTGGTATGCTCTCTTATATGTAAACCAACTAGTTTATCACAATTAAGGCAGCTATATGGCACTTTTTTATATCATAGAATCATAAAATGGAATTATTATGCCTTATAGTAAATAAGTATCTGCAATCTGGCAACCAACTTCTGGTTGCCCAGACTCAGCAAATAGGAAGAGTGGATATCGCCTATATTAATATAAGGAATCTTATTACAAACAGATCCTGAGGAAAGCTATAATAATGATTTAAAAGACATAACTTTTGCAAGATTAGGTTTATTTTAACAGAGAACTGAACTTACAAAATAAACACTCCAGCCTTGTATTCTGCAGAAGAAACTTTAAATTTTTATGCCAGTATTCAATACTTTCAAAAGGCATTTGCTGACAGTACAAGTTCTGAATTATGTTGATGAAGCACAGCATAACAAACACACGGTATAAAGAGATATAATTTCCATTCATGAGAAAATGCAAAACCAAACAGAATCTTGGGGACACATCTGTAGTTTTGCTGATTAAATGGTCTAAGCAAAAAATATGTCCAGCTGGAGAGAGCATACAATACTTAAATCTATGCTTGTAAAGCACAACTGAAGTATAATTTTATTGTATATGCAGTTCTGATTTTTGACTCATTTGATTGTTTAGGTAATCACATCTCATATTTTATTAAAGTAGAATGAAAAATGAAACCCACAAAGAAAGATCCTGCCACATTATAACTAGACCAAAAGTAATTTTGCAGATTTTACTGTATGGGTCATGAGCTACACAAAATTATTAGAAAAGAGTCTGAAAAGACTATATAAACAGTAGGGATAAGTAAACTATTTCATCCAATACATAGTCCCCTTACCTGAGTAGGCAGAAAGATTGAAGTGGCAAGTTCAAATCTAGTAAGTGATAGGCTAGGTCAATCTAAGAGTGATACATAATTAGGGCTATTTATTCAAGCAGTACATGCTCCACTCAGAAGTGTTGAGTGGAACTAGTCTCCCAGCCAACCAATTGCCCAGAAGTGTTGAGCCAGGGTTTAGGAGCTCCACTTAGGGTAAAGACTGAAAGCACCTCTGTTTACACTGTATATTCTCTCTCATCTTACCCTGTGGGTCTACACTGACCATTAGTGCTGTGAGTATATGCCTCTCAACTGTTATTATATGTTCCTGCTTATCTCTGATTCAACTCCTATGTGGATTATGTTCTTTAATAAATAAGTTATATGGTTACTTTGCAAGAACCACTGGCACCCATTTTTTTTAATAAAAAAATGATTGCTGTGTATTACAACCTGCCTCCACCCTGTTTTTATGAAAAAAAACAAGACAGTTTATCTGGGCTCAACAACTAAAAATAACAGCAAAACAGTGGTTTAGCAACTACGGGGGAAATTCACTAAG
>CM044437.1:46225429-46237769 GCA_024363595.1 Xenopus borealis
CTTTGCATTGACAAACGTGTTTCTTTTCACCAGGGATAACTATGCCACTGCAAAACTTTGAAGAAACACCAAATTGCGAAGAATGCCATTGTGTATTTTTACCAAAAGTAATTTTTTTAGGAAAACTGCCATTAGAAAGTTTCAGCAGAAACTAGAATCTGCTAAAGTTAATAGTCATTGATTTAAGGCATTAATGTAACAGCATATTTTCCCCATTACTACTATATACTGCAAATATACTAGTGTTAAATTGCGGTAAAATGTCTTCACATTATGCTTGTAATGGCATTAATAACATTTTAAGGGAATTTGTGATGTTAGATAAAGAAAAGGTTCATACTTTAGTAAACACACCCAATGTAATAAAATTGAAATCAGCCAGTAGTCTGTTTTCCATAATACCTTGCACACATTTGAGCAGCATACAAATGTAAAAACAGCAAGGGAGCAACCCAAGGGATGCCAAATAAGTTCTGTGATAGGCTATTAGGTAGCCCCTCTATGAACTTGCAGCCTACAGGAGGCTTTGTATGCCTGCTTTTTATGCAACCAAAGTTGCCTGTAAGCCAGGAATTCAAAAACATATCTGCAATGAGGACACTGAAAGCAAAATCTAAGTGTTTGGTATGGATTGCAACATATTACTTGCAAGCGACTGGTTGGGGATCACTGGATGAGGAGCGTGCAAGACATTGGGGCATGTTTACTAATTGTCTCCATGTCTAACACCAAAATTTGCACCTATATATCAGGTGTATTTTTTGGTGAAATTACATATTTACTTTGCATATCTTGTTATGATTTATGGTTTACTTTTTATTTACACCATTTACATTTAGGCTAATTTGTCCTGTTTCCCCAAAATTTTAATAAATTTCCAGCGAAATTCGCAAAGTGGCAAAAAATTTATGAAATGCGACTTTGTATGCCCGCAACAATTTGATGTGCATTTATTTGGTCCGAATAATATTGACATGCAACAGTTTTCAAGAGCTTTGAGAAGGAGCAAGAACTACTGTAGTAAACATGAGAATAGCACCTAAGCAGAAAAAAACAGGCCTTGGGAGCACTTTTGGCAATGCTTAAGAATCCTTCAGCTGAAGGTAGCTCAGGTAGGTCAGATATCTGCTGCCTGGTTAGTTGCCAGTTGTTTTGTTGATAGGCTGCTGATGGGGAAATGGAGGGGCTAATATGACTCCAACATGCAGTGTAACAGTAAAGAGTGGCTGAAGTTTATCAGAGCACAAGTTATATGGTTGGAGGCATCTGGAAAATGGGCATCAGCCCCATGCCAAATTTCAAAATGAAATATTTATTTGTTTGCTCACAGATTTAGGTGTAGAATTTTGCAAGCTTTGGTGGATGTGAATGAGATGCTGAAATAGCTGCCCTATCTTTATTATGGCAGCTTGCCAGTCTGAACATTGCAAAATTACTTAGGAAGTCTGATTTGCTGATTTTCAAGTCCAAGGGGAAAAAGCAACAACATTTTCATAGAAATTAAAGTTGTGAGATACTCTTCTCATATAACCTTGCCAGCTTTTTCCCTATGACTTTTCACATTTTTTATATTTAATAGATTCTTGCTATTAGTGGTTCCTGAAAATATCAATGCATGTATTTTAGTGTTACTGTGTTTTTTTTCTAGAATCAAGAAAAAATAACAACCAGATCTTTTAATAAATTTGCCTAGAATGGGGTGAAATGTGAATTGTTCAGTTAATATATAAGATAGGCCACTAGAGGAAGCTAGAGAGTAACAGTAGTTACGTAAAATTGGGGGAATTGTAAGAAAGTGGGTGAGTTTTTCAGTAGTTTTTCACTTTGAGAAATCTGTCCCATAAGTGTTAAACTATATGCACTGCTTAGGGCATTCACAATTTTTAATTAAAACAAATGCTAATGTATTTGTATATTCTACATAAAGTATATTTAATTTATAATTAAAAATTATTGTAATGCTATGGTTTAAAATATATTTCTTTACTATTTCGTTTTTATACTCTGAACAATTAACACTTTTATATTTTGCAGTTGATGTTATCATAAAAACCAGCCATTGAATAGCTAAAATGATGGACATTAAATGGTGAATACAATTTTCTTGCCACGGTAGTTGCATAAATCGTATCGCTCATCAACTGGCTCAGACCAGCTAATTGCAAATGTAAATGTTTTCTCAGCAGGTGGTGTTGTCCTCTGTCTTAATAAATAAATAATTAGAAACATGATTAATAATGTGCCTAGTTGCACTATGGTTCAGAGTTCTCTTCCATAGAAATATGTTAAATTAATGTGTGGAGTAGAACATTTGCTTCGAGTTTCCAGGGGATTGAGATTTTCATGTGAGATTTCAAAGGAAGAAAAGTATTGAAGGCATTCAACAATCAGGCGAACATCTAAAAAAAGATATTGCTGCAGGATTTTCTAAATAGCAGTGGCAGAGGGTGAGCAAAGACATGGGGCTATTGATGTGGGGAGGCTATGTATACAAAGAGAACATTTGAATGGGGAATTATTATTTTTTTTCTTCTGTACAAAGGCCCCAGGTGAACTGTCAACCAGAATATTAACAGTAATGCATTGGCTCTTTTGTAGTAACCAAAATAACAACTGTTAATTTGCAGTCAGTGCTTCTCTAATTAATATAAAATATTATTATTATTTACACATGTTGTGTTGTAGAAACATCTAGAATGTTTTTGCTAAACAAGTACAAAGTGAACTATACTTTGGGCAACTATTAATACAAAATAAAAGAATGGAACCTGTCTAGTTATCTATCATACATATTAAATTAATATTTTTGTAGAAGAAAATCTTTGCCTTATTGGTTGGACCAATTTAATCTCCTTTTGTATACTTACACTGCCCTCCATTCCATTTGTTGTGGAAAGGAAAGTGTTGGTCCATAAGCATTATCCATAGACCTTTTTACCCATAAAGAGGATCACCCCGCAGAGGCCACCCCTTCAGACTAGAAGAAAAGGACTTTCCTTTGAAGCAGCGTAGGTGGTTCTTCACAGTGAGGACAGTGAGGTTGTGGAATGCACTGCCGGGTGATGTTGTGATGGCTGATTCTGTTGATGCTTTTAAGAGGGGTTTGGATGAATTCTTGGACAGACATAATATCAAAGGCTATTTTGATACTAAACTCTACAGTTAGTATAGCTATGGGCATATATGGTTTGTGTCAAAGAGTGGAGGGGTGTGTGTGTGCTGGGTTTTAATTTGGAGGGTTGATCTTGATGGACTTTGTCTTTTTTCAACCCAATTTAACTATGTAACTATGTAACTATATCCAGAATGCTATGTGTACCAGAGGAAGATACTAAGGTGTATGACATTTTCAGAATCATATCAACTTGCCCATACCACCTTCTCTTGTTAACTTGACTACACAGTTTTCAGTTTTTCATACATTCAATTTTTTTTACCTTTCCTACACTCTGGAGAAGTTTTCAGTTTAATAGTTTATTAATGCCCATCTGTAAATATTTGACCTGGCTTTCCAGAAGGAGGCGTAATTTAAATAAATCAGCAAAAGGCAAATCAGAATATGACATAAGATAACCTTTTACATCAGAATCAGATCTCTCTAATATTGATTAGGCCCTTTGGTGAAAAGTGAAAATTTGCTGATTTATATTATAAGATGTGTAACTTTAATCCATCAAAAATTGTGATTTCCAGAGCACTCCTGAATGTTTACATTCAATTCAGTAATTAATTATAAATACTAATAATGCAGTGAAACTGCACAATAGTGGGACACTCTACCTGATTAATAATCACTTGTTTAAAGTTCTGGGTACTTTAACAGAAAATACTCCCTTGCACAAGTCGTGGATACATGTCGAAAGAAATCCACAAGCACACCATTGTGTTGCTCAGTGAAGTAGGTGTTTTATTAAGCCCATGTATGTCCACAAAACAGACAAAGTTTCAGGCCCCACTGGGCCCTTTGTCAAGGCTTGATAAAGGGCCCAGTGGGCCTGAAATGTTACCCATTTTGCGGATATACATGGGCTTAATAAAACACCTACAGTATTTCACTGAGCAATACAATGGTGTACTTCTGGATTTCTTTTTACAATAATGCAGATTAGAATACAAGTATTATTCAGGATAGATCAAACCTTTGTTCATTATTGTGTGTTTATAGTGTATTTATAGTTCTCTTCTAATAAAAACCATCTACCATCCCATTGTATTGCAGTGGAAAATATAGCTTTCCATTTGTTTTCTAGCATTTTCAAGATATGTTTTATGCTACAGGTAGTACAATTCAAGAACCACTTCATTTCATCGTTGTGTTTTGCTAAACTGAGTCTGTGGAAAAACAATCTGTAAATTCTTTAATCATTTGTAAGAGGACTGCGTATTTACATAATTATACCAACTATCCTCTCTGTATCCGATTTGTTCTGTATTTCAAAAGGTCAAGATATGGGGCAGCTGCCTATCGGCTCACTGCTGTTATTTGAGTGCTTTGGCCATCTCATTTCTCAGTAGCTTTTATTGTGCTCATCTGTTCGGGAAGACTAGGTTTTCCAAGGCTCATTTGCTGGTTAATTGCATTTTCAGATCCTTTAAGATGTCTGCTGCACCTGCTCACCACTTCACAGTCTCTTTTGATCTCTCCAGAAATATCAAACTTTGATTATATGAAATTCATTCTCGACGTGCATAGAAAGCAAGTTAGAATTAACAATATAACTACTCTGACCCAACCGATTGCCTGCTATGAGTGCTTTTTAGACTAACTAAAGAACTAAAAATGTAAAAACAGCAGAAGTTTCTCTTTCTTTCTTTCTTTTTTTCTTTCACATTTGGTTAATATTAGTGGATCCATGGTAATGGATCCATGTAAACATTGTTTTGTATTGACAAGACCTTCTCCTCAATTGTATGTGCTGGCTGAACATTTTTGTTGTGGTTCTTTGAAATTTGTTTGATTTGTTCTTTTAAAGGTGTCCATGTTAAATAGGTACGGTTCTCTGTTGTTCAAAAAGTTTCTTAAGTGTTAAGTTTATATTTGACTGGATCATTCACAGTTGGGAGAGGAGAGCTGTATATTGAATACACTGAATATACTCAATATGCTCTGGTAGTTCCCCTATTGATCAGGGGTGCCAATTTTCCTTAATCTGTAAAACAGGATTCACCATGGAGGTTATTTAATAAAACTCAAATTTATAATTTAAATTTTTAATTTATAAAAATGTGAGGTTTTTTTTTTTCATGAGAAAAAAAAATGAGTTTTAGTAAATAACCCTCATGTGTCTCTTTGGAACCCCCTTATTGAAGAGGTTCTCAGGAGGAAAAAAGGCAGGACTAGTCAGTGTGAGGTAGATAACTTCTGGAGAGAGAGCTTCACTATGCCGGTCCTTATACTTTTGAGTGAGTATTATCCACTAATTGTAATTAATGCCATGCATGAACCACATATCAAGTGAATTTTTACTCACTGTACTGTACCATTTTAGGCTAATTCCACAATGGGATGTTTCTTTAATTTTCTTCTGTGCCCATTTTACCCAAACCAGAATATTGACATCTCTCCATTCAAATAAGGGTCATAGGGTTTGATAGACAAATTAATAGTTGGGTTGATGGACAAATGACTACTTGAAAGGTAATTTCAATGACTAATTGAAAAAAAAAAAATGTATTGCCAAATAGGCCTACTAAAATGAAGTATAAATTGCAGGTTATTCCTTCACTGAAACCAACCCCTTAAAAAAGTAGTGTGCTGGCTTATATTTAGGTAAGTGGGGATCGTCATAAGCAAATGGCTTTTTTCCACTAGAGATAAATACATCTGATGGCTGGATTCTTGTTAAAGGGATAAACTGTTATTACCATTATTCATTTGTGACCAAACAACACTAAAAATAGCCACTTGTATATTTCATCCATAGCTCAGTTTTATGCTTTCATGAGCTTGAACTCTACCTAGTAGACAATGCTATGGAAGGAGCACACTGTGTTTTTCAATTTCTTGTCCCTTTTGCCTTATTCAAATACGTCAGTTTCCTCAGTCTAATGCATTGTGTGGTAGTCTGGGAGAGAATATCTGCAGGCCAAACTACAAACTACCTTAGGGGTAGATAGGACAGCACAGGACCCTACATTTATAGGTTTTGGGGACACTAGTCCATCTCTTATGACTGATGAATATAATAAATAATATAAAGGATGGGTTCCTTGAAGCTAAATAAAGTTTGATTACGTTGGTGGTAATTGCAAGATCAATTGAATATGTTATTAAATCAATTTTAGGCTGCTAAAGGTAAACAGTTTATTGATCAAGGGAGAAATATCATTACTTGATATGTTACTTTGTATCAGCAGCCATCTGTCCTTAGCCTGCATCCTCCAAACTCCACAATTCCCTGCTCATGTGATTTCAATAAGGAACAGAACATCACAGTGCAATTTGTTGTGGGTTATGTAGTTCCTGCATGCTGTCTCTAAGCTATGTAGAAGCTGTTACAGTTTGTAACATCAGTGTTTACTCCCTCTTTCCCTGCCAGGATTTCAAATGATGCAGAAAGAGAAAAACTGTTAAACTGCTGGATTTCAGCATAGAATATTGCATTTATTCATAAGGTATAAATTTGGGGCTTATATTTTATGGTGGCCTCTTCATCAAATTTTGGGTTCCCCTTTAAGTTCTTAGTTCATCTGGACCCAATGAACTTGCTTGTATGTTATTGCAGTTTGAAAAGAAAACTAATGCTACATGAGGTAATTTATATGGGTTGAACAAGCAAATGAATTCACAAATGTCATGTGTAGTGTAAAACCCAGCATGCAAGACAGAAATTCAAATTGCTGCATGCACAGCATAGTATGGATATAAATACATATTTCTCACTGAGCATGCTATTTCATTTGTTATGACAATGTAAAACAATCCAACCATTTGGTTCATAAATGAATATGTCACTCCATTACAGAAACATCTAAATAAACTCAATTTGTGCATTCTTCCAACTGTACCTAGGTATGCAGTGCTATATGCTAGGACAATGTAGAATGTTTCAGACAGCAATAGCACAAATAAACAAATTACTCACATTAACATCTCAATAACAATAACAATATACTTGGTGTCCCCTAATGTACTGTACAACAGTTTTCAAACAATTTATATTAAATTGTTGACATTATATTTATATCAAAAATGGGATCAATGAATAATCAGGTTTCTTAATCTATAATGACTGATAAGAACTGTCATCAAACAGAATCAATTGTAGGACAAAAACACACCCCCAATAAGCCAGAGGTTGAAAGATGGGGGGGAATATAATGCAGGAGCATGCTGACCTGTATGCAAATCCCAGTGCTTGGAAGAGTAGTACTGTATAAGAAGGTATCATGACGAATACCCAAAACATTCATACTAAAACATGTTAAACTGTCAAATGACTGATGTTATTCAAAGACACTAAGGAGCAAATTTACTATTATTCCCCAAAATCCCCTTGATTTAACTCGAAATTCGATAAGCATTCAAATTGTTTTAGGCTATCATTTCTCAATGAATTCGTACAATCGGATACCGATTGTTCGATTTCACGAAGAAATTCGTGAAATTATCTTCGAGCCTCTGAAAAATTTGTACAATTCAAACAATCGAATGCTTCGATCGTGCGAATGGTATTTGAGCAGGACTTAGTCTCAGAAGCCTATAGGTGGTTTCCCATAGGCTTCTTTTGCAATTCAGTAGGTTCAATCTGGTGAAGTAGGCATTCGAACAATTTAAATATTTTTGATTCCTTCGATCATCGAATGATCGAATTTTCGAATATCCAATCATTCGATAATCTATTCAATAATTCGGTATTCGATGATCGAAGAGGCCAAATTAGAATATACGAATATACGAAAAATTCGAATGATCGGTATTCAATCGTATTCGATCATTTCACGTGAATTTTGTAAATTTGCCCCCTAAGGACATCTTTAAAAAAGGTGTGATTTCCCTTTGATTTCTCCACAGTTGAAGATGTAGGCACCAGGAAAGGTGTTAATAAACAGAGAAGTTTTTCTCTGTTTAAAGACTTTGGTGGCCAGATCTTGGAAGCTGGAGTATTCTGCCCCCGAGAAGGGGCAGCAGGAATGATACCTGTCTGTGTTAAGAACTCCCAGAGGGGCTGGGGGTGCCGTCTGCCATTGCAAGGAGCAGAGGGAGCCTGGGACCAAGTGACCAAAGTCTAAGTGAGTCTGAGGAAAGCCAGGAGGCTCAGCAATCTGGGAGTACTGGGGTGTCCCCAAGTCCTCAAGGTGCCCAGTTTAGTGGAACTCATCAAATGTGTAAAGGTAGCTCCAAGAGGGCAGGTGTAAGGAACTCACCCTGGTGTCTAGTGGGGGGGGCGGCAGAGACGCCTGCTGCCCCCTCGGCGGGGACACCTGTCGCGCTGTCCTGTTCCTCCAGCGCCGGTTCCTATAGTGCGTGCTCGCCGCGCACTTCCTGGTTTAAAGGCGTGGGTGCGCTGACGTCATGACGTCATCAGCGCACAATGGCACCAAAATTTGAAATATTTAAAGGGGCATTTTTGTAACAGCATTGCCCATGATAGGTTTTATTCCTGGTGCCTAGTATTGTGCTAAAGCCTCTTGTCTGTTCCTGACCATCTGTGTTTTACCCTGCCTGGCTATTTTGACTACTCTGTCCTCTGAAAACCTGACCCTTGCCTGAAACTGACTTTGATTCTGCTTAACCCTTGATTGACTTCCTGGTTTGACTCCTGCCTGTTATTTGACTCCGATCCTGTCTCATCCCATCTGATTGATTACCCGGTTTTGACCTCTGCCTGCCTGACCATTCTGATCTGATCTCCTGTTTTGTCCCTTGCCTGCTATTTGACTCTTATCCTGCCTGATCCCTCTGCTAGTTTTCCTGGTTTTGACCTTGGCCTGTCTGACTCCGTCTTTGCTATACGTTCGTGCCCCTGTGCTTGTCCAGAACGGTTTGCTTTGCACCTCTCTTATTAAGACCTTGCAGCATCCAATTAGCTGAGGGCTCCTCCCGAGGTGAAAGGCGGCTGTTATAGGCAGAAGTAAGAGCCTAGGACAGGGTGCTAAGCTTGGGTTCTGGATTAGGGTACCGAACGTGACAGCAGGATTTATTTTTATGATATGTGTTTTGTACAGTATCTTGAAATGGTCACCCCTGCCTAAAAGTGAAGACTATTTCTGTTGTGGATATGTAAGATATGTTATATTAGTCCAAAGTAGTTTTTAGAGGCATAGTGACTGTTTCATGAGTATGAATGGTCACTGTCCCTTTAAATACCTGCAATAAGCAACCATTAAGCACAGGATCCTTAGATTTTGTGTCCCCTGGCACTAAACAGCCTGCAGGTTCTTATTAATATGCAATATAGGTCCTTTCCAATTTGAGAAACTTTTTATTGCACTTTTAAGTGACCAGTACCCATGATGTGAGACATCAAGGGGCAGATTTATCAAATTCACATGAAGGATTCGAAACTCGGTAGAATTTTCAAAAAGATTACAATTTCGAATATGCAAATGAGGCAACTTCGACCATCGAATTTTCAATATTCGACCAATTCGAATAATCAAATTTAATTGTATTCGAATATTCGATGGGCGAAGTACTTCCCCTTTAAAAAAATATTCAATAGGCCAGTTTGCCAGATTGAACCGAATTGCTTTAAAACCCTATGGGCAGCTCCCATAGGTGTTTTAAAGTTGTTTGTGATTGAATAGGAAAAATTCGATCGAAGGGTTAAAATCGTTCGAATCGTTTAATTCGAACATTTTAATCGATCAAATTTTGAATCAAACGATCAAATTCTCCCTATTTGATCGTTCAAATATTCGAATAGCGGTAAAATCCTTTGAATTCGATGTTCGAATTCGAAGGATTTTACTTCCCTCACTATTCACATGGTCAAATTTCTAATTTTTTTCAATTCGAAATGCGACAAATCTGCCCCCAAGTATTACATTTAGTGTTTAAACGCACCTTCAGTTGAGCAATTGATTTACAAACCTGCTACAACCTGAAAATTATTGTATGTTTCAGTATTCAGTACACAGTGTCCTTTGGTGCAAATTTACATATAAATTATTCAGCACATGTAGTAAAGACATTGTAAATAGGTTAAACATTCTCAATGATTTTATGTGTTGTATTGAAGTCTTTGTACTTTCATTTTCATTTGTAAAGCTTGACCCCAAGCAATCCCCTGAGTATAATGTAGATTGATGCTCTTTAAAGTTTAACTTCGTTTTATTATTTTGAACATTCCATATAAAAATAAATTATAGTTTTTAAAAAATGAACAAAAATCAACAGAAATTTTACATTCATTAGGCAGTTGATTGCTCAGTTTCATTATTATGGAAATTCACTGTGTCATGCAAATAGCAGCCACATGTCAGATAGCTTAATTCCCAGCTTGTCAGTTTTGTACTTTTTATCACTGCGTATTAAGCTGCAAAGTAAGTACTGAATCCTATTTCCATTCAATATTCTAGGGTAAGCTCTTCCCTAGAGCTCAGATATTTATATAATATATACCCTTGTTCCCATCAGAAATGGCAGCAATCATTTCACATATTCTACTCTTGCAAGTCTGCATGGGGAATATATTTATTGGAAGATGACTTTAAAAAAAAAATTCAATTCATATAGCCTTTTATTTACTCACCATATTCCCAGATGTATTTAAGTCATTTGCAAATCATTCATATTCTTGATTCTCAGCTCAAAATATTTTCAGCATCATTTTTCATTCATGTAGGAGTATGACTGAAATTAATATCAATTTATTTTATTTCTGTGCATGTCAGTGTGCCCCCCTCCTTTATTTTTAAATAACATATAGTTACCTAGTTAAAGTGTATATCTTCACATGCAGTTCCCAATTTTCCTGTCCAAAGAAAATAATATAAAAATAACCTTCTCATCCTCCAGACTGACCCTATTCTAAATTAAATTCTAAGAGACGGTTGCAGATTTGTTACCAGGAGAACTAAAATGTTCACCTCTGAAGCCCCTAATTTTCTGGCCTGGCTGGTTAGTAATAGCATGTACAAGTGTGGCTCCACAAAATGCCTGACATGCACCTATATATCAGTAACAAATGTTTTACATCCTCTGTAACTAATAAAAGCTACAGTGTCAGACAATATATATAAATATATATATATTTATTTATTTATTATATTATAATTATTATATGATATAATAATTATAATTTTATATATAATTATATATTTTGTATAATATATATTTTATATAATTATTATATTATATATATATATATATATATATATAATTGTAATTCTAAATATATCTCTCTAGTAACACATAAGAAATGTGGAAAGCAATATAAACTGTAGGTCAAACTGCTAAGTCTCTGAAAGAACACATACGTGAGCATTTGTCTGATATTAAAAGAACAGTTCAATGTAAAAATAAAAACTGGATAAATAGGTTGTGCAAAATAAAAATAAAAATATTTCTAATATAGTTAGCCAAAAATGTAACGTATAAAGGATGGAATGACTGGATGTCTAATACAGTAGCCAGAATCCAACTTCCTGCTTTTCAGCTCTCTAAGTTAGTCACTGACTGAAGGGGGGCCATAGCTGTTCAGTGAGTTTGCAATTGATCCTCAGCATTCAGCTCAGATACAAAAGGAACAGTTATGATCCATGTGCCCCTCACCTCAAATCACTGGGGGGTTACTGCTTGGTCACCAGGTTAACCAGTCAGAGGAAACCAAGAGAGCTGAAAAGCAGGAAGTAGTGTTCTCTTCTGTTATGTTACATATCCAGTCACTCCAGCCTTTATACATTACACTAGCTAACTGACTATATTAGAAAACATTTTTATTTTGCATATATATCTATCTATTCACCCAGTTTTTATTTTTATATTGAACAATTCATTTAAGGGGAACAAGGGTACCAATGTCTCTGAACACTTTTCTGACTGCTTTAAGAGTAATATAAGTTTCCTTTCTGTGATTTGTACAGATAGGGTCTGTCTGGGTCCCAGAAGAGGTGATTTATCTGTACTGCTCAATAACAAGTGAAATTGATTTTTACATTATGGATGAGACAACCTCACAGTCTGACTTCGGATTTTGATGTATGTTACTATTATGAATAACTTTCCATATGCATGTTTTCAGATTCCTTTGCATATGTAATATGTAAAGATGTGTGTTTGTCCATACTTTGCCTAAAATAAAGTTTGCAGTTCTTTTACCTGCCTGTACATGGGCAAAAATACCAACATTCATCAAGTTCAACCTCTTTTGAACACAAATGCATGTATCCACAT
>CM044437.1:46237964-46251721 GCA_024363595.1 Xenopus borealis
TTTCGGCCACAGTTAAGGAGCTGAAAGGTTGAGAATAAAACTTCACCTTTATTTTTCAAAAAGAAATCCTTAGAGTGTGGCTTGTTTGTTCACTGTATATAGATAGATAGATAGATAGATAGATAGATAGATAGATAGATAGATAGATAGGCATACATAACTTGGAGCTCTCATGGACTTAGTTTATGTGCAAGCTTTAATGGTGTACATCAACTTTTCAGTCCTGCACAGAGGACCTTTATCAAGATTTCAACTAACAATTTTTTTTACACAATTTTTAGCACATAAAGTCCCATGAGTGTTCCATGTTCTTTATGCTGTT
This sequence comes from Xenopus borealis, assembly GCA_024363595.1. Lineage (NCBI taxonomy): Eukaryota > Metazoa > Chordata > Amphibia > Anura > Pipidae > Xenopus > Xenopus borealis. The sequence continues at coordinate 46,238,287 of CM044437.1, forward strand.
ATTTTTTTGTAGTAGCACCTGGGTTCTTTGTCTTTTTCTAGGGATGTGCACTGCTCTTCAGACTCTCTATATTTCTAAATCTTTATACTACTATATACAAACCATGTATGCCAGTACCTACACTAACAAGCTATAGATCTTAAGGTCACAAAATTATGCTTGTTCAAGAAATAATTCAATAAAATATGCTGTCACAGTATGCAGGGCATTCCATAACCTCTCTGCCCTCAATGTGAAAAACCACCTACCCTACTTCAAATGAAAGTTCTGTTGCTCTAGTACAAAGGGGTGACCTCTGGTGCAGTGATCCTTTTTATGAAAAAAAAAAAAAGATGCTCTACTATTTGTATATTATGTCCTATAAAAGAGTAATGATGTCCCCTTACAAGTGCCTTTTCTCCAAAGAGGACAACCCCAACCTTGACAGTCTGCCATCATAATTAAAAATTTGTTGCATGTCTTGGCACTTTCTCCAGCTCATTTTTATCCTCCTTAAAGGAACAGTTCAGTGTAAAAATAAAAACTGGATAAATAGATAGGCTGTGCAAAATAAAAAATGTTTCCAATATAGTTAGTCAGGAAAAAATGCAAACTATAGGCTGGAATGACTGAATGTCTAATATAATAGCCAGAATCCAACTTCCTGCTTTTCAGCTCTTTGAGTTAGTCAGTGACTTGAAGGGGGCCACATGGGACACAACTGTTCAGTGAGTTTGCAATTGATCCTCAGAATTCAGCTCAGATTCAAAAGCAACAGTTATGGCCCCTGTGGTCCTCCCTCAAGTCACAGTGGAAAACAAGAGAGCTGAAAAGCAGGAAGTTGGATTCTGGCTATTATGTTAGACATCCAGTCACTTCAGACTTTATACATTACATATTTGGCTAACTAACCATTTTAGAAACATTTTTTATTTTACACTGTCCATCTATTTACCAAGTTTTTATTTTTATACCGAACAATTCCTTTAAGGACTGGAGCCCAAAATCGCTCTGCATACTCAAGATGATGCCTTTACCAGGGACCTATAAAGAAGCAAAATTATTTTTTTATAACTTGGGTTAATGCCTTCCTTTATGATAGACATTACTTTATTTGCTTTATTAGACACTGGAGGTAATTTATAGAGTTCACACAGCACATATTTATTTGCAAATGGTTGTGTTTCCCCTGTTTTTCCTGAATGCTGAAATATCACACTGCTGTGCCTGTCTTTACATTTTGCTAATTCAATATTTGCAAATGAGATGTCAAAATAGCTTTGATGGTAATTTAAATTCATATTTGCAAAAACTGTTTTGCAAATATTTTCTCCTTCACCAAAGTTCTGGCATAACTCTAATGTAGAGTGAGTGCATAAGTATTCACAATTTGCAATTATACCATTTTTAAAAAGCCCTTATGGAGATTACAAAAAATTGTAATTCTGTTTGCGCATGAGTGAATCATTGGGCAACACTGCTTAGTATTGCACAGTTTGTTTTACACAAAAATATCTAGATCCTTTTCAATTAAAGATACCCTCAACATATTAACATTTGGCTATTTCTTGTTTGCTAGAATTGTGCAGCATTATTTTTTGACACAATGGAGGTGGATTTTAGGCAGAGTCAGATTTGTGGAAAGGCCACTTTGCTGGCCTATGGTTCTGCTGTAATACTATCTCTTTTCAGCAACAAGGTGGTCACACTGGGGACCCCATTTCCTGCCCAGTCACCAGTGGGGACTCCCTTGTTGCTGACAAAAAATGTACAAGCTGGGATGGCAGAGAAGTTGGTCCTATGGTGAAAAATAACATCTTTTTTTTGTTTGTATCACTGTAAAACAGTTATGGGATATGTAATAAAAGACCTATAACCACACAAATGTACACTGTTTCTAAATATTCATTCATATTCACTTATCCATTCAATTTTACTTTGCCTTTACTATTGTTTCACATTTATAAAACTGGGCGTTGGTTAGGGCAATCTCTCTCTCTTAAAAGCCACTAGTTAGTGGCGGGGGAGGATCTAGCCCTTATACTAAACCAAGGTTCAGCAGCCATTTACTTCAAGAGAAATCTACTTCAATTTATGCTATTATGCAGAGAGGCACTAGACCTTTATACTATGACCAGAGGTAAATAAGTTAGGGACCACCATGTGGGGTTTACCTTGATGTGGTATGGTGGCTTATCAACTTTATGATCATAACTTTGTAACAAAAAACCCTGTCTTTTTCAACTTATGCATTTGCTTATCTACTGAATTACTTATTTGACAGGGGACTGTATACTTTAATACATTTCTACTTAGCCTTAGGAGTGCTCCCACAACCCCCTTGTTTTGTATATGTAATAAAAGACACCAAGTTTGCCCACGTGCAGTAACCCATAGCGACCAATACTTTGTTTGCTTTATTGGTCACCAGTTCACTAACAACATTTTTATTGGTTTCAAAGCCTGGGCAAACTTAGCTAAACTCTGACCTCCACATGTAATAAAAGGTGCTATCAATATACAGCAGGTACTTAATAGTGTTAGGTGAGCCAAAACAAACAAAAATATGGTATCTATCTTATTATTTGGGGTCAGTGTAAAGAGCTGTGTAAATGATTACTTTTCTGCATTTTATAGCAACACATTTAATTTAAATACTGTTTAATTTATAAAAATGAGGCATAATTTGCCTGCATTGTGTAGCCAAGAGTGGAAACTTAAAAACATAAAAGAGCTGTGCATCTGTAAAACTTGAGTAGAAAAGTTGTTGGAATATCAAATAAAACCCTACATCATTGGTGTTTTTACACTTTTATTACATTTCTCTTATTGATTTCAATTGAATTTATCAAATCTGGTTTGATGTAAAATAATGGTGCATAGACAGGTCATTTCTAAGGGGAAGAGAGATTTTATGGTACATACAGAATTTATCTACAAGGTTATTTTGCAGACTTAATGCAAAATTAATTGCAGTTTTATAAAGCAACAGTACCTTCATATATAAACTCTTCAAAGCAAAAGTATTGTGAATATTGAAAAAGCACTGAGCAGACTTTCATCATTGACCACTGGGTGACAGTGTTACATTTCTTTTCAACTCACAGAAAGCTTTTCTGAATATATAAAATATGTGTGGGTTTTTTTTTTTTAAATCTGGTATTTAGCATGAGGCCATATTCACAAGTACCATAAACCCAGATTTTTTTCTTTTTTTAGTAACTGTTTCAACAGGATCATGATAAACTGGTTTCAAAATTATAATGAAAATAGATAATTTTTGTGCCATTTTCCACTCATTATAAACTGTCAGAATGATGGATTCATTTAGGGTTATGTTCTGTCCTTGGTATAATTTTTCTCAAGAGAATTAGGAAACCATTCTTTTAATTTCTATTGTACTTGCTTTAAAGACCAAGACCCCAAATCTATGACTTTCTCTGAAAAAAAAATGTTAAGGTTATGACTACACTGATGGCTCTTGATTATATGTACAATGTGTTTGCTCAATAAATTAGCAAAAGCTCTATTCATCAAAACACAAAATATATAATGGAAACAATAACCACCTAAATTGTGCCTGAGTGATTTTTGTAGTCCATGCACACTTAGGCTCTAAGGGACTTTTTATTGAGCTTTGTGAAATTATTTATGATAGAAAAATGGTAATGTAAAATAAATACAATATTTATGATGAGATATATATATATATATATATATATATATATATTTACTTACACTTTACACTGTCCATTGGGAAGACTGGAATAATTTTTTAAATAGAACCGATCACAGGTTTATAAAGGTATTATATGGTTTATTTTCCTCCATGCGTTCTAAAATCCATAAAATCTTCAAAATAAAACAAAAAAACACATAACCCATTCTAACCAATGCAAAAAGGTGGCAAGAAAATTCCATAGTGCAAAAAATGGCCACAAACTAAAAACCCAAAGTGAAATTCTGACATTATGAAAAGTGTCTGCTTGAAAAATGCTGTGATAGCCCATTTTTTACATTTTATCTTACAGTTAATAGATAAGCGCACAAGTTTAAGGAATGGGCACAAAGATATATTTTTATGTCTGCAAACAAATTCCTAAAAATATATAAACTCTATTGTAATTAATGTTCCAACTCATAATAAAAAAATTCAATTTGCAGAGACTGAAATCTTTACAAACTTATAGATGTCCAATCTAGCTAAAAGTACTAACAGTGAATTTCAATTTTCTCCTGCCACAGCACAATAGAATTTATTAAGGTGTGTCACTATGGGCGCAGATGCATAACTTAAAATAATCTACTTGCAGAACAAGAATTTTTTTGCTGGGTTCCTTCATTATTTCCTATGTTATTGAACCTATTATTTTAGACCCCATTTCATAATTATTCATAAACCTTCCTTCTTTTGACTATATTAAGTTTCTTTTATGGATAAGTATCACTGTGGTTAAGCTTTAGTTGTCAGGCACCCCCAGTGATTGCAGTCAGTTAATTACAAGCCAAGGCTGGAGCAATTTTTCAAGAGGGGCACTGGATAGTGGTCAGAAGTAAGAGACTTTTCCTTTCAGTATTGCTTAGCCATATTTTTCTGGTTTCCCAACATTATGGGGCAGATTTACTAAGGGTCAAAGTGAATTTTCAAATTAAATTTGAATTTAAAAAATTCTAATTTTGAAGTAATAGCCCAAATAGCCCAAAATACTATTCGAATTGAAAACATTCAAATTTTGAAGTGCTGTCTCTTTAAAAAACTTTGAATTTGCCACCTTAAAGCTGCCGAATTGCCATTGTAGCCTATGGGGGACCTCCTGGTACCTTTGCTGTGATTTTTTCTTAGTCCTAGAAAATAAAAGGATTTTCTTCAAAATCGTTAGAATTGTTTGAATTAAATGATTTTTATTCGATCAAAACTGACCTATTCGGTCCATTTTCAATTGAAAATGGCCTTTAAATTTTTTTAGATCTGCCCCTATGGCAAAGTGAACCTTGGCCACCTCACTTGTCTATAACCCTAGCACACCTGTCTTGCCAAGTCCTCACACATTACCATAACCACATATTATCTAACCACCAAACACAGATTTACTGGATGTCTAATATAAAAGCCAGAATTCAACTTCCTGCTTTTCAGCTCTTTAACTCTGAGTTAGTCAGTGACTTGTAGGGGGGCCACATGGGACATAACTGTTCAGTGAGATTGCAATTGAGCCTCAGCATTCAGCTGAGATTCAAAAGTAACAGTTATGGCCCATGTGACCCCTTCTCAAGTCACTGATTAGTTACTGCCTGGTCACCAGGGTAACCAGAGATGAGAAGTAGGCAGTAGTGTTCATACATCCATTCACTCCAGACTTTATGCATTACATTTTTGGCTAACTAATAGTGATGGGCAAATTTATTTGCCTGGCTGGAATTTGCTGCGATTTGGTGCCGGGGAATAAAATCTGAAGAAGGCTACTCTCTGTGTTAATTTCCAATTGGACAAATTGTTCCTGCTAGCGAGAACCCAGGCATATGGGGAGTGAGAACAAGTGTTGGCAACCCATTAATTAATTGCTCACCATTCCTTACTTTTGATTAATTGCAACTATGAAGGCCATTTTTTGTGCTCCCTTTTTATTGTTTAATATTTATGATTAGGGTGTGAGAAGTTTCAAGGAACTTGCACTGGTGAGAGCAGCTTAGTGGTGTTTGTCCTCTGCAAAAATCATTTAGTGCCATTAGTTCTCATAGATTGGAATTTATCATATTTTGCACAGTTTGAAATTTAACACCCAAGTAAAGTTAATGAATCAATAAAAGAGGGAAAGGACCATAATAAGGTGATTGCTTTGCTTACTTTATGCATACCCCTGATACAGTGATCCAGATATAGTCAGCTAAGTCTCCTGTCCTACCAAAATTCGGCTTCTGAGGCTTCTTAAGACTTCTGAAAAGCAATCACTTTGTATATTTGCATATAGATTTAGCAATCTACATCCATCAAGTGTTGGAGCCACTGAGGAAGTGAGAATTCTTACGAAACTCGTTAGGCCAGAAGTTTAAATATTGAATGTAAGGCTGGATATTCATCTGTTGTATATATAAAGTATAATCAAATCTTCTGAGCCCTGTTTTATTGCTCAAAAATGTTTTCCAGCACACAGATCTCCTTGGACTAACCTTCCTGGGGACCCGTAGTTTGCATGCAGTAACCAAGAAGAGAAAAGGAGACCGTGTACAAGTGGAACAAGAAGCAGATTGTGAGCTGGGAGCCTGTTCTCTTATATGATCAGAAAGATCCTGTAAGTACAATCTTTAGCAGGGAACTGATCATTAATACCACAGTACTAAACATAGTGTCCCTATTTGCATTTTTAAGGATCACAGAGGAGTTGTGGATGTGAGAAAGTGATTGTTGTACTGAGACACAATGGGGCAAATTCACTAAAGAGCGAAAATGCGGTAGCGTTACCTTCGCTGACGTTCGCCGCACTATGCCAAATTTTTGCCAGCACTACGCAAATTCCCAAAGATGCGAATTTGCACTCAGGGCGGCAAGCGGTAGCGAAGTTGTGCTACTGTTACTTCACCAGGCAAAGAGCATTTACTCTAGTGATGCCTAATTTGCATATGGCGAACTTAAGCGTATGATAGAGGTGTATGTTACAGCCACTACATTACACTACACAAGCCCAGGAAACCTTTCATAAATAAAATAAAGTTGTCCTATTGCCCTAAATATGTGCCCCCTGTATAGCTGAGTTGCCATATGTTAGGAAATGTAGGGTGTTAATGAGGGTAACCCAAAAAAATTGTTCACTCTTTTTCAGACTATCACCCAACAAAAGGTAAAAGACACCAGCGTTTTTTGGGACTTAGAAAAAAAAAGTTTTTTTTTTCAAACTCCTATCTATTGTATTGAACTTTGCCAGGTCTGACCTGGCAAAGTAACGTCTAGAGTAAGAGGTAACATTCACAAAAATTTTCATCTAAGTTAATTAGCGTAGTTAAGTCCCTTTGTCAGTGCGCAATTTAAGGGTGCGAAGTTGCACAAGTCAATATCCTTCACTAGCGAATTTTCACCAGGGACACTGTTAGTGAATCAACGAAGTTACGAATTGACATCACGCTTGCGAATTAGCACTCGCGTTACACGCTTCGCACTTAAGTGAATTAGCCTCAATGTGTGCTTACAGAGACTAACTTTTGGGAAATGGAACAGAATCCGATAAAGTGATATTATACTTAGTAGGCACACACTCATTCTATTACTTATACAGGTATGGGACCTGCTATACATAATGCTCGGCACCTGGGGTTTTCTTGATGCCTTAGGTCTACTAGAAAATCATGTAAACTTTAAATAGACCAAAAATATTGGTTTTGCTTCCAATAAGGATTAATTATATCTTTTTTATTATTAGAAAGAAAAGGAAATCATTTTTAAAAATTTTGATTATTTGGATAAAATGGATTCTATGGGAGATAGCCTTTATGTAATTCAGAGCTTTATGGATAATGGGTTTCCAGATAATGGATCCCATATCTGTACATCAATTAAGTATGTTTCATCTGTATAGGAAAGCTATGAGCAAATATTCAAGTAATAGTCAGACAGGAAATTTAGTGAATACAAACTGGGTATAGTGACTGGACACATGCTAATGCTGCGTAGTGCTGAAAAAAAACAACATAAAACCAGCAAATGTACAATAAAATGTGTGTTCCTTTTCCTGCATTAAAATGAGTTATGCAAGGCATTCTTTTAACTTTAAGGTGTAGCATTAGACATACTGTATGGTGTTATTATCTAGGGGCTGATTTACTAATGGTCAAAGTAAAATCAAGGGAACTTTCGAAGTAAAGAAATTCAAAATTATTTATTGGATGCTTCGACCATCAAATAGGTTACTATGACATCGATTCAAAGTAAAAATTGTTTGAAAATTCGACCATTTGATAATCAAAATACTAATCGAAAACTTTGACTTCAATACTTTAAACCTGCCAAAGTACTATGTTAGCCTATGGGAACCCTCTTGAGCATTTTTCAAAGTAAAATTGTTCGATCATATGCAATCCTTCGAATCGATTAGAACGATTAAATCGTTTGATCGAACGATTTTACTTCGTCTGCAGAATAGCCAAATCTTTTTAAAAAATACTTTGATATTCAAAGTCAAAGTATTTCACTTCGATGGTCGAATTTCAAAGCATTTCCATTTGAACCTTAGTAAATCAGCCCCCTAGAGTTGATTTAATGGTATGTATTCCAGGATAATTGAGTTGACATTTCGGGAGGTCCTATCAGCCCTGTAAGAAATAACCAAAATAATCTCTTTTAATGTGGCAGGTTATCTCAAGTTAAAAATACTGTATGACATATTTTATGAACAAATGTAATAATAATAAAGTGTGTTGACAAAGCAATCACAATTATACATGCTTATTATTTACTGTAATTAAAATCACAAGAACTGTAAAATTATATTTTTGCTAATGTTTAGTGCTGCTCGCAATGTAAAATCATTCACTGGAAATATTACATCACTCACTTTTGCTAAGCAAAGGTTAGCGTTAACAACCGCTCTCGAGTTTAGTTTAATAATTTGCCACATATGTTCCATGATCTTTGCCGTCTTCAATGAGAACCACTTAAAAAGTCTTATATATTATTGCCAAGATAGTATGGGTAAGTACAAAATGGACAGACTTAGTTATGAAACAAGCAAGCACCACAATTTAAATGGAGTGATGTTAAAATACCCTTGCCTTGAAGAGTACACTAATTCAGATGGGAGCTCCAGAACTAAAATCATGTTAATATGAAATGTTTCAAAAAAAGAACTCGCTAAATCAATTCCACAGCTTTAAAACATTCTGTGGATAAAGAAATCCAAACTGCTTAAGGTCATGTGTATAAGGCAGTGAGTGCATTCATAAACTTAAATTCAGTGCATTAACAAAATAATGCTCTGAACTCGATTTATCCTTTTAAAATAGTGTAAAAGATTTATATAGCATTCATGACAAAGAATACATATTTAGCAACTGAGGGATAATGTTATGGACTCAATTATTTTGTTATTACTTAAATTAAAAATTATAATATAATGTTTTATGAGCTTTAATATCAGTCTGCATTTTACACAGTGTTTTTGAGGAAAGCAAAGGATTTTAGAAAATATTAAAAACATTGCGGTTATCTTTGGAAGCTAATGAACCTGGAAAAATGCCTGATCAATCACTAATTATACACAGAGCACCCCTATTAGATTTAGTGGCAGTGTTTCTGAAACAAAAGAAACTTAATTCCCAAGGATGGTTTCTTACAATGAACCAAATGTTCCCTGGCATTCAACAGTGCCATTTGCATTTTAATTAAGACAGCACATACATTACAGTAAATCTATCTTTGTCAATGCACAATAAGTTTAATATCTGTCTATATGTCTGTCTGTTTTTCTATCATCCATCTATCAATCTGTAATAAATATTATATTGCCTTGTTCTTATTTAAATACATTCTCGCTCATCACTTTGGATATTGGAGACCATTAGTGATGGGCAAATTTTGTCCAGTTTTGCTTCAAAATGTGCAAAACTATGCACGTCAATTTTTACACTAGCGACCATTCCTGTTTTAAGTTCAAAACAGGACATTATACCTCACTTCCTTTATATAAATGTATAATTGAACTACTCAACTGGCAAACAACTAATTCAACATACTGACTAAAACGCATATGTTTATAATAAATAAAAAGAATAAGAAATAAGAAATAAATATAGCAGATACTGCCTACTTAATTTCAGTAGGCATCATCTGTTGCTATTTATTTCTTATTTTTTCAAGGTTTGCCTTGGTGCAGTAGCCCATCACTTTTAAACAGGTGACCAGTAATCACTATCTGCAGAGTGGTTGCAATAGCTGATTTGATCTGTAGCAAACTAATTATTATTTAAAAAAAAAAAAACTCTACACAAGAGTCCCTTAGTGACAAATCCACAGACCACTTGTTGAATTGTGGAAATGGTCAGGATGGTATCTAGCATCACTTCAGTGGCAAATCAATAGACACTGTTAAAAAGTAGATATTTTTCTCAAGGATGCCATGTTATCAACCCCTTCATTCTAACTCTATAGGTGGTGTAGGGTGGCTGCTTCCTCTTATTGCCCATGGATAAAAGTTCTGTAAAACTGTTATTTGTTCTAGCCAGAAAGGCTGGCACTCCCAATTGTTTTGATGGAATATCCAAATTAGTCAAGAGAAAAATTCAAGTTCAGATCCTGACCCCTAAAGTCTGTCCGCATGTCAAGAGTTTCTCACCCAAGAATCAAAGATGATGGCACCCATGCACTGCGTGACATCATCTCATCACATTTTGATGTGTAAACAAGACACCAGAGACCCAAAAATAGGTTCTACTCCTGAGTATTCCTGGGTGTGCTATACTTCTTTATTGACAGATTCCTGGTTCCTGTCATTCTTGCTTTGGCTTCTGACTTTGCTAATCACTTCCCGCCCTGATCTTTCACCCAGATGTGACTACAAACTTTTATAAGTCTTTGGATAATACAAAGTGGACTTTCTGTATACAGCTACCTCCTATCTATCCTTACAAAAGCTGCTAGGCCACAGTGGTTACACCTCCATTTACATATTCACATAATAATTACAAAAAGAGGAATCACTGCTTCCAGTCAATTGCACCAACCAATACTGGGTGGAGATTTCACATGCAGCACATAGTGCCATGCTTCATGCCACAAGCTTCTTCATGGAACTTCTATTGATGTTAACAATTTAAGTACAGGAGCTTTCATTTCATTTTCAGTAAATGTCTATCTGCAACTCCTAGACCTTCATGAAGGTATAAGGGCTCTTCCATTTTGTAGAGTTCAGCCGCAGGGGAGCGCAGGCAACTAGACACAAGCAATTCTTTTCAATGTGCGAGTATAGCCCCATTGAAAATAATTGCTTGTGTCTATGCCTGCGCCCCCCTGCAGCTGAACGCTACAAAATGGTACCCAGCTAAAAGACACTTTCCAAGCTCTTGTCCAGTATTTAAAATATATCTCTTTCAGCTGTTAAGTTATTCAGGGCTTAAATTGCTTCCGAGCACAATTTCAGTGAGCAGGTATCATTGCTACAAACTAATAGAGAAATTTAAGTCTTAAGTGTTAACAATGAAAATGAGATATATAGATTTTTGTGAACTGGTAGATAGTTTTATGAAGCCATTTAACTTCGTAAAAATGTAGATTTACTGTTAAACTGCTTGAAATGCATAATACATTTTTTTCTACGCTCTTTAAAAAACTAAACCAACGATCATTTATTAATGCCACTAAAACATACAATATTCCTTAGAAAACAAATTATTCAAGCTTTTGCTATAATCATTGTTTGTGTAAAATATTTAATTTATAGCTGAATAACATCTGTTCTCTTGTAATCCATGTTAAAAAAATCTAATTCAGACTAATATTTTCAACCATGCATCCATGAATTATCCCCAAATTAAAGTTTGCTCAGCCTGCACTCTGCTGCACAGTGTAGTGTCAAGGTAGTACATGGGGGGCAAAAGATCATTCACTGACACATACTGTACCTAGCTGATGTGTCAGGACACACAAGCCAGAAGCACTAGGAGACATACTGTGCAAAGTATCTAGTCACAAGTGCTTTGTGTATAGTTCTCTAAGGCCAAGACGCAGCAATTCATTTAGCATGCGTGGCATACTGCCTTTTTGTGCTTTGCACCCTGCCTTGTACATTATGAATGTTCACACAAAGTTAAAAAATGATGGGCTTAAGGGCTAATGTTGCAAGTTAATGTGCCCCTATGGATTTAAATCCATACCCTTCCTCCTTTTCCCAAGTTGCTGGGCAAAAGCACATGTATCAAGTTTATATTTACAAAGTTGTATTATTGGCCAAGAGGTGCAATGTATTTTAATATAGTGTATGGAAAGGGGTGTATCTTCATCTTTGGCTTCTGGTGTCCTAACCTCTGGATGTTGCTACTGAGCGTGGGTACAACAAGGCCCAATAAAGCCATTTTGCCTTAGAAGGACAAGCAACTCTATAGAGACAAGTCGGGGACCCCATTAACAAGGTCAGCTAGAGACAGGGTTAGATCTGTTATAGACTCTCTAGAAAAGTAAGATAGAGAGGGAAGAGAGAAAGATAAGCTTTGTGCTCCATCAAGAATCTGTAGCAGGGAGTATCTTCCCAAGGCTCCTTGATTGCCTTTAGCTAAGGGACTACAGTGCCTATGGTGTCAGGCTTAGATTCTTCTCCCTGACCATTCCACTGGGTGGGATCCAAACCACTTCCAGGCATATATATATATATATATATATATATATATATATATATATATATATATATATATATATATATATATATATATATGCCTGGGGGATCCTCCTTACTATTTGACTACATCCTTATGGGAGTCTCATTCTCAGCTGTCTCATCCACCTGTCTTAGCCTGCTGATGTTATGCTGTATATGCCGGATTGCTTTGTAAGTATCCCTGGGCTCAATTGTGTCTGACAAATAAAATGTTTTCATCTGTTTTCACTGCAAGAACCTCCTGGTATCCATTCTTTTACATTTTTATTTCACAGTAGCCTGTGGAAGTTGTAGTTATGCTACACCACAACTTTAGTTTTCCACTTAGCAAAGGTAATGCCTGAAGTGTAAGAGCCCCATTTGGCCTGTATAGTGCAAAATAGTCCAAAACACAAAGGTTCTGAATTTGAAAAACTGCAGAATAACTTGCAAATTGCAATAGGTGTTTTTTTTCCAACATTAATTTCTCACAACAAATGCATTGGAGTCAATAGACATTTCTCATGTTCATAAATGAGCCATAGTGTACAGGAATTTAATGGTAATATTAATCTCATGGCATTTTTAACGTAAAAAAACTAATTGTAGTTTAGCTTTTGGGGCCCATGTGTGAAATTGCCCCAATACTGTAATCCAAACCTATTATCTTCCATAATACATTCTGCACAGTTAAATACTGATTGACAGCTACATGCTACTACACTTCTTCAGTGTTGCATATATATTATTAAATAAGCTCCTATGGGTTATTTATTTTATGAAGCACAAGAAAAGACCAGCCAAGTGGAAATTAAACTAACTAGATTTAGAACCCAGATATAACGGTTGAGATGCAAGGATGTGAAAGAGATATAGACAGAAGGATTTGAAAGGTAAGGCATAGACAAATAGGACAGACACATCTCATGTAAAACATTTGCCATAGTAAACATAATATATAATAATTTTTATGGTTTATGGAAATATATTAAAATTAAGATTTTCTTTTTTGAAAATATTTGATATATAAATAAGGTAACTGTTATCCAGAAACCCATTATCCAGAAAACTCTGAATTACAGAAAGTCCATCTCTAGGGATGTAGCGAACGTCGGAAAAAAAGT
>CM044437.1:46270229-46286892 GCA_024363595.1 Xenopus borealis
CAGACTGTGGATGTCGTCAGTGACGCATATTGTATACAAGTTATGATACAGAAACCATACAAGCTTGTTGCTTGAATATGTTAACACACATACGGGGTGCCTCTAATACATAATCTGTCTTATACTATATATTATGGTCGTTAGACTGTTTACAGTGTATACTTGGTGTAACTGATTGCGGCCAAAATATCAAAAGGAACGGGATCCCGTCTCCCAGGTTACTGCTTTGGTTTTAAATATGTTTTAATAATCAGGCATGGTGGTGAATAAAAATTGTTTTTTACATATCAATGTCACTTCTGATTAATTAATTACTGTGAAGTCTATGACTTGGTGGAGGTTTAGCCTAATTTCAGTTGTGGTTTTTCTGGCCCTTGAAAAATCCTTTAAATTCAACTATTTGCCACCTTAAAGCTGCCAAATTGACATTTTAGCCTATGGGGGACCTCCTGGAATCTGTCCTGAAAATTTTTCTAAGTCCTAGGAATTCAAAGGATTTTGCACAAAATCGTTCGACACTAACAATTGAAATGATTTTTATTTAAAATAAAAACAGTTTGAATCATTCGATTGTATAGTTTGATTTGAACGATTTTGCGATCGAATATGACCCCCCAAAAGAAATTTGATTGAATTTCGGTTTTTTTCACATTGTAATTCCACCATTAGTAAATCTGCCCCTTACTGTAGAATCAGCATGCACATAATGGATCATGATGAATTTTAATAGGTAAACATTGTACATACAGTATGTACCACATTTTGGGCCTCATTAGGATCTTTCTTGTGGCTCTGCATCTGAAATGTCCAATAATAACCTTTGGACTTCTGTTGCCTGTGTACTTATAAAATGAAATATGATTATATTATGGGCACTAGGCCTTTTTCAGGATTGGAACATGGACTAGAAAGTAAGCAATCAGAAATCGCATGCTTGAAATGGTAGATCAGGGACAGCAAGGATTCAAGAACCAAAGAAATCAACAATTTTGAGACCTACTGTATATCAAGGCTTTGAATCTGGCATCAAACCAAGGTGCACTGATGTAACATGCCAGTGTGGCATCTTTTCAGTATCAACACAAGTGTCACATTGTGACTATGGGTGCTGCTATTTTGTTGGTGGGAACAATGTAACCAATGTGAGACGTCTACACTTATGATCATTAGATCTATCATCTATCTATATATTGTGTATATGTTAATATATATGACTTTAATTTATAAAAGTGATATTGTCAAAGGATGAGCTTCTTTCCATCTATATATATTAGGAAAATATTTTCTCTTAAGAGAACTAAGTATTTATATTAAACATTTGTTTGACTGTTAAGGAGTACTTTAATCCCTATTTCTTTTTTGTTCAAAATAGTTTCCTGAGTCCTCCCATTAGCTAAAATCAATGATCTCAACAATAAAATCAAAATGGTTTCACCTTACAAATGTCTGGAAAAGACCTCAGGTCAGCTAACTGTTATCATCAATCATTGCTGTACTCAAATGGTTAATAAATGTGATATTGAGGGCAGATCAAGGAATATTATACATGTACTGCTATTGATTGTATGTCCATTCTAAAAGAAAGTAGATGATTTATGTGTTATGCATTAAATGCTGGAAATTTCAATCAATAAATCATGTCTCTATCTATCTAAAACAGTGAATGTTGCATATCTAGTCATTTTTGTTTAGAGTTGGCCAAGTTTGGTAAGCTTTTACTCGTTCTAATTGTGCTGTTACAATATTAGCCAAAAGCCCTTTTGAAAGACAATATAATTTTACAGTGAAACTTCTGAACTGAATTTGCTGTTAAAAAAACCTTCCATAAATTTCACCCGTGCCCACTAATTCTCTAATAAACCAAAAATTTTAATTATTAATGCAATAGAATTCAGTAATACGAATTCACAAATTATTTGAATCTTGTTCCTTCGGTCTGGGAATTCATAATTATAGCATGCAGGCAGAAGCCATTTTGTAGACACTGTTCTTAAGGCAAGCCTAGCATCATCTCAAAATCATGTTAGTGCACCAAAATGGGGGGACCTGATGTCCGTCTCCACACACTGGTTACACAATTAAATGGTAAAGAGAACGGGGGAATGTGGCTAAGGCGTAGAGGAGAGGCAGGCAATATTTGATTGACAGCTGAGGTTTTTAAATGAGTTTACTACAAGTATGAATGCTTAAATAAAAATGATCTGGGTTTCTTGTTTAATTTGAGATTGACTTTTATTATACAGATGTTTGTGTCTGGGCGACAGGTCCCCTTTAATACTCTTAATTTTCTCTGTGGTGCAACCATGATATTTCTGTACTACAGCTCCTTGTATGTTTTAATCATTGATAATATAACTTATGCATCAATTTAATAAAGTATGAGGAAGCAACATGTTTCACAGTGCTGTTAAACTGTAAATGGATGTTTACATTGAACATAGGGTAGATTTACGTACAAAGCGGCCAATAACCAAAGAGGTAAAGTGGGCCCTGTTCAAAAGATACATCATGTCCGTGTCGGACTGGGACAACAGGGGTCACCAAAAAATCTTATACCAGGGGCCCACACATACTATTATTCTTCCTCTCCTGACTCAGCCTCTATTCTCATTGTCTCTTTTTTCTTTACATACTATAATCTATTATTTCATCTATTTAGCCTCTTTGTTTGCATAGAAATAGGGAATAGCCATGTCATAGGGCAAATGTTTTGCAGCATGAGGACCCAAGACACCTGTGCCTATCAGGAATTTTCCTGGTATCCTGGTGGGCCAGTCTAACACTGCATCATGTTTTGTGGTAATTTCCAGTTCAAATATTAATGTGAAAAACATACAGGTTTTAATAAATTTTTGACTTTTGTCATTTGAGGAGGTAAGTTGGAATAAGTCTATTGACATTTATATAAAGAGGACCTGTCACACAGACAAAGCTGTATAATAGTAATATTACGAATCAAACATTAAGGGGCAGATTTAATGAATTTGTGTGAATGATTCGAAATTCAATCGAATTTTCAGAAAGATTCGAATTTTCTAATATTTTTGTGGCCACATCGACCATCAAATTTTAAGAATTCGATCAATGATTCAAATGATTACAATAAAATCTATTTGATCATTCGATGGTCAAATTACTTGCCTTTTAATTTTTTTATTCGATTGCCTAGTTCGCCAGATTAAACCTACCAAATTGTTATACTTCCCTATGCATTTCCTATAGCATTTTTTTTTTAAAGTTTTTCAGATCGAATAAAAAAATTATTGTTATCGTTCAATAGAATTCTTACTATTTGATCGTCAAATAGCGTTAAAATCTTTCGAATTCGACATTCGAATTCAAAGTATTTTAATAATATTAAATTAGAAAATTCTATTCTATTAAAGTTTAATACTCAAATTCGACCCTTAGTAATTCTGTCCCCAATTATTTTTTATTTAAATATCCATAACAGCTGGCAATCATATATAGCCTGCCCCACCTTTATGTCCCTGGCATAGCAATCATTTTCACTAAGGGGTAGATTTACTAAGGGTCAAATTTTACAAGTAAAAAACTTTTAAATAAGACCCTCTAAGTATTTTTAAAAGGCTTTTTTCAATCAAAATGGACCAATTTTTAAAGGGCTTTTTTTGATCGAAAATGGGCCTATTTTGATCAAATAAGTCCATTTTCGATCGAATAAAAAATCGTCTAAATCGTTCGATTTCTCAGAGAAAAAATTTCAGGACAAGTTCTGTGAGGTCCCCCATAGGCTTAAATGGCAAGGATTTTTAATGGGCCAGTACTTTGAAATTCAAACATTCAAATTTTTTCATTTAAAATTTTGGACTTAATGAAGTAGCCCAAAATTACTTCGAAATTAAAATATTATTCGGATTTTCACTTCGACCCTTAATAAATCAGCCCCATAATGTCATTAGCCTCCTTATAGATCTCTCCATACTGGCTATAGTCTTTACATGAGCATATGCTTTAGTAGTTCCTTTTTGGTGCATGCAGTACAATTTTAAGGTGTAGGGAAAGGTTGACTCCTTTTCAAGGAATTGTTAGAAGATAAAATAGGATTAATTAAATAGGATTTGTAATTATTTCTTAGGATGACAGGTCACCTCTAATCCTGCAAGTATACTGTATAGTGTGCTTTAGCAAAAATGCATAGTTCTTCCCTTATGCAATGCAGAACAAATCTATATTACACATGGCTGTTTTATTTGTCATCTTAATTATATTTCCTAAACCCTTAACAGGTCATTTACCTTGCAGAATGTTGTATAGCAAAGACCTGAATCTCTATTTATCTATTTAAAAAAGGTTGGTGTGAGAGTTACTCACCCTGGTGGTCTAGTGGTGCGGCGGGGACGCCCGCCGCGCTGCTCTTTCCCCCCTGCTGCCAGGCTCCATAGTGCGTGCAATTGCCGCCAAATTCAAATATTTAAAGGGGCATTTTTACTAAACTCATTGCCCGTGATAGGTTTTGTTCCTGGTGCCTGTTCTTTGTGCTGAAAAGCTTCTAGTCTGTCTGATTCCTGTGTTTGACCCTGCCTGGCTGTTTTTGACTACTCTGATCTCTGGAACCTGACCCTTGCCTGAAACCGACCTTGATTCTGCTTAACCCTTTGACTGACTACCTGGTTTGACTCCTGCCTGTTATTCGACTATTGTTACTGCCTCATCCTATCTGATTGATCACCCGGTTTTGACCCTTTGCCTGCCTGACGACTCCTAGTTATCCGCCTGCCACGACCCTGCCAGTCTGACCACAAATTTGCCTACTCCTATCTGTACCGTGACCATCGGCCTTAAAAGACACTATCTACAGTCGTGCCCCATTGCTAGCCAGAACTCCTGCTCTTCACCTCTCGTATAAGTCCAGGTGGCATCTGAGTAAGCTGAGGGCTCCTCCCGAAGCCAAAGGCGGTCACACTACTGGTGAAGCACGAGCCGAGACCAGGGTGCTTGGCACTTGTTTTGGTATTGGGTGCCGACTGTGACAGTTGAGATAAGTAATTTGAAGAACCTCGGATACTTTATTTTGTCAGCAACTTATAACTGAGACGATTAACCTAGCCAACATAAATAATACAAAGCACCACAAGCTGATTACGTTTTTTTAAACTATTGACTTGTAGTTAGCATATTTAAGGAAAATTTGTGAAATTATTTATACACATCTATTTATTATAGGAAGGGGTTTGGAATTTTTTGTGTGAAAGAGTAAATAGGACATTAGATAACAATGATTCAAAGACAGCGGTTATATAGTACCATTAAAGGACAAGGAAACACTTTCCCTCAACATTTTAGTATGTGATGGAGGAGCCCTTCCTTTCCTTAATTGCAAATTTTTTAGGAGAAAATACTTATTTTGTCAGTGTTCCCCTTTGCAAAATCTGTCTCTAACATCTCCGATGTGGGTGCCATATCCCCATACTCTGCAACATGACCCTGCATGATTTAAGTTCATGATTAAATTCTTACTCTCAATTCATTTTGCTGCATGTATACTGCTTCATGGTTAAGTCTATTGTGCATGATCACAAGTCTTGGTCTCAGTGCATGAACAATGGATTATAGACCGTGAATGTTTTTAAAAGGTGTATTATTGTCCCAGCTAAATACTTGCAAAAATGAGGAAGTTAATAAGCACTAATGAACTTATTGGAGGTGTACTTCTCTGCTAGATCCTGATGTTTAACATGGTTTCCTTGTACTTTATTTCATTTAGTTATTATTTACATTTTTTATTTTCATTTTAATATTTATTATATCAAAGCAAATTACTTTTTAAAGAATAATTTTACATAGTTTTTATTTTCAAGCATTTCCTTTTGGTTGCTGTTAGATTGGAGAATATGTTCGCTGTTGTTTATCCTTTATAGAGAAAAGTCTTTCTTCACTTATGTACTCCAAATTTGGCATGCGTACCTTCATGGGATTAGTCAGGCCAGGTGTTTTACCTACAGTATATAAATGTATCAAGATGGCCACAATTTGTTCACTGTTGTTCTCCCTCCTTGTTAAATGCACTTTGTGAAAATGTTTTTCAGAATTCTAATGGGGGAAAAATGTGTTTTGTAGGGAACCTGCTTGCAATTACAGACAGTCCCCGGGTTACGTATGAGAGAGGGTTTCTTGATTTGTTCTTCAGTTGTATTTGTATGTAAGTTGAAACATATACATTTGCTTTTTAAATTTCTGTGCTCCACAGTAGACCACACATGCTAAAGGGCAGGTGGTTTATTAAAGCTAAAAGTCAAGAAAACCAACAGTATGTTACTATAACAGCCTCTGTTTTTAAGTACAAGTTGCATGTACATTAAGTCAGGTGTATGTAACTCGAGGACTGTAACATGGTTTAACCATACAAAGAACAGGAGTTCACAAGACATTGTTGAGTTTAATTTGTGTAGGTTGTTTCATGGTTATGTTAAGGCTTAGATTATAGAGTTGACTCTAACATTTATCAAATGCCTATGCTATATGGGTTAGGGTGTTTGCCTTCTTTTATGTTTGTTGTGTTCTTTGCATTTATTTCTAAGGAACTGTCTTACATGAGCTACAGAGAAAAACGTAACCTCTATTTTTAATTAATGTCCACTTTTTCATGCATCTTAATGGTTGTTCAAATATTTTTATAGAGATAACTATAGAGATATGTCTATTATCGGAGATTTCTACAAGGATAACTAGATAACATCCTGCACAATACCGTATTACTATTTTTCATGAATTTTATTTAGAACTTTATTTTATAAAGTATAGTGGGTGAGCATTTGGAAAATAGATGTTTAGTAGGATGTATATTTTGCTAAGATGTTAGTTTTTCTTTATAATATAAAAATCTGTTCATTTAAATTAATTCCTACATCCAGCATAGTGCTCTGTGTACCACCCACTGATTCCAGTAACAGTACCTTTTCTTCATATGATTAATTCTGCTAATCTCTGTAAAGACTGGAAGAAGAGTTTAACAGTTGTTATTTGAAGACGATCCTGCCAAGCATTTGCTTAACAATGTTCATTGCAAAATGAGTAATTAGCCTGTGAGGTTTAAAAATAATACTGCGACCCTTAAGCACTTAAACGTTTTTTTTTTTTTTTATATTTTTGTCAAGCAGGCTTACTAAAGTGTATTGAAATTTTTACATTTTCATTTTTTCTGTGATAAGCTCAATTTGTTAGGCTAAAGCTCCTATTATGCATTGCAGTCATGGTTTATGATATCTACAAATCAGCTGCAATGAAATGAAAAAATATCAAAAAAGAGGGGGTTGTGGGAGCACTCTAAAGGCTAAGTTAAATTATATTTAAGTATAATGGAAGTGCTACTTACAAAGCACATTCCCTGGGCCCCTCTCTCATAAGTAATTCAGTATAAATGCAAGTGCATATGTTTACAAAATAGTTATTTTTTTTTGTTACAAGTTATGTCAAGGTAAGCCCCATATGGTGGTCCCTAACTTGTTTACATAGTATAAAATGTCTTTTACTTCTCTGCATAATGGCATTACCTGTAGCCAGTGTCTGTTGAACCTTGGTTTTAATTTGAGGGCTAAATCCTCCCCTGCCAGTATGTGACTTTTAAGAGAGAGAGCCTCCCAAACCATCCTCCATTTTTTAAAAGCATAGGACCACCATTAGTTTAAAGGGTGGGTATGGGGTGTTACAACCACAGAAGCTAATCCACAGCTTCCGGCTACAATACAATATCAAAAAAGGGGTTTGTGGGAGCACTCTAAAGGCTAAGTTAAAGTATATTTAAGTATAATGGAAGTGCTACTTACAAAGCCCATTCCCTGGACCCCTGCCTCATAAGTAATTCAGTATAAATGCAAGTGTGTTTGTTTACAAAACAGGGTTTTTTTGTTATAAAGTTATGATCATAAAGTTAAGCCACTATACCATGTCAACGTAAACCCCATATGGTGGTCCTTAACTTGTTTACATAGTATAAAAAGTCTTTTACTTCTCTGGGTAATAGCATTAGCTGTAGTCCGTGTTTGTTGATTTTAGTTTTAATTTGAGGGCTAAATCCTACCCCGCCAGTATGTGGCTTTTAAGACAGAGAGAGAGAGAGAGATTCCCAAACAAACGCTCATTTTTTTAAACATAGGAAAACCATTAGTTTAAAGGGGGCACAGATGCTACAACCACAGAAGCTAAGCAACAAGCCAAGCCATCAAAATGAACCCCTTTAAATGTGGTGCCTATGAGTATTGGATTTTCCC
This sequence comes from Xenopus borealis, assembly GCA_024363595.1. Lineage (NCBI taxonomy): Eukaryota > Metazoa > Chordata > Amphibia > Anura > Pipidae > Xenopus > Xenopus borealis. Next base: position 46,278,461 of record CM044437.1, read on the forward strand.
CAAGTTATAATTATTCACATAAGTTTTTGGTTTGTTCAAGAACCCTTGCCAGCTGGATTTGTAGTAGGCTGGTTATGCTACTGCTGTTTCTGGGGTTGTGCTGGTTTTCTAGCTCCCAGTGGGACAGACAGAATGTACTTGCATATAATTTTCCATTATATCAGCATTTTGTGTTCCTTTTACAGCTACATCTTTCCATAATTTGGAACTTTATACCTGCTACTAGAAAATCATGTAAACAATAAATTACCACAGTAGGCAGGTTTTGCTTCCACTGAGGATTAATTATATCTTAAAGAATTGTAAAAGTAAAAACTGGGTAAATAGGCTGTGCAAAATAAAAACTGTTTTCAATATAGTTAGGCAAAAATGGAATGTATAAAGGCTGGAGTGATTGTAAGTCTACCTAACAGAACAGAACACTACTTCCTGTTTTTCGTTTATCTTGGTTTACACTGACTGGTTACCCTGGTTACCAGGCAGTAACCAATCAGTGACTTTAGGGAGGGCCACATTGGTCATAACTGTTGCTTTTGAATCTGAGCTGAATGCTTAGGATCAATGGAAAACTCACTGAAAAGTTATGTCCCATGTGGCCCCCCTTACAATTTGCTTAGAGAGCTGAAAAGCAGGAAGTTGTGTTGTGTTAAGACATCCAGTAACTCCAGCCTTTTATACATTACATTTTTGGCAAGCTATATTAGAAACATTTTTTATTTTGCACAGCCTATTTATTTACCCAGTTTTTATTTTTACCCTGAACTGTTCCTTTAATTTGCATCAAGTACAAGCTACTACAGAGAAAAAGAAACTTATTTTTTCTTAAAATTTGGAGAGTCTATGGGAGACGGTATTTTCGTACTTCGGGAGTTCTAGTGATAACGGATTTCCAGATAACTGCTCCCATTCCTGTATAATGCCCTGTATTAGGCAAATACTATATCTAAGTATAAATGCTTGGCCTATAGAGGTAAATTTGAAACTTTAAAATTATTCATATGATCTGCTTTAGTAAATGTTAACGGCAGGCAAAACAAGGAGACTACGGGGAACTATTAAATTAAATGCAACAAAAAATACAACCTGTAAGAGGTTTTTAAACATTCTTGAATAATTGTTAATGTTCTGAAATTTATGTTGGGACTTCCAAATAATTTAGTGACTCCTTTGCAAAACAAGCTCGCTTGGATTGACTTGTACAAATTATTTTAGCACTGGTATTTATTGCCCATCCTCCTAAACTGGTATATCATTTTAGGACATTCCCTTTCAAATACATCAATCACAATTTATTGTCTGGTTATCTGTAGCTACACCATTTAATATAACATGACAGATGCAACAAGATATGACTTGTTGTCAGAACACAGTATGTCATCTAGTAATATCAAAGCTTTCTACAAGAAGGAAATAAAGCAGCAAAACATGATATTGCAAGTACATTTCTTTAGGCAAGAAGAACAAAGAGTACATTTTCTACTGCAGTATTCATTATATGTCGTCAACAGACAGTAAAGTAAATTATTAAGTGGCTGTATTCATTTCCTGCTCTCTCAGAAGTACAAAATTATAATATTTGTGTGTCAATTATAATATGAATAAATAAGCAAATTGGTTACACTATACTAAACAGTAACACAGTATTCGTGATAGAGATTCCACACGTCGGTTAGAGATTGTTCTAAAAGAAAGCATGCAATAAAAGACAGCATTCAATAAAAACAACAACAAAAATGTGGTCATTACAACTATACATCTAAGATGTGGCAGAAGCACCAATCGATTTTTAAGTAGCTCAAGATTAATATTAGCAGAATGTCTGAAAAACTACAACAAAATGTTTATCCTGAAAATATACAACAGTTGATTAATAAGGACCACTAAAGCCTAAAAATATATTTTTTCCAGTTTTCTCAGAAGTATGTAATGTTCATATCTTTAGATTGAAAAACTTAAAAAGAGCTGTGACTGTTTATCACATCACAATTAGGGGAAGATTTACGAAATTCACGTGAATAGATTGAAGTTCGATTGAATTCAATCGTATTCCGAACATACGATTTAATCGTATGTTCGAATATGCAAATTTGGCCACTTCGATCATCGAATACTGAAAATTCATATGATCGTATATTCGATAATTCGACCATTCGATGATCGAAGGACTTTAACTTTAAAATTTTATTCAACTGCCTACTTCGCCAGATTAAACCTACTGAATTGCAATAGAAGCCTATGGGAATCACCTGCTTGAATACCATTTGTACGATCGAACTCCTCGATCGTTCAAATCGTATGAATTTTTTTCATGAAATCAAATGATCAGTATTCGATCATACGATTTTATCGAGGGATCGAATATCGAGGCAAAAATAGCCTAAAACTATTCGATAAGCATTCGATAGTTGAATGCTTTTCTAATTTCGAAGGAATTCGAGGGTTTTTAGGGGAATGATAGTAAATCTGCCCCTTAATGTTTATAATAGACACATGCTATAGTTTAGGACGATGCTCAGATCATCTGCCTGTTTCTCACATATATAGTTGCAAAAATTGCAATAGCACGGAGTATGACTAGGAAAGCACTGGAAAAGCATTTTTTTTTGTATGGAGCCTGGATAGTTGTGCTTTAGGCACAGTCCATAAAACTTTGAGGGAGGGTTAACTATGACAGAAGGTGTAGAGGTATAGGTGAAAACAAAAGCTTTGTACAGGGAAACCTTTTAATATACTGTACCTTCCATCCCACAGATGCTGTTTATTATTTAGAATGTTTTTCTGAGTTTGTTCAGAAGATTTTATATTTTAGCAACAATCCAGTAAATTCCAGTAGCTTTCCATGGTCCAGTATCTGGATATCTGGACGTTCTAATCAAAGTTTTATATTGTGCAAAACATCATATATGATATAGTAATTAATAAAGATGATGCCACAGTATTGTGCTAGTGTAGCAATAAAAAAACCCATTAAACTGAAGCCTATAAAGTAAAGTAAAAAGGTAATTGACTGTAGGCATGAAAACATAATTTTCCTAGCGAGGCCTCACCTTGAGTATGGAGTGCTGTTCTGGGCCCTCATTCCTTAAGAAGGATAATAAATAGCTGGAAATAGTGCAGAGATGCATAACTAAACTGGTAAAGAGAATGGAACAATTGAACTATAAAGAGAGATTATCAAAGTTGAGTTTGTTCTCTCTCTAATGGAGGTGCTTACTAGAGGGCATGATTACAAATATGGTAAAGGACATTATAGAGATATAGTGGGGGCTGTTTTTTGTCAGAAGCATATGTTTCAATTGTATATTTCTAACCAATGGTTATAGCCAAGAGTGTTCTAACCACTTCCTGTCACACAGTTTTATAGTGTTGGAAAGGAGTGGCCACTTCCTCTTTGGCTCCTGGTGTCCTTGCAGGTAGGTGTTCCCATTGATTCTGGGATCACCAACGCCCCAATAAAGCCACATGCCCTGAAGGGACTTTACCTTCAGAGATAGCGTTGGGAACCAGGCAATCCCGTGAATGAGGTTAGCTATCATTAGGAGATTGAGATAGCCAGTGTTATATAGCATGAACAGCTGTGTGTTCCATCAAGAAATGATAGCTGGAAGAGATCTTCCTACCAGGCTATTACCTTGCGCTAATAAACACCTGTTCTGGTTTCACCAAGAACCTCCTGGCATCCAATCTATCTATTTTTCGTGTACAGTTCCTGTGTATTTGTAGTTTACTACCTCTTAAAGGGATAGCTTCCACTTGGCAAAGGCCTTGCCCTGCTGTGTAGTGTTGCAGTGTAATCCATGCTCATTCTCTAACTGGACACTTAGGGGCAGATTTACTAAATTCACATGAAAGATTCAAAGTTCAATTCAAATATGCAAATGAGGCAGCTTCAACCATCAAATTTTCAATGTTTGACCGATTGGAAGATTTAAATTTAATTGTATTGGAATATTCGACTATTCAATGGTTGAAGTACTTCCCCTTTAAAAAAACATTCGATAGGCCAGTTCACCAGATTGAACCTACTGAATTGCTTTAAACACCTATAGGAAGCTCCCATAGGTGTGTTAACGTTTTTTTTTTCGAATAGGAAATATTCGATCGGAGGGTTAAAATCGTTCCTTTAAATTGTTCAATCGAATATTCAAATTCGAAGGATTTTACTTCCCTCACTATTCAAATTATTTTCAATTCGAAATTCAACCAATGATAAATCTGCCCCTTAATCTAATTTGTGCTGCTTAGCCTAAAAAAAAGCATGATACAGCAGTTTATATAAACTGCTATACAGATGTGGAAGCAGAATTTGAAGCTGAATGGGAAAAAATGGCACATGTTTTGTACAGCAGGTAACAGAAGCTATTTATTATGTTTTTACTTCTTACACAGGAAGATAATCAGGATTCACTTTTCTTTCATGATAGATGATGCTGCAGAACTACAGAATAAAAACTTTACTCATTAGAGAGACATTAGTTGCCAAGAAATAGATTACTTGTAGGAAGGGCTGCCATCAGGGGGGGACAGTGGGGACAAGTGTCACGGGCCTGAAGGGTGGCCCGGCAGTGCTGCACATTTTGAAGAGCCCCCCCCCCCTTACGAGCGCTTAAGGCAGTGGTCCTCAAACTTGGCCCTCCAGCTGTTAAGGAACTACAAGTCCCACAATGCATTTGCCTGACTATGGCTGTCAGACTCCATCATTGCGGACTTGTGGGACTTGTAGTTCCTTTACAGCTGGAGGGCCAAGTTTGAGGACCACTGGCTTAAGGCTTCCTGCCTTCCAGTGTCCCAGCAGAATGTGGAAGTGCCAAACAGTCGAAGGCCTGGAGCGGCGGAAAGACCCGAAGTCACGAAGGAGCTGACGCTGAAGTCCTGAAGTGGCGAAAATATGCAATGTCACGAAAGGAGCCGACACTGAAGTTAACGGAGTTAAATTCTACTGACACTAATGTGGGTTTTTTTTAATCCTCTGGCCACCAATGTTTTATTTTAATACTCTATAGGCCCCTGCCACCTATTTTTTTTTTTTTTTTTTTTTTAGCTTTTAAGAGGGGCCCTGGCACAATTTTTTTTTAACTTATAAGGGAGCCCTGACCATCAATATGTGTGTGTGGGGTTATTTTTTTTTACAATGTGTGGTCTTTTAACTTTGATGTGTAGTGGGCGATATCAGAGGTGTGGCTTGGGTGCCAGGGTGTTACACCTCAATCCCCTTCTGTAATATTACAACATTCACATTGGAATATGTTCTTGTATTTGTAGTAGGAAATTCTAGTGACTTGGCAAAATGAAACATCACACATAAAATCACATTAATTCGATGGCTAAAAATATTGAAGCTTGATCTCAATTTCCTATTTTATCCTGGAAGGTTGTTTCAGAGTAGAATCTGCTTAGGGATTTGATTATCCTACTATTTTGCTTAAGGAAATGCTACATATGTGAATGGAATGGATGGAAGGACTTAAATATTAGAATCTAGAAAAAGCCTATTCTTTAAGGTATTAATAAAACGTTAAATGAAAAACCCAGGCTTCATAATGATTGCTTCAAAGAGAAGGCTGGCATTACCATCTTTTGCTCATGCCTAGTAGGTTTCCAGATGCAGATGGTATACAGAAGTATGCAGATTTCTTTCTCCCTCTCTTCCTCTCTCCATGGTGGTTTGATACAGACGCTACTACTGCTTGTGCTAGGTGACCGCCTACTTGGATTTCCTATCATCGACACACTACATATTCAGCTGCTGAACTTCTCTCATGGCGGGAGATTTTGTAGATTTCTGTAGGTAGAAGCAGCCTAATGCTCAGTGACGGATATAATGCCATGGTGCTGATCTTAAGTTTTCAGTGAGGAACTGAGCATAGTAGCAATCTCTTATGCAATTCTAACTATGAACATTGCCATGGGGTGTAGCTGGCAAGGCCATATATTTTATATAATATAAAAAAATTCTGCCGCCATTTTAACCCATGTCTGGCTCCTGGTGTTTCATTCAGCTATGGAACAATGGGGTTTAGTTGGATGGATGAAAGCAAAGGGCCAATTGAGGAGTCCCCTTGTCTGTGCCTTGGTGTTTTATAGGCAGTTCTGCAGTTATTTCTGCTCTTTTATTACAAAACAACTAAATGTTTATGATCTAGAAGTTTAATTTTGGATTATAGAGAACAGAGTGACCATGTTTATCCTGTTGCTTAAAACTTTTTTAGTAACTGATATTAAATGCTATATTAATACAGAAAATAAAATACAATTAACTTTTTGGGTTTCTGTGGTCATTTAACTGCATACTATTTAATGGGAGAGGTTAGATGCATCACAAAATAGCTAGCACCATCAAAATCATGTCAATGACCGTGGCATGGTTGAGGTATTTTTCCTAAAAACCTTGACTGCTTCAGCCAAAAAGCAATCATAAATTGGCTCCTAAAGGACACCAAATTATGCAGGTTTTAGGAGTTTTGTAGAGACAATTGGAAGGAATCATTGACTGATCATTCCCTACTATCAAATTCAAAACTTGATTGCCTGCAGGGGACTTAACAGTACATAAATGCGCTCACTGCTGACATTTTTAGAAATGTTGGGATGCACCGAAGAGTATATTTTACTGTGAATCTTGTGTAACTGGAGGGTATATGAAAGATACTCTTTAAAAGAATCTAAGTACACCAGCTGCTTAGCCTATCAACACAATGCTCCTGCATTTTTGATAGATCTTTTTACTTGTCTGCTGATTTTAATTTTAAGGGTAATTATCATATCAAACATTGCCCCCCACAAAAGAGAGGGAGTCTCCAGAGTGGGCAGCTATATTGGGGCACATGCATGCAGATAATGAGGACGTGTTCTAGCTTTTTTTTAGAGAACTGTTTTCCCATCCAGAGTGATGGATCTGTAAGCTTACAGGGATTCTGTCATGATTTTATGGTATGGTTTTAATTACTAAATTACACCGTGTACAATGCATGTAATTGATTCTACCATTTAAAATTGTGCAACAGAAGAAGTTGGGCTTGGATTTTTACTGTTGAGTGCTGTTCTCATATCTTCCACTAGGTTACACTGAAGTATTTTTAGCAGTGCAGGTGTCGGGGAGCTTTTTACATTCCATTGTTCTGTTGATAGGCTGCTGGGGGACGGGAGGAGGTGATATTACTTCATCTTGCAGTGCAGCAGTAAAGTGTGACTAACATTATTCAAAGCATGATTCATATAACTGGGGGCACCTGGGAAACTAACAACATGTCTAGTCCCATGTCAGATTTCAAAATTAAATATAAAAAAAACTTTGCTCTTTTGAAAAAAATTATTTCAATCCAGGATTCTGCAGTAGGAGTGCCATTAACTGATGTATTTTGGGAAAACCATGTTTCCCTTTAAGTTCCTAGAATTACATTTTAGGTATTTGCATAACTGCTGAAAAATTAATGAATCGGTGAAAAATTCACAAAACACATTAACCTCTATGGGCTACTTTTTGTCACTGTGACTTTTTTTGTAGCAAAATATATTCGTCTATGGGTGACTTTTTCTTTTCCTCTTGCTTCAAAGTAATTTTTCTTACTCCAAATGCATTAATATCAGTGGGTGTTTTTTCTCAAGTTCTTTCTCACTCCTAATGCACTGGAGTTAATGGGTCATTTTTTTTCCAGCCAAATTTTTTTTGAAGTTGTGTGAAAATATGCGCTGATGGAATTTCACTGTAAATTCTCTTATGGCAAAAAAAACTTACTCATCCCTATTACATTTCTAAAAATGTGAAATCAATTACTATTCATGTTAGGGTTGTGTGATAAAAGCATTGTTTGCCCATGTGTATAAACTTTAGAATAAAGCATTTGGTGGCTACCTGTCTGAATGCAAATATCTGATTGGTTACTGAGTTACTGCAACTGAACTTTGTGCCAGGTAAGAGACTAGAATAGCTAGGGGAAAGGTACCCAACAACCTCCTAGGGATTGTACCTTTCCTTCTCCTTTAAAATAAAATGGTAATAAGTTCTTGTTTTCTTTTGCTGTTTTTTCATATGCATTTCACGGATCTCACCAAAATGAAAATTAAACGAACAGCTAGTTTTAAACTATTGACAGATGTTTTGAAGGAGTATAGGGCTGTTCAAACATAAAATAACTGTTATTGGAACATTAATGTTTTCTGTTCACCGAACGTGTAGGAAGGTGAGAAAAGAACTACAGTGGGTAAGAGTACCAGGCAAGCAGACCATATGTCTATATGTCTCATGGCCTCTCTTGTCCTTGTGTAGGAGCTCTTTTACTTTTATATCTACATTACCATTTGTCTTTTTTAATTATGGAAATCAAAATCTACAAGCTGGTATGAGAAAAACTCACTAACAAATATGTAAATATTTAAATTAACTTTAACTTTTTAAATGTGTGTATATATATATATATATATATATATATATA
>CM044437.1:46288132-46309007 GCA_024363595.1 Xenopus borealis
TATATATATATATATATATATATAAAATATATGATGCTGCTCCCCTCTACCCCTCATAATATGGATGAATTATCGGCTAAAACAGCATTTACCGGCTGGTGTGTGGTGGTGGCATGCACATGAGGTACATACCAATGGGCGGCCTGTGTGCTCGGAGCAGACTGGTGAGTTCAGCTGAATTTACGTGGCTGGATGTTGGACAAGCGAACAGGTTGATGTGGTCGATACGTGTATTACACAGAGGGCCCCTGTCAGCGCGGATCTTGCTCCTGAGGCTGTGAAGCCGTTTTTCTCATGAAAGCCACACACTCCCCAGGTACTTTGAATTACTGATAGCCGGGCACCACCCAGAGATAATACTTAGCCGCTTTTGGGCTCACGGTGGTCCTGGATAATTTAAAAGCATTTGGCAATATATACGTGCTGAGCATGGGGACGTGTACACATTTGAGGCAGTTTTTGGCTTTCAGATGTTTTTACCTTGCAAGCTACAACAGAGTTTTGGAATTGACAACTGATTAATTACTTATGGACAGTGTTGGACAGTTATATTTGCCTACAAATGACTCCAGTAATAATGAATTGATTATAGCACAATGGGGACAGTTATATCAATTTTGATTTTTGATTTTTTAGATGTTTATTGTATATTTTTTCATATTTCCTGCGTTATGAGTTTCTTTAAGGTCACGGATCCACTTTATACACAGCTATCACTGAGGGGGTTGGTGACTAGATAAAATTAATTGTGGCTTTTAGGTGCACATATATCTTTTGCACATTAAATATGTTGGGATATGGTTGTTCGTATATATAGCAGTGGGTTTAAGGTTAATGTGGAATTCTTTGGTTTTCCTTCAATTTGGTTCTATCACAAAGTGACACCATTAGGAATATTGCATGGGGTTTATTTACAAAATAAAAAAATGGGGGATATGTATACGTATTGTAGCAATATAACCAAAAATAAACCGCAATTTCCAGCAATTTAACAGTGGGAGGCGCATAGTTAAGAGCAGAGTAAAAAACTGTATTTTGGGCCATACTAGTTTAATTAAATCAACATGGGTATTGCAGCTTGTGGGAGGGTTGTGTTAGTAACGCAAGGAGGCTATATGTTGTGGGGCTGGTTTTTCCTCTTCTCAGTTAGACATATGTGACTTTGTAATTGTATCAGTTACCTTTTTATGCTAATAAGCTACTATTTGGCTATATAAGTAAATGTTACATATGTTATTGTTTTTACTTTTTTATGGTGACATAGATGGTGGGATGTGCCTTGTATAATTAGTATGGGTATAGTTTTATTAATTTAATTGTGATCATGTGTTACTTATTTAGTGACGTAGTAGTGATGTAATGTTTGATGTTTCCCGCCAGTTCTTGTATTTAAGCCATCTTGTACAAGCTGTTGGGTACTTTGAGAGAGGCCCCAGAGGGGCCGAAACGTCAGTTAGTAGTTCCTAAATAAATTTATTCTTAATCATTTTAAGACCTGAGAGTGCTGATCTTCTTTTTGGTTTTTGTATGCTTATATTTTGGCCGTGCACCCAGGCAATCTACCCTGTTTTTTTCGTGAGTGCTGGCATCGCTTGGATTGTTATTTTAATAAATATATATATATATATATATATATATATATATATATATATATATCTATCTTTCTCAAAGTGAACAGTACAGAATGCGGATTAAACATTTTAAACACCAAGTGGCGTGAAACCATAAGTGATGATATCAACTGTCAGGGGTCGTGTAAACATAGATATAATATCTTTGAACATAACACTTTACAGAAAAAAACACTAAACATAACCTGAGTATATCTAATATTTACAAAGAGTCAAAAGAGAACCTGAAAAGCAAACAGTTAAACCCAATATGAACAGGAGCTAGTTAAATATATTGAACACACAATTCAGTAGATATGATATAGAAAAATATATCCGCTGTTCTGGATGATGTCACTGAGTTACAAAGTTAAAACAACCGGTTTCTGTTATTATATATATATATATAATAACAGAATATATATATATATATATAATATATTGTGTCAAATCTAACGGAACAATCACATATGTATCAATGTTAATGGTTAGAGGTATCTGCCAGTTGAGCAAGGAATCGCTCCCAAGTTATAGCCAATATAGTGACTTGGGAGGTATATTTAAAAGTAAAAAAATATGCAGATGCGCTAATCAAGTCAATAAACAGTGTGAATACAGAGAGCCGATGGGTGTGTAGTCTGGCGTTGGGACATCACGTAGCTTGGCATTCCGCAAATGGCGTAGTTCAGTTGTTAGGGACTGCTGACATGGCAATAGGCGGCCAACTAAGAGGCAATATACTTTAAAATTAGAAGATAGTTAAAGTAGTCACAAAAAAGAGATAGCAAGATAGACAAGAAAGAAACAGAAAATGGGTTAGTTAACAAGGAGGACAAAAGAAAAAGGAAAAGTAAAGAGCAGGAGGATAGGGAGCAAGAAATGCTTTATTTCTAGCATAGGCTTCAAGCCATCATGAGTAAGGCCCCGCTGTTAATAGGAAACCATTGTCACACTGGCTACGGAACTGTGTAGACTACCCATCCACAACAGATATGTGTGACGTAGTATAACCTTTAGAGTATAGTGAATATGCCGACCACGGGCTGGGATAGAGAAGGGGCCATCTGCCCATTTATGTTGTGGTTGAGTTGTTGGCAACCCTTTATAGGGTGCACTGGACAGTCCTGTAAGTCAACCTGTCTGTATAATAGGAAGTAAGAGAGAAAGACACAGTGGTCCAAATATATAGTGGCTATTTGTGAAAACAAGTTGTTTGCCATTCTCACCTCGTGGGATGTTACGGGGTTATGCATAAATTAGTAATTACTGAAAGCAAACAGCATGCTCCAGTTAGAGAAAGGAATATCGTAAAAGGAACAGAACAGGACGAATACAGAGAGGAAAGAATAGAAATAGTGTTGCATCATTATAAGTGAGGAGATGCCAATGCTCTAATAAGTTCAGAAGAATGGAGCATATGATTTGAGTTCATTCAGTCCTCTAGGGTTAATCGTGTCGAGGCTGTGTATCCATTTAAGTTCAGATTGTAAATATTTTCGTTGACGGTCACCACCTTGTGTGGGTGCCGGAATAAAGTAAATCACCATGCTCCTCAGCGCAGACGCAGAGTGTTGGTGTTCCACAAAATGTTGGGAAACAGGGATGTCACATGTACCTTTAAGAAGAGCTGTATGGATGGCCGATCAATGGTTAGCCATCCTGTCCCTGAAAGTGGTAGTGGTTTTACCCACATAAACAACCACAAGTGCATTTGAGAATGTATATTACAACATTTGAGGTTCATGTGACTCAATGTTTGTTCACAATTTGTTTACCTGAATGTGGGTGAGAAAATGTGGGTCCTGTCATGAGTTGTCTGCAAGTCGTGGAGTCCGCACATTTGTAGCATCCAATCTTAGCTGAAGGGAGCCAAGAAGCTGTATGAGAGGGAAGATAACCATGTTCTGGTCTGTCTTCACCAATAGATCCCAGAGGTTAGGACCCCTCTTATATGTTATGTGCAGTGGAACTTTAAATGCAGGGGTAAGGTTCTGTCATACTGGACGACAGTCCAGTGATCGTGTACAGTTTGGATGAACGAACAAGTACTTGGTGAGTAGGTGGTAAGAAATGTGAGCAGATTTTTTAGTGAAACTTATTTTGGTGGATAGCAGATCCGTTTGTGTGAGGCGACTTGCTCGTTGTCTGCTTTCAAACAGTTCTTGTGAGGGTATCCACGTTGTAAGAAGTGTTCTGTGAGCTAATTAAGTTGAAGTTCAAGGCAAAGGGGTCAGTGTAGTTATGGACCACCCGTATCATTTGAGAAATAGGGTAAGCTGTGAATTAAATGTGGAGGGTGACAAGATGCATGGTGAAGGAGCGTGTTGTGGTCTGTAGTTTTATGGTGGATAGTTGTGTGTAACTGTGTCCCCTGTTTCATCAAAAGTATATCAAGGAAGGGTACCTCCGAGTCGTCCACATGTGCCATTTAGTGGTAGTTGGCAGGTAGTTCAGGTCAGACACCATCTGTGGGAACTTTTCTTTGGAGCCCACCCATAAGATCAAAAGGTCAGCTATGTAGCGCCAAAGCGTATAGATATGTTGTCCAAATCTAGGGAAGATGTACTGTTGTTCCGCCATATATAGATTGGTGAATGATGGTGCTACATTGGACCCCATGCTGTAGTCCCACTAGTTTGTAAGTAATAACTAAGTTTGAATTTAAAATAATTTAATCTCAGGCAGAGTCCCAGAAGTTCCAGTAAAAAATCTGTATGAGGACATGCAGAGTCTGGATGTTGCTTTGGAGACTGCTTCAATCCCCTGGTCGTCTGGTATCACAGTGTACTGGGAAGAGACGTCCATAGTGGTGAGCAAAGTGTGTTCATGAATGGGTGTGCAGTTTTTGATCTTCTTGAGTAGATCTCCTGTATCTTTCAGATAAGTAGGGGTATTCTGAATGAGAGGCTGTAAATATTAATCAACAAAGATTGCAAGGGGTTGTAGAATAGAATTTTGTGCCCGGTGGGTCTTTGGAAGTGTGTACAGTATTGGACAGACTGGATGTGTCTTTGTCAGGAATAATAATGTGGATTCCGTGATAATGCCCTGTAACAGGGCTGAGTTAAGAGTAACATCAACACGTTTCTTATGGATGGAAGTGGGATCTTTTTCCAAAAAAAAGGGAAGTCATATTGTCACTAAATTGTTTCAAAACATGAAACAAAATAACCACCTTAAGTAGTGGAGTGTGTGCTATACACCTATCCAATTACAATGTAGCAAGCCAGACAGTTCAGGCTACGATCGCAACAATGTATTAAAACAACTTTTAATCTCAATGATAGTTAAAAACTATACTGCCAACTCAAACACATTCAAAGCATGTTCAACTCACTGCCATGCGGGACCATATCCCTAAAATAACACATACTAAAAACAATTGCGCAGGTAGAAAGAGTGGAGGATAGTGAAATTTCACAATCTATAATCAAATGAACACAGTCACTATGAGCTCCATAAGGGATACTCCTAGCACGCAAACGGTCGCCAAAGTGCCCACCCTCCCCCCAGCTGTACTTCTACCTAGCTACATTGGGAAGAGTGGGAACTATCCTTGCCACCTTCCACCTATGCCACCCAGCGAGTTTCGCTGCTCGGCAGCTTCGTCAGGTGCAAAAGTGCTGGACCAGCTCCTTTCTCCCCTTTGAATAGGCACCTCCAGGTATGATTGGGACTCACGATTCAATTGAACTCTGTCACTTCAGGTTCTTCGCCTAGTTATCCAGTCTTGTTGGAATTGCGCATATAGTTGCTTCGTGTCCTAAGCTAGTCATAGCAGAGAAGCCACCTAGGCCCGGGCCTAGGGTGGCAGGATTTTAGGGGGTGGCATGCTGCCCAACCACACCCACATTGGTTCAGAAATTTAAACTTCCCGTGTGCCAGTTCCCATTGCTCTATCCTGATGATGAAAATTTGATGAAATAAAAGGGAGGGGACAGGGGCGACAAACGTCAGCGGGCCTAGGGGCACCCACTGTAAATCTGGCCCTGGATGTTATATATACTGACATCTTTATGGAAGCATGATGCCTCTAATTCAGTCAGGGGATGAAGGAGCACATATATGCCATACAAGGTATCATGTAGCATAACTATAGTAACAGAACAGAAAAATAATCATGACTTTAGTAATAATAAAGCAAGAGAAATTACAAGATATATTCCCTGGATAAAAATATATATTTTTTTAAATTTTATTAAGGAAAAGGTAAAAAAGTAAACACTTCATTTAATCCATTTGGGGATTTACTTCGAAGCCAGTATATCCATTGAGCTTCACTTTGTAAAAGTTTCTTATCAATATCCCCTATTCTTGTAGTGGCTTTAATATATTCCACCCCAGTAAATTTCATGACTGAAGTATTTCCATCACGGCATTCAATAATGTGATTAGCTACTGATTTCTTCTATGTATCACATCACCTATATGTTCAAGAACACAGCGTCTAAATTCCCTTTTTGTTTTTCCAACATAGTTTTTTTTCCACATTCACAGTTTATGATGTAGATGACACCAGCTGTTTTACAATTGATAAAATCTTTGATTATATACTCACTAATGTCTGATCTGCCTATTATTCTGGTTGTTTTTTTTATCCACGGGCATGCTTTACAAGTTCCACATTTATAGCAGCCCTTGGTTCGATTACCAAGCCATGTTGGTTTTGGTGCACTGTTGTAATGACTGCGAGTCAGCCTGTCTTTAAGGTGATGGTGTGTATGTCACCTATTACCTTTCTGAGATCCAGATCCTTTTCCAGAAAATGCCAGTGTTTGGTGAGGATATGTTTAATCACTCTGTGTTCCGCACTGAAATCCTCCATTAGTCTCTAGTGCGTTTATTAGGGATTAATAAGGAATTCCTATCCGCTCTCAAGGCTTTGCTATATGCCTTTTTAAGTCAGTTGTGACTATATCCTCTCTGTTTAAATCTGGAATATAGCTTTCCTGCTTCAGCCTTAAAATCCTCCAAAGTGCTACAAAGCCTTCTTAGCCTGAGGTACTGGCCTGTTGGAATACCTTTAATCGTATTTTGCGGAGGTTGACTGCTCACATGTAACGGGCTATTAGTAGCTGTCTGTGTTCTAAATAGTGTAGTTTGAATGTTCTTGTCAGTTTCATGGAAGATACTAATAGCTAAAAAGTTAATTTTATTTCTATCAATATCTGCTGTGACTTTAAGACTGATATCCTTAACATTAAGTTTATTGATGAATTCACAGAATTTGTCCTTGCTGCCAGACCATATCCGTACTATATCATCTATGTAGCATAACCACATAACGATTAACTGTGTATATTCTATGAGTTCCTTCCCAAACACAAAATTGCTCTGCCACCAGCCCAGATAGATGTTTGCATAACTAGGGGCGCATGTACTTCCCATCGCGGTCCCCCTGATCTGGTGGTGATAATGTGAATTAAACATAAAATAGTTGTGCCGCTAAATAAATCCCAAATGTTCCACCACAAAGATATTATGTTTCTCATATGATGGGCCTGTCTAAGGGTGTTGTTTCAAAACATCCGTATGGTATGTGGAATAGTCCATAATGACAACGCAGCCACCCTTATCCGCAGGTCTGATTACAATATTTTAGTTTTTGGAAAGTGAAGCCACGGCGTCCCTTTCGACCTTGGTAAAATTTGATCTGAACTCGTGATCCCTGGGCTTGAGTGATTAGTCTATAAGTAATTGTGTATATGCTGATATAGACTTTGGGGTGTTGGGGGGTTCTTAGTCGGCCGCCGGTTGCCATGTCAGCAGTCCCTAACAACCGAACTACGCCATTTACTGAACGCCAAGCTACGTGACATCCCGACACCAGACTACAAGCCCATTGGCGCTCTGGATTCCCACTGTCTATTGACTTGATTAGTGCATCAGCATATTTTTTTACACACGAGAATCATTGAACCCGCAGTAAATCTACTCCCAAGTCGCTATATTGGACATGACTTGAGTGATTCCGTTCTCAACTGGCAGCTACCTCTAACTAATGGTATGTTCCCGGCTATTCCTTGAATGATCACTTGTTCCGCTACATTAACATTGATACATATTTGATTGACACAATATATATTGTAACAGTAACGGGTGTTTTTACTGTGTAACTCAGTGACATCATTCGGAACAGTTAATATATTTTTTGCTATATATCTAATCTCTAAGACTCTTTGTAAATATTAGATATACTCAGGTTATGTTTAGTGTTTTTTCTGTAAAGTGTTAAGTCCAAAGATATTGTATCTATGTTTACACGCCCCCTGACATTTGATGATGTCATCACTAATGGTTTCCTGCCATTTGTTGTTGCTGATTACTTGTTCTCTTATTGATCATATTGTATAAAATTAACTCCAGAAAAATGTTGTAGAAGGTCTGTAAAATGTAAAATTTATTATGGTTTGTGTTTTATTTTATGCTACTCGAATGCCAAATTTTACATTATTTTACACCACGTCAGACCTCATATAATGCATTAAAGTCAATGGGAAAAACTGAAGCAGCAAATAAGTTCCAGTTGGGAAAAATAAACCGCAGAAAAAAACATGATTGATGAATGCCATATTTTAAGGAGGATTCATTGTGGAAAAAAAAAGTAAAAAAGTTAAACTGATGTTCTGTACAAAGATCTTCAGAATGTAGAAATGTTATTTGAGCAGTATATGTCTTAACCTTTAATCTTTCGGATATGAACAATAATAACATACATTTTCTGACATGGAATGCCTATTAAACTTTCCGCATTCTAGACTTTGTAAATGTCACATCTTTAACCAAGATGTCTAAACTATTTATTAGGAGCAGATACAAAATTACCAAAGGTCAATGTAAACCTATGGCAGGACAAAGCATACTTTCTTTTCATAATTTAGCAGTTCAAGCTGTACAAAAATTAAGCAAATCAAATCAGAATCAACAAATATATATTTAAAGTTACAAATACAGAATATTTTGGAATCAGGAATAAGCAACATTGTAGACTAAAAGAGATATTTTGGTTGATCAGATTTTTATTTAAATATTTTCATAATAAATGTTAAAGGCATATAATTGCCCTATTAAGATATATAATACACTATTAAATCTAATTCAACAGTATTCACAGAAAAAATGCAACAAATATCATGTAGATAAAGGTCAATTTCAATGAAAGTATAACTGTCCAAATGCAGAGCTGAATACCTAATACAAACAACAAAACACTCAGGGGGAGATTGAAATGGGGAATACAGAATATTACATTTTTAATTTTTATTTTAGTTTATTCATTAACCGTTCTCGAGGTGACCTGAGAGTGTTCAACATGTTGGATTCCACATGATTTAAGCACTGTAGAAAATTGATTTTTCAGCATAATTTAATTCACATTCTGTTGAGTACAATATGTTGAGGTTATTTTGCCTTTTTTACAAGCACCTGAGCAGTTACTCTGTGCTTCACTTTTACACAACTTTTTTTTGTGGAGGGATGCATTGTAAAACACATTCCACAAAATCCAGTACATTCACATAGGGGCTATTTTCCAGCTGGATATTAAGTTTTGCATGAACTAATCCACCAAAGGTCCTCTAAAGTAATTGACGCAGCTTTCTACACAAGAACCATTCATCATATAATTAAGTGTGGCACTTGCTGTTTGTCAGGCTTATAAGCATGTAAGAAAGTGATGAGAACCTTATTGCAAATAATGTTTAATAAATCTAAGGTTGGAGTAGAAAGAAAACAAAAAAAAATTAATAACTTTAGTTTTATTTCACATCTACATAACCGTGACATCCAGAAGACCTAAACATTGTGTGTGTTTATTTTCAGATTCATGTAATACATGTGCTGTGGATTGGAAATAGCCAGTATTGTATGCATTATGTTTAGCTTGTAAACTAAACTTCTTAGTTCTGATTTCCATAATTTAAGGGAGCCATAACTTCATGATTAAGTTTGAAACAGCATTTACTTTCACCCACCATCAGGGATTACAAATGTTTTATCACTTTTCTATTTCCTCTGTGCATTACATTACATTGTTTGCATTTCCTTAATACATTGTTAAACTTTGTAATAAAATATGAGGTTTTATATCTTTGATTTTCTAAAACCTAGCTAGGTGTGCATAGAGATTTGAATCTATTGGAGAACTGGGTAAAACATCTGGTTCAACACTGAAAATACAAGGTAATGGATTTGGGGAAAATAACATTTATGGTAGGTATATTCTAAATGGAATTAAGTTGTGGGTCTCCTTAAAGGAAAACTATACCCCGAAAATGAATTTTGGAGCAACAGTTTATATCAAATAAAGTGACATATTAAAGAATCTTACCTAACTGGTACATATATTAAAGTAAATATTGCCCTTTTATATCTCTTGCCTTGAACCAACATTTCATGGTGGTCTGTGTGCTGTAAAGAGAAGTGTTGAAGCAAAAGACAGAACTCTGTGGGGGTCATTTATAAAGTTCGCGCAGCGCATAATTGTTCGCAAGTGGTAGTTTTGCCCATGCTTTTTCCTGAATGCTACAATATTGCACTACTGTGCCCGTCTTTCCAGTTTTTGCGAATTCGCTTTGTGAATGAATTTTCGCAAACAACTCGCAAACAAGACAGGTATTTGCGTGAATGCAGGCACTTTGCGAGGTTATTTTGCGCGAAAATAGCGTTAACAGTAACTTAAATTCGCAATTTGAAAAACAGTTTTGCAAATATTTTCTCCGCCACCAAAGTTGTGGCTCAGTGTTCACAATTTGTGATCTTTGCCATATTTAAAAAAAGCTCATATAGATATTCGCAATGTGAAAAACAAATTCGCAAATCTGTTTGCACACTCTTATTCAGCTTTATAAATATAACCAGGCGCAGGGCAAATATATTCACTCTGCAAACCAATCTGCCCTGCGCAAAGTTTATAAATGACCCCCTGTCTGTTAATTGGCTCGTGTGACCTAACTTTATAGTTTGTTTGGTATGTTTGTGTGCACCGTTGGATCCTAGGATCCTAAGAGGCTGTCATTTTTTAAAATGGCTATTTTCTATTTATGATTGCAAATGGCACATGCTACCAAAAAAGTGTATTATGAAAATGGTCAGACCTGGCGAAGTGCAATACAATAGATAGGAGGTTAATAAAAAAAATAGAACATTTTTCTAAGTCCCAAAAAAGGCTGTGGCGTGTTTTACCATTATGGGTGATAGTCTGAAAAACATTGTTTTTTTGGGGGGGAGGTTACCCTCCTTCCCCCCTACATTTACTGACATATGGCAACACTACTATATAGGGGGCACATTTAGGGCAATAGGACAACTTTATTTTATTTTGATTAAAGGTTTCCTGGGCATGTGTAGTGGCTGTAGCATACACTTCTATTATATTTTGTAATTCGCACCGTATGCAAATTAGGCTTCGCTAGCGTAATTGCACTATGCCTAGCGAAGTAACACTAGCGTAAACACGTTACCGTTCGCCGATCATAGCGTAAATCCGCCTTTTAGTGAATTTGCGTAGCGAAAATTCGCCTGGCGAAGTGCGGCGATCTTAGTGAATGTCCCACTTAGTGTCCGCTTATAAAGTGCCCATCTATTACTGCAAATCTAACAATCACTTTCACATTGGGAAATGTTGCTCCTAGCACCGGATATAAAATCCATCACAGGCACAAATAACCCCAGCATCAGGATGAGAAGGGTAGCCCTGTCCTCAACCACCTGACACAAGGCCTGTTGGCTGTTAATCTGTGTCTCTTGCCTCTACATACTTGCTTAAATGATGTGCAAGCTAGGGAATGGGTAGTGGATGTGCTTTTGAATCCCTCATCAGTATAGCTTTGATTAATGCAGAAGGTATTGTGCAAACTGAAAAAAATGGGTGATTGCACTTTGCACATTAACTTCTCTTATGAAAATTACCTCCATATATTTACCTCTTTATTGAACCCTATGAAGGCCTCACTTTGATCATTCAGTGAAGTCTTGGATGCTAGACCTTGGGTAGGATATGAATAAGTAGGAAAGACTGCAGAGATGTGTAAGGAAACTGGTAAAAATAATTAAGCAATTACATTGTCAGGAAAAAGCTGACAATCTGTTGTAAAGAGACACAATAACTCTGTAAACCTATATTAGAGAAAATTGGCCATTAAAGGCAGATCTTTTTCATGCCAAAAGGAACAAATACACCTTCAGAACTAAGGAACAGAATTTTTTATGTAAAGCAGCACATATGGTTTTTAACATAAGGCCTTTAACTTTGAGATTTAAAGGCAGATTCTCTTAAGTGGATTGGGTGTTTTTTTGGACAGGCAAAATATACATAGTTGCAGCAATGTACATTCAACACCACATTTATAATGAAACAAATTAGAGGTTATCCCTCTGCAACCAATTTTCATTTATAATGCTGATAAGGGTGGTTAAGCAATATGCAAGAAACATGACAAACTTACTCATTATAATTTCAGCTATTCGCAGTAATTATGACTGCTGCTAAGCAGGCCATAACCAGGTCATAGAAAGTAAAGCACATCCCCCTAGGGTCTGTTAGGGATAGAATAATGATCCAAGAGAAAATGGCACGCATTCTATCTGATACTCACAACAAATCATGACAAGTATAGACATGGGATGTACTACCTCAACTCGCTACTCTCTTTATGATTGTAATAAACATTATCTAATTGTTGTAATTATCTTTGTATACATGTTGTGTCACATTGTAAACTCTTAGGCTACAGATAGACAAAACTTGGGTTTCATCAATGTTGATGACAGGTATTCCTTGTTATTCGTTAAAACTTAATTACTAGATTACTTCTCATGGTTTATATTTCCGTCCCTCAAACTATTTCATTTTTAAAGCTGAATTGCAATTTGAAAAGCTGACATTCTGTTTCACCCACTTACTTTTCTATTTGACCTATGATATATTTTGATTCTCTACTGTGACAACCATTGTAAACTTTTATGACCGTCAAGTCTGGATATTTTATAATGTTTTCAAATAGAAATGTACTGAAATAAAGAAAAGATTATGAGGTTGAGTCTATGCAACAACTGGCACTAATTGCAGGTGCAGTAACCCATAAGATATTTACTTTAACCAGGTGGCCGGAAAATTTTAATTCATAATGCAATACCTGTCTAAGTAAGAATATTGCATTTTAAAATGTTATTTTATCTATTTTCAACTTTTATTGATTCCCCCTGAGTTCTTTTGATCCTGGCAGAGAGGATTTGTGATTTCCTTTTACTCAAGGCAACAGGCATACCCATTTGTAACTTTTGTCTATTGTGCATGAGGAAGTTAGGTCATCTTTGCAGATATACTTTAATTTTGGTTATTGATTCCCTCTATCGTGTGTATTTATTGCTGGTTGTAAACAACCTGTAGTATACAGATTCAAAACATTGAATTTTTGTCACATTATATTTATACTTGTTTTTTTGTCAACAGTGGATTCAAGCACTGTTTACTTGGCTAGAGCTACTTAGATTTTATTGATTCACCATGCTATCAGCCTAGGAGGGTGAGAGGGACCCATATGAATTTTAATTATATTGATTCACTCTAGCAGTATGTCTTTGAGGCACCTTTATGATAAAAAAAAAGTGCCAGGTGCTAATTATGAAACACGCATCAATGAATGTTTTACCTTTTGGTTCTGTTTCCTAGTACTGTGTACTGTATTGTAGTGCCAACTACTGTAGAGATGTTTTATTAATCTCTTTAACTACAAAACAGGCCCACTTCTCATTTTAGTGGTTTTAGAGAATTTTGAAACCACAAATAAATTCTTCTCTAAAAGCCATGTCATTTATTAAAAGCTCCTAATCTAAAAAAGTACTAAGAAAAAGATTCTGAACAACATGGGGGGGGGGCAAAGGCTCTGTGAAAACGTCCCTGGGCCAGCCTTAAACATTGGCTATTAAGATGGGAAAACTGCACAAAAACAAACCAGACAAGGTGAAAACCTGCGGGGAGAAAGGTTCAGCAGCCTACCAGTGATATAGCGCCTTTATTCTTGCAAAAAAAGACGTGCCGCATGGAATCCAAAATGGCGGCCGTGAGAGCAGCATGCAATGAGGAAGCTTCTAACGGCATCCAAAAACGGGATAACCGCAATAATCAGAGGACCTATGGACACTGACAGCTTCTTGTCAAAACTTCATCTACCAACTATGGAACTACCAGGATGGTTGCCAGACAGAAGTAAAATTCCTGAGATGTCTCTTGATCTACAAGGGGAATGGATGCAGACCCCCAACCCAAAAAGAACACCTATGAAACCCAGAACAACTAGGGAAAGAACAAGATCACCACTGAACTGATACTACTTACCATTAACATTACAGGAGTAACGCTTTTTGACTCAAATATTACTGGATGTGAACTACATATCCTAAACACACCATGCTAGAATTTAAGTCACTTTTGTGAATACTCCAAAAACAAACAATCTATCACTTGCTGAGACAGACCGATATTAAACACGCTCAGTAAGGAACTGTTGAAGAATCCACTCAACTCAAGATAAGTTGATAGTGATTTATGGGAATAACTTTACGTGTGAAACTGTTTTTGATAGATAGTTTTTGGTTTGATGTTTATCTTACTATAACTCGTTATCTTTCTCAGCTAACGTCTCTCATTGAAATGTTAAGTGATATTTAACTGGCTAGATATCTTTTGTAATGTGGTCATATATGTGATCCCTACTGTTAATACAAAATTGGCTGGCCTAGGGACAGTGTTAAAACCTCCTCATGAGATCTAACAAAGTCCTAAATGGCTCCACTCAACCACTCTACCCCAATATGGTGTTATATTACACCTTAGCCACAGCACAACTACCTCAGCCCAGGGTTAATACCCTGATAAGTCTACTGCGGCAGTTTTCCCCCGACACAACCTTTCCTCCTCTACACATTACCAGAAAGTTTCTGAAACCCATCTCTATTCCCAGACCTCCTACCCCCTCCCGGCAAGTTCAAAAGTATGAGCTGACTTGTAACCATTGGCATCATACTCAGTTTATCGAATATGGCTAATGAAACCAATAAAGATGGTATCGTATTTTCACTTAACGTGAATGGTATAAATGAACCAGTTAAAAGGGCTCAGGTGTTCCACCAATGCAGAAAACTAAAAGCCATGATTGTAATGTTACAAGAGTGACCCACTTTAAAGCTGACCATATACCAAAAATGGCATTAACCCAAAATCCTCATATTTATATGAGTAACACCCCTTAGAAGTTATGATACATAAGGACCTACCTTTTAAACTAATAGAGACAATTGAGGATACATTTGTACATTCAATGGCAACCAAAGATTGGAAAAGACCTGACACCTTGGGAAACACTGATCACCTCCTAAATAGAATTAACCAAACCCCTATCTGTAACATACAAACTCCTGCTTGATGTAATTGACATAAGCCCTAACTCTCAGTGCCTGGAATGGTCTAAAGAGCTGCTTATCTGACACTATGTGGAATGACATCCTTAAATCGATATACAAAACAAACAAAGCTGCTAAAACTAGAGAAGCAGTTTACAAATTAGTCACCCATTGGCATCACACACGCATGAAATTAAAAAAAAATGTACCTTAATACCTCGGGACTATGCTGGAGATGTGATTTAACTGAAGGAAACCGCACACGTGTTGATATCATGCCCAATATTACACTCATATTGGAAAAAGGTTATAGAGATAGTCAACATGGTAATGAAATCTGACTTTTCATTAGAAAGAACGGAGTCCACTATTTTCAATATAAACCACGTTAATAAGAATCTTATAAAGGATCCACTCCCCTTACACCTCATGCAATCCGCCAAAGCGTTAATCCCCCAAAAATGGAAATCAGCTGAACCCCGTCAATCAGAGAATGTTTATCTAAAGTAGAGAAAGTAAGACAAATGGAAGAAATCGCCCACCTTGTTAACAAACAAAGCAAGACATATTGGAAAACTTGGCGTCCATGGTTTTCCTACATAAATAATTTAACTAACACAGTTAGTAGAACCCAAATCTGGTTACAAACACTACAGAATAATTTTTTTTATTACTTCATAACACACAACTGAGAGTGAATATAAGCCAACCCATAGTTTGAGTTGTATAGTATTTTTATATGAGGTCTAAACCTATACTGAAGAAGATAATGCTTATATGGAAATTATGATTGAAGGAATAACTTGATGTTTACTTGCCAAAATACAAATTGTTTATCTTGTATTGATAATTCTGATTATCCCTTCACCCCCCCTTCTCTTCTGTATCCCCCTTGCCCCATATCTATTTTGTTACAATAAACAAAGAATTGATAAAAAAAAATCTGACAACATATAAAATATTGAGGTTTTTCTAGCTAAAAAGACCTGAAAACCTCTCACATCTCATATTTTGAGAAATCGGTCCTCGAATGATGAATAGTATACAATCTAATAGTATCAGTGCAGCTCACATTGACTTCTATGGGACCTTGGCTGCTTTTATGTGGCAAAGTTTTGTATTAGAGTTTTTTATGGTTTTTATACTTTAAAATTAAAAAATCAACATTTATAGAAGAATAATTTTTTTTAAAGAAATAATAAAATAATAAAATAAATAATAAATAAAATCTGAATCTTAGTAAATAAGCCCCTCACTGATATCACTTGCAGTAGAGTGCAGTAGACATCCTCCAGTCAGCAGTGAATGTGTCCGCATTTAAAACACAAGGGTGTTATCTATTTTATATCACTTGTTTAACATTCTTACAAGAAAACTTTCAAAAAACATTCATAGGAAAGGGTGTTCATCACAATACAGATTTAAAAACATGATGGATGTCTATAAAAATGGCTGTAGAAATCTCACAGCATTTCCCAGGGATTTATAATATATTTGTATTATACAGAAATAATACAAATTCTTATATCCTAGACAGCAAAATTATGGTTTTTCTGTAAACACTAACATTATGAGACCATACATCATCCAGAGAAAAATATGATGTGTATGTATCTGATATATATGTATTAAATGTTTGTATGTATTCAAGAGGAAATCCACTTTCAGAAAATGTCACATACAGTTTGAGCTTAAAGAGCATATGAAATAGATTTTAACGTACTTGTGCAGTTAATCATGGTTTTTGAAAGTCTATTACTATTTCAATTTCAAGCAAACATCTGTGAAATGACTGATGTCTTGAAAATCATCAGAACTCTTCCTTTCTACATTTTTTCTGTGCACGTTTTCAAGTTCATTCCGACCTTCACTCCAGAACTGATTTCACAGCGTTATTTAAACAAAGTAAAAAAAAAAACATTTCAAGGTTTCTTGATTCCTCGCTATTCATATAAACCCACATGGGATTTATTCACAAAATATTCATTCCTGAAAAATCCACAATCATCAAACTGTAGTTGGTCAGCACACTAATAAAACACGCTTTGTAATAACACACTATTATTGGATTATAGAGGAGGAGCAGATACTGTTTATATGTTGTAACATATTAGTAATGGGGAACCTAGAATCTTAAACATTTTTATTTCACTGAGAGACATCTGGAGAAAGAGACCACGAGATCTATCTAGTTGTTTTTGTTTGCAAAGGATGGAGGTCTCCTTGCGCTTTTTTAAATTATCTTTCCTTCCACTAAGCACTTGTAGATGGTAAATAATGAATTAATACAAGTCAAGAACAGGTTATAGCAAGCAAATGCCTTACAAAAATGAAATCCAAACAAGTTTTGACTAGAACATAAATAGTGATGGGCGAATCTCCCGAGATTTGCTTCGCCGCAAAATTTGCGAATTTCCAAAAAATTTGCGAAACAAGTCGCGGGACACTTTTGACGCGCGTCGTGTCAACTTTGGCGATTCACGTCGTTTTCAAAAACGTTTTCCCAGCGAATTTTGGCTGGCGATTCGCGAATTTATTCGCCAGCGGCGAATCGCAGGAATCACTAAACATAAACTGTTGCATCAAAAGTAACAAAGTTAGTTTTAATACTTGGGTAATACTCAAAGTATTTCTGGTGATTAATGTGTGATGCTTATTTTAAGCTGTATCAATAGTCAGGATTTTCCTTTTATGGTAACCTAAAAAGTAAAACCTAAAAAATAAGTGAATCTCTTGGTGTGAATATATGGGAGGATGAATCAATCAAGATAGTGGAATAATGAAATGTAATCTTTACAAGAATATTTTATGGCATTGTAGACATAGCAGGAATTATTTTTTTGAAGACAACAAAATACAAAGGACGCCCCTTTAGACTTGAGAGAATGAACTTTCACTTGAAACAGAGCAAATGGCTGTTCACTGTGAAGTCAGGGAGGATTTACAATACCCTGAGGAGTGACTTTATGACAGATCCTATTAATCCCTAATAGAGTGGTTTGGTTGACTTGATGGACAACTATAGTGTATGGGACTACAATAATTTCAAGGTTAGCTTTGTGTATGTAAGTATGCATCTATATAATTAAATGTGTATTTATGCAGCAGGTGTCTATAACACACATTTAGACAAGATACATGTATAGTTGTAAAATTACTGACATGCAATACTTAATTTAGCCCCCTAGAGACGACGGTGGCATCCAAAATGATTATTTTTGCAAGAAAATAATTAGTCTCTAGCAATAAGCTACATTTTTCATGTGGTTTCACTGCACCCATAGACTCCTTTATATTATGTGCTAAAAAGTTGCATTGTCCCTGTGAAACACCACCAACTGACATGTCTTTTGTGAATTGTTGCAGTTTTGTGAATTCTTTCCAAAGCAAAATGGATCAGGTTCACTCATCATGGGGCTGGTACATGCATTTGAATTATTGCAAAGTGTAACTTTGTAGCTAAAATGCATTTAGCACAGGTAAATCAAAGATCCCAGGGCTTTTCTAATGGTGGAATTATATTTGCAAATACTCTCTGTGTAGAAGTGGTTTTCCCAATGTAAGCTAGTCCATATAAAGGGTCAGATTCAATTCACTGAGAAAAAGGTTTATCATATCACTTCTCTTCTAGCCTGAAGGGGTGGCCTCTAGTGCGGTGATCCTCTGTCCCCAACCTGGACAGTCTACCCTCATAATTTAAGTCTTCAATTCCTCTAACCAGCTTAGTTGCATGTCTCTGCACTCTCTCCAGCTCATTTATATCCCTCTTAAGGACTGGAGTCCAAAACTGCACTGCATACTCCAGATGAGGTCTTACTAGGGATCAATAAAGAGGGATGGGCGAATCTATACCAAGTTGCGTCGGTTTTGGCGCATGTCGCGTCATTTTCAACGCGCATTGCGTAATAACTTTTGTCAGCCAAATTGTTGGCGGGCAAATTTTTGCCGGTGATTCGCGAATTTATTCGCCGGCTGCGAATCGCAGGAATTTGCCGCGAATTCGCAGCTGGCGAATAAATAAACCCATCCCTAATATTTTTTCATCCATTGAATTTATGCCTTTTTTTATGCAAGACAGAACTTTATGTGCTTTAGTAGCTACAGAATGACACTGCCCAGAATTAGACAACTTATATCTATAAAAACCCCAAGATCTTTCTCACTTAAGGAAACTCCCTTACACACTGCTATTTAGTGTATAACCTGCATTTATATTATTTTTGCCAAAGTGCATAACCTTGCATTTATGAACATTGAACCTCATTTTCCAGTTTGCTTCCTAGTTTCCTAACTTAGACAAATTACTCTGCAGAGTGACAGCATCATGCATGGAACCTATAGTTGTGCACAATTTAGTATCATCTGCAATTAGAAACCGTACTTTCAATGCCCACATCCAGGTCATTAATAAACAAGTTGAAAAGCAAGGGTACAGAGCCCTGCGGTACCCCACTAACAACACTGGTCCAATTACAAAATGTTACATTTACCACCTCTCTTTGTAGTCTATCTTTTAGCCAGTTATCTATCCAGGTACAAATATTATGTTCCAGGCCAACATTTCTTAATTTAACCAGTAAACTTCTGTGTGGCACTGTATTGAATGCTTTAGCAAAGTCGAAATAAATTACATCCACAGCCATTCTTGAATTAAGGTCCCTGCTTACCTTCTCATAAAAAGAAATTGTTAGTCTGGCGAAATCTATTACGCATAAAACCATACTGGCACAAACTCATAGTATTATTTGCTATGAAGTCCAGTATCCTATCCTTTATTAATCCTTCAAAAAGCTTTCCTACCACTGACGTCAGACTAACTGGCCTATAGTTTTGAGGCAGAGAATGGAATCCCTTTTTGAATAGCGGCACCACATTAGCAATTCGCCAGTCTCTCTGCACCATGCCAGACCTCAATGAATCCGGAAAAATTAAGTAGAGAGGTTTGGCAATCACAGAGCTAAGCTTGCTAAGTACCCTGAGATGAATCTCATCTGGCCCTGGACCTTTGTTCATCTTAACATGTTCTAGTCTCTTTTGAATTTTATCATGTGTGAATCATGCATCATTAGACGTATTATTAGAATTGGGACTATTAATAAGGAAACCTTTATTAGCTGGTTCCTCATTTGTGTAGATAGACGAAAAGTATCAGCATTCAGAATCTGAGCTTTTTGCTTGTTCTCATCAACCAGCAAACCCACTCTGATAATAAAGATCCTACCCCTTCCTGCTTTAATTTTTTTTTACTATTAACATATTTAAAAAATAATTTTGGATTCTTTTTACTGCTTGCTGCGATATCCTTTTCCATATCGATTTTAGCTTGCCTGGTAGCTTTTTTGCATTATTTATTTGCCTCCTTGTACCTTTTATAAATGATTCGGCTCTCCCAGCCTTAAAATACATCTTTTCTTACCCACTTCAACAACAACACTTCTATTGAACCAAAAAGGTTTTGCTTTGCAACAGCGTTCCTTGCTTACAAGTGGAATATACTGATGTACAGATGAAGCCACTTTGGATTGTGCATTTGACACAGAAAAACTTAACTAATCTCTCCCATTTATCCCACTTAGCACAGAATATTGTGTCACAGCATCCCATCCAATGAAAGAGTTCACCATTGAAAACAATGTTGCTTTGGTATGCTAATGAAAAGGTTAAATGCATTAAATGAGTTAAGATAACTTTAGATAACAGTTTCTTCTATTAGCCCTGAGTCATGATGCATTTAACTCACAAATCCAAGTTGCTGCATCTGTATATTTATTAAATATGGGGTGCCGTTTGTCCCAAATACATTCTGTATACAAAACTATCCGATACACAGAACGAATGTCTCTCATGGTATATAACTATTTCTG
>CM044437.1:46318106-46350060 GCA_024363595.1 Xenopus borealis
TAATGGGTTCCATCTTTTCTTCATTAAAGGATGCACAGCCCTGAGCTAAAACATTTTTACCTTAAAGCACCATAATTTTATGTTGGGAAATAGGTCTGGATTTGTACTAGAAACATTAAATAAGGAGTCCATTCAGCTAACATAGGTCCAAAGTTCATTGAATCATTTCTGTTTCTGCTATGTCAAAATCAAATTCTATACACAAGATTCAGTGGCTCCTGTTCAGGTGGATGGTGAAGAGTTTGTTGAGGCCACTCTTGATCTGGAATTCTAGAGCCATTTGCCAAATGTTATTTCTTGGAAGGTGCTTAGTCCTTCATGCAGACAGTTTGGCTACTGAATTTCATCGTTTACATCATCTGAAACCTTCTCGTACTGCACCCAGAGGTTGCATTTGGGGAGGAGAGTGATGTCAGGATGCAGTTTCAATTGCAGAAGTAGGCTTTTTATAAAGCCTGCCCCCATTCAATTCGTTGTTTAGGTTAGAGGAAGAGTATTCCTGCAATTTAGCTTGAGGGAGAAATTCAGTGTGTTAAGTGTGTTAAGAAATTTGGCCCAGCTGACATTGTTTAATCAAAATTCTTTAGTATTACATTTAATTTATATCCTCCTTGTATGATCCGGCATTGATCCCGGGTTTCCACTCTAAGTTACAATTCTTTGCATATTCCGCCTGCTGTTCTAGACCAAAATCTAGTCACTGACAAGTGGGTCATATGTGGTTGCCATAGTACTCTACAAAATAAAACTGTGAGGTGTATTAGGATTTTTAGATAAAGGGTGTAAAATAGAGAAGTACTGTAAATACTTTTTTCTAGCTTATCACAATTATCCAGTATATAAAATATGATTTGCACTGTTTTTATTTACAATCACACATTAAAGATAAAGGATTTTAGCATTGTGGTCCTTGAGCTACTCTCTCTGAATTATCAGCAGCACACATCTTTTTTTCTTTGTTTACACTAGTTTATGTAAAAAAGTTAGTTTTGTTCTGAGGCACAAATCTTTTGTGGATAGACATTATTTTTATTATTTTTCAGAGCACAGGGAATGCCCAACAGTAACAATAGGTAAATTTTATCTATGACAGTCATTGTGTATGTTTTTTAAAAATCCCATAAGGTATCTAGTATGTGCAGAGTCACTTCGCTTGTTAGGATTATGTAAATACCATGTCCTACCATATACATTCTCTCATTAAGCTTGATATCAAAACTTTGTTGTTATAAAATAGCTGGCATTTATTAAAATAATTAGATAAGTATTTTTATGCATGCCTTTCCATTGTGGGGAAACATAATTATGCAATTATATCAAAAGTTAAAGATAAAATGGGTATGACTATAAAGATTCTCATTCATCCAGGTCATGGTATATCTAACACAAGTAAAAAAATTCTCAGCAAGTCCATTTGTTTTAAGTTACTTGTGTTAGAGATAAAATGGGTAATTTCCAACCCCAGTGGACATAAGTGCAAAAGCATTAAGGGGAAAAATACAGGGTCCTGATGCTCCAATACTGCAAATTACATGCAAGTTAGGGGTGGGTAGGGGAAAGGAGCAGAGGTGCCTGTGTGCTGTGTACATTTTTGGTATATGCTCCAGGGATTTTTTCTTCGTTAATGAGTATGTGTAAGTTTTATTTTTTCAGAGGAAAATTGTTAGAAAAAATATCCTAAGAAACTTGATAACAAATTATAGCTGGCAAAATACGCCAGTGTTTTTTTTGCCAAGACAAAATTTTCAAATTTTCTAAATATGTGCATTCAGCACGAAATAATGTCTGACGTAGTTGCCTGATGTTTCCTGAAGCAGAAATTCATAGCTAAATAAATATGCCCCACGATATCCATTTTAGTTCTTGTTGGAGTAAAAGTCTCTCTCAGCCTCCTCCTCCTGGGAGTCTTGGAATATGATCTATGTCCATGCATCTTAATGTGGCCATACACGGGCAGATAAAGCTGCCGATATAGGTTGTTTAGACCAATTTGACAGTTAATCTGCCCGTATATGGGGGGCTTCCAACGGGTCTTCCCGATTAATATCTGGCCACGATATCAATTGGTGATGTCACCAAACGAGTGGATCTTTGAGTCTATGGCCAGCTTTCGGCTTGCCTGTAGCCAGAGCTCCTTGTGTGGTGGGCCAATGGTTCACCTATAAAAATGGTTCACCTATAAAAATGTTTGAAAATGAATATCAGTTGAAAAGTTGCTTGGTATTTTGCCTTGGTAACTTGGTGCTACTATGCAAAGTATATGTTTTACCAATGGTGAAATGGCTGTATTTACCATATAGGCACTCGAGGGCCTGTGCCTACGGCCGCAGCTGTAAAGGGGGGGCCTTGGATGCCTACAGTATATGGTAAATACGGTACAAATAAAAAAAGTAATCTCCCTGCAGAGATGTTGGGGGGGGGGTATTGAATATCTGGGCTGGGTTATGGCAAAAGTGATGTCAAAATTTTATGTGGTATGATGTAACATCACTTATATTGATGGGTACAAAGAGGTAAGGTTCCTAGTGCAGTATTAGACCAAAATACATGTCTGGCTAGTGATTTATATTAAGGCCTGTAGGATGTGTGAGCTACCATTATAATGCTGCTTGTTATGTTCAATAAAATGACTCTGCTTATAAATCCACACAGAAGAGTGTTTTCATAGACCATTATCTCTGGTTATTAGTAAATCACCACAAGTCAGTAGATTAATGTTTTGTACACTACAGAAAATAGGATATAATTTGGAAATTCATGGATTGCACAAACCTGTATTGTTAATACATATATTTCCTGGCACAGTATACAGGGCAGGATTTCCCTGCTCGGGCCCTGAGGCCTCAGGGTTGTAGCCGGCCACATGTGGCATACTTACCCTAAATTTTCGCCACCCTAGGCCTGGGCCCTTATGGCCTCGCAACAGATCTGGGCCTGACAGTATATGCATATATAGAAGTAAAACACATTTCTGAACTTGATAGCAATGTTTTGAACCCTCCACCTAATCCCTTAACCTCAGAGATGATCTATTTCCATCATGCTAAAATTGAACATCATTGAGGACTTCTGCTGTGTTCTCTATTGAAGCATTGCACAATCTCATTCTATTGCACAATCTGATCTAAAATAAATGTGTTTTAATAAATGTGTGCCTTAACATCAGCAGTACTCCGCAGCACATCTTTACTTAGCCAGTGAATGCATTTTAATGCATATATTATCAAGTTTTAAGTATGTGGGAAGTTAAATTACAGAAATTATTTAAGTGGAGCTCATTCAACTGAAACTCTACGTTACCGCAAATTATTTTATGCTCCCTGCAGAGAATAGCAAAAAAAATGTCCGTTAAAGTAATTTGCTGCTGAATTCTCATCTGTGAATATTTTTTGCTTCGTATCTTATCTGTTAATAGGCTTAATTAACCTCAATTGTCCTTAACTGTAATCCAAGAAAATGTTTCAGGAAAAACTTTGGAGAGTTTGTATCACTATTAATTGCAACATTTGCAAAGTAATTCAGAAGCTGTAATAAAAACAAATAGCTGAAATTAATGCAAATATTTGTCATATTCGTTTTGTAAAATATATGTGGTATACAGGTATATGCAGCAAAAAGCATTGGCACATTTTCAATTTAGAAATGTCAGACCTTTATGTACAGTGACCAAATATTCTTCCATCCAAATGTGATCCTAGTGACTGTGGTACAGCTTATAACTATTAATAGATAAATACTTAAATAAGAGTGATAAGAGAACAAGTGCCTTTTGTAGAGCTCTTACATTTTTTTTCCTTAAAACTGGTTTGAATAATGGATTAGAATACAAAGAGGCTCATTACTAAAAATTTACTAATTTGTCTCTGTGCACTAACCCTCAGCAACAAACAAAAATGTATCCTGTTCTATATTCTGAACATTAAATAATGAATGTAACTATGAAGTTTTTTTTTAATAACTTATATTAGATATGTATTAAATAATGAAGTATGTCTAGTTTTGTTATAAGTGTCTGCTTTAGGGCAGTTTGCCCAGAAAGAAGAAAATTACAGTTTCTTAATGCCTGAAAGCTGCAAAACAAAGTTCCCTCCAATACAGTACCTTCAATGTGGGTGACAAAAGGACGATAATGCAGGATTGCTGCTAATGTGCAAGTTTTTTGCAATCCACATGACATGTTTCAGGCATCACATGCCCCTTTTCAAGTACAGTGCCTTAGGTAAGGTGCAGGGGGGAGCAGTGGAGCTTGGTATGAAAGAAATCTTTTGTCACACCTTCAGTTACATTACTGGTGATGCATAAGGGAGGTTCAGTATAACAAGCTAAACCTTTGTAGTACTGCCTTTATCCAGGGAATTCAGCGCCTACTAAATGGGATCTATTATCTGGAACCCCGTTGTCCAGTGCTCCAGTTTACAGAAAGGCAATCTCCCATAGACTCTATTTTATAGTCCAAATAATCAATTTTTTTCCAAAATTATTTCCTTTTTGTTTGTAATAATAAAACAGTACCTTATACTTAGTCCAAACTAGTGATGGGCGAATAAATTCACCTGGCGTGAACTTGAGACAAATTTCACCAGCAACAAATTAATCCATGGAACTGTGGCGAAAATTTGCTAGGCAGTCAGAATAGTAGCACACATAAAAATTGTTGCGCGTCAAAATTATTCAGATGCCCATGGACTTTAATGCATTTTGACAAAATAGTGCCTAAAAGTTGTTGTGCGTCAAGATAATTTTGATGCCCATTTACTTTAGTGTGTTTTGCAAATCATAAATCTTATTGGGAGAAATACCAGCCTATTGGGTTTAGTTATGTTTACTTATGTTTACATGACTTTTTATTAGATTTATGGTATGAAGATCAAACTTACAGAAAGATCCATTATCCAGAAAACCTTGGGTCCTGAGCATTCTGGATAACGGGTCCATTACCTGTACAAGTAATTGAGAGCTTGAATTATCTTTTTCACATCCACAGTATATTTTGTCAGTAAGTGTAATCAGATCACAGTGTCTATTTGCTTTAAAGTACACAGGATTAAACTTGATAGAATTGCAAATTAATTTTCTTCCTTTCTGTTGTATACATAAGTCACTTGTTGATGGCAAATGATGCTT
The DNA here is from genome assembly GCA_024363595.1 of Xenopus borealis. Classification (NCBI taxonomy): domain Eukaryota; kingdom Metazoa; phylum Chordata; class Amphibia; order Anura; family Pipidae; genus Xenopus; species Xenopus borealis. The sequence goes on from CM044437.1 coordinate 46,323,231, forward strand.
AAAGGAACTGTTGCACTGCTAAGGAACTACAAAAAGGCTGAATAATCATGAGTAGCATACTAAATCTACTGCATGCAAAATATCTAAAAATGTGTTCCAAAATTATATAAAATAATTACTACATATACAATAGGGGTAACATCCTGTTTAGCTGAAATGCAATCTTTATTCCTCAGCTTGGTGTGGTTATTTGGTTATCCAATTATTCATAAAGCACAGAAAGATTGTCTTCTGTAGACTTTTTTATCCAAATAATAAATTTTGTTAGAAACAATTTACTTTTTTTCTAATAATTAAAAGGTAATTTGTAATTGATAACTTGATCCAAACTAATTTATAATGAATATTATTGGAAGCAAAACTAGCCTCTTGGGTTTATTTAATGCTTCCTAAATAAAAGAAAGCCTCAGGAAGTTGGGCAAGTAGGAGATGATAAACACTCTACCTTGTCCTTGTGAATGTCTGGAAATTGCAAGAAGTTGTGAAGTGGCTCAAAATAAAGTTTTTCTTGGATTCCAGTTTGTTCAATGGTAAGTCCTTACTGAAAACCTCCCTGTAACAGTAAAGATTTTTATAGGTGTTACATTTTTCTAGTTCCATGACCTAATAAGAAACTTGGAGACAAATGTACTGGTAATGTCCTGTGCTGAAATCATTTGCGTTGGTTAAATATTAAATGAGCTTATGCTCATTTGAACAAAATCAAAAAGATATAATCTTTTAACAAAACTTTCCTACTTTGCATTGTCCAGCCCATTAATGATGCGACAATAAGAGCCAGAATTTAGCATAATCCAGAACGAGATGCAAAATAAAAATGAGCACTTTGATTTACTTGGGGCATATTGGAACATCCTAGTAAATCCAGCTTTCCTTGTAGTGTTTATTGGTAATGACTGACAAATTGAAAAGATTCCTCCCTTTTTAAATTTGAGAGAATGATGTTCACACAGCACCACCACTGGTTAAAGACCCACAATATACATCTACAGTTAAATTGCTCAGAGACTTGCATTATATATCTATCTAGCACTATAGTAAAATGCTTATTTTAACAGTATGCAAGCACGATTTTATTTTTTTACATAAGTTATTCCGAAGCATAATCCTCTCGTAATCTTTTGTGTAACTTTTTAGTGTTAGCTTCCTTTTTATTTTCTCAGATATTACCCAAGTTACAGAATAACTGCAATGAATCCACATCCATTGCAGTTTTGAGCAGCTGCAAAACGCTTTCCACAATTTCTCTGCGGGCAATAATGACACTTTCCTGAAAAAGACTGCAAGAAGAGCTAATTGCCTCTGGCTACATTGCTTATTTCTGTGGCTTCATTGTCTCTCAAATTCAAGGTATTCAATCTGTTGTGGCAGAAAACAATTTGGTTAAACAAGCTATAACGGTTTACGTCAAGTCAGGTTTTTCTCCCTTCCTATCTTTTTTTTTTCACATACTCTACAAGCAACCGAGTAGGGGTTCTAGAAGCTTGCTGTCTATAATAATGACTGTCTTACAGCATTGTGCATAGCTGTAATTGTATAAATCACATGATTGAACAAAATAATTTAAAACAGTTATATAGTAGACAGCCAGTAACAGAGTTAAACTAGAATTTAAGAGAGAGAAATCACATGCAGCTTGATATTACTTATGTACTTGACTACTCTAACAGAGGGACATTTTGTTGGGCTAAAATATTACACATATCCACCACAACAGGATGATTAACGTCCACCTCTTAGCAAGAATCACAGATGTATGCTCATATTCATCTATAGACATTGTTGATCTTGTAAAATCTCTTTTATGCAGTATGCAGAAGAATTCAATTTCTTTCTTTAAATTTAGTATGTACTAGTAGGGTGGTCAGCTGCATAATAATTGCTATTATAAGGCATACATTTATTAAACAGATGGGATTTTCTTTTTTTGTTGGTTCTTTCTTCTAAGGTATTATCTATAAATTTTAAATGAACACACAACATAAGTGGATAAAATAAGAAAACAAGCACAATTTATTGGCATGTGCACATATTCTATGGCAAACAAAAATACACATTTAAGATTTTAGGTTTATTAGACATACAACATAAGTGGATAAAAAAAAATTAAAATATAAAGATTTTATTTTGCAAGCTTATGGAAAATATTAGGATTGGTACATTTATTACAAATGTTCATGCAGAATCAAGATGAATTCTGATGATTGTTAAATCAGTTAGTTTTATTAGCATGAACACTTATTCAATGGCTGCATTAAACAATTTTTACATTTAACAATGTATTATTTAGAGGCATTATAACTGATGTCTTGGCATGATGACTGCATGTGATGGAGTTTTTGATGTCCTATCATATTCTGAGTTCTAATAAAAGGATATTTGTATCACCCTGTGATTTATATCCTGTTCAGTTGTCGGGTAAAATAATCAAATTCATGATTTGAATGTTAATTGGAGGTCAGAATTGTTTATAGGTTATCTGTTTAGTGAAAACATATTTGTGTTGTATATCAGGTACTTAGAAGCCACTAACAAATCTCCATATGGTAGGGCCATGAACTGTGAGTAGGGCAATAATTTCTTAGGGGTCACAGGTAACACTAGATATTTTGATAAGCATACATCAGTGTGCAAGATTAAGCTGGAGTGACTGTAGTTATTCAACTTAATTTGGGTATAGTAATACTGTATGCAACTGCACTGTGAAACACATTGGCACTTTTTTGCCTATTATAAAAAATATACATTAGATAATGTTTCCTTTCCAAACTGTATCCCAGACATAATACATATATATACATAATACATTGGTGGCCAGGGAATTAAAAAAAAAAAAACACACACACACATTGATGCTCCGTAGAATTGAACTTGTGGCTTTAGGACTAAAACTTAGCTGCTTTTCGTCAATTTCGGCTCATTTTGTGACTTTGGGTCTATTCGCCACTTCAGAGCTTTGGGTCTTTTCAGTGTATTTTGTGTTCGGGACTTCAGAAAGGCGGTCCGGCTTAGGGCTGTCAAGGGACATGGCTATTTTGGAAATAAAAGCAAAGCCGGGCCCTCCTTCAAGCCCTGGTATGGTACACTTGTGCCCCCTGACCCTGGCTATATGTACAAGGGCTGCATGACAAGGAATCGGTAGCAGGGCTGCTGAACTTCATGCATGGGAGAAGTTGTGCCTGCTGGTAACAGAGTTTCAGGACATCATCAGGCAGAGACAGCCTAATACTCCATGGTGGATCTCAAATGTCAACTATGGAAGTGAAACTCAAGTCTTCAGTGAGGAACAGCAGAACATAGTATGGAATTGTGGCTTTAGAATATTGCCCTGGGTTAGACTGGCAAGGTCCTATTTATTTGAAACAATGTGAAGAAATGCCATAGCCCTTTTACTCTATTTTTAGCTCCTGGTGTTTCATTAAGCTAAGTAACTGTGGTTCAAGGGGATGGCTCAACATGAAGGGTTATTTGAGGCATCCCCTTGTCATTTATTTGTTACGGCTACAGACTGACAATACGCATCATTCTTATATCTAATTTATCTAATCTAAGTGATTATATAATTATTGTGTATTTTCACTATCTGGACATTATTTAATTCCATGCTAAATGATATAATTGTGAACCAAACCATACTGTAAAGATCATATAGGGGCAAACACATATTTAAGTATATTTTATGGTGTAACTGTACACTTTCACTGGTAATTGATGAAAAGCATTAAGATTGATACATATATCACAAAATCATATTACATGGGTTTTATTCAGTTTCATTAAACTTTGAAATGTAGTGGTTTTGCCAAAATGACAATCCGCAGGAACAAAGCCAGTTTGTCTTTTTTTCTTTATTTTGCCTCCTCAGACATTTTTAATAATAAGTAGCCACTTACAGCTATTTCACCAACATCACTAATAAATGCTTACATATGACCTGTATGTACCTGTCATATTTAAATTGATGTAAGTGTTGGCACAAAAGATTCTTATCAAATTTTCTCTAGCATTACTTTTTTCCTTTCTTTGTTAACAAATGTTCGCTGGCGTAAGTATGGCAGTGTTCATTTGCTGAAACTAACTTTTGCATACTGAAAAATACACAGATTCGCTGTGTAATATCATCTGACCTCATTGCACCAAGTATGGTTGATCCTTCCAAAGTCAAAGTTTGCATGTACGTAAATTTGCCACTAAGTCTTCATTATATTATTGTAAAAAGCAAGACATTATTCATTTATTTAAAATCATAACAAAAGAGCAGAAAATATGCATTTGCAATATGCAAGTTTAATTCCCTTGTATTCGCTACAGACTGTTAGGGAGTTTATTTAATTCATTATGTGGGACCTGATCTTATTGTCTTTGATGTCTAACAGACATGAATTTTCACACTTGGCAATATGGATTTGGCTTTGCTTAATAACAGTAGGAAATATATAACTGATTCTTCATTACTCACATTTTGTTCTTTGGATATTTGGGAGAAACCCCTTTCTACTTTTTACTCTGATGCGTAAGGACATGTCCTTTCTTCTTTCTCCAGGATTCTTTCCTTTCTTCTTTGTATGTCTACTTCAAATTAACAGCAGTCAAGCATTTTAATGGTTTCTTTTAAGAATGATTTGAGACGTGAGTGGAACGTAAATGCTGGGAGGTTGCAAATTTAAAACAATGGTGTTGTGTTAAGAATAGGTCAGTGTGAGCAAGCTAATCAATACAAATAATACATTACAATTGAGATAAGAAATGCACTCTTGTCATTTGTCTTATGCTCATACCCAGCCACAACTAATTAGTAATCCATGGTCATTAAAGATTACAAATGAACACAAAGGAAATATTATTCTTCCTCTTCAATTTATCAGATGCTGAACTGTTTTGAACAAACTCCCTTTCTATCAGTTTGGGTACAATACTAAATAAAGGAAACAAATAAAATGAAAGAAAGAAGAGAAAGTAAAGAAACAAAGAAAGAAATTGATGGGTCACTGTAGTCAGAAAATATATTTTTCCACAGGAATTAAATGAACTTGCCTTTTACTATTTTAATAAAAAAAAGTTACTAGTATGAAAAGGGCAACATTGCAAGGCACATTTATTAAAGGTTGAATTTTGAATTAATGTGAGTTTTTTTTTCAACTCCATCAAATTTCAAATTATATTTATAAAAAAAAATCTAAAAACTGGACAAGGAAGGAAGGATGTGGACTGCAGATGGTAGAAGAATACGTTGTGTTTTAATAGGTCTTAAGATATATGCACTGTACTGGTCCAGTCTAATACACTTCTTCAATATTTAGGGCTTATGCTAAAGACAATGGGTCTACAAAATACAACCCATGTTTACAAGAATATAGTCAAATACCAGCTGGGCTACAATTAACATGTTGTTTTCCCAATTTATAACACTTAGAGGCACATTTATCAAGGGTTGAATTTTGAATACCTTTTATACCATAGTATGATAAATCTTGAAAATTTTATTAGATTTAAAAAAAATCGAACTTGCACAACTCCCTAGTCAAATTTTATATGGATATGTTGGGAGCCCTAAAATGAACTTCTTGTGGGGCCCAGTAACATCTAGTAATGCCACTGTTGCACAAATCTTATTTCTTTTAACTCCACTTTCACACCCTTAGTAGTATTTGTTGTCCAAACTGCCTTTTTAGCAGTTTCAACAATGAATAACCGTATCCTTTTAGCATATAATTCTTGCTTTGGTTGGGACCTATCCTTAGTCCATATAATTTATTCATAGATCATCTTGAGGTTTGCATTGTAAGTACTATATCTTTGCTCCAGTTCTTTGAATAAGCTAGGGTACTGTGAAAAAATTAGCATGAGATGCAAGGTCATTTTGGCAAATCTTACAAGAATGGTGTTATTACATTTGATGGAATTGTGTTGTGGGCCCTCTTAATTGAGAAGGATTTGTGAGTTAGGGATAACATCATTTGCAACTGTAGACAGTATCCCTCAGTCTATAATCATAATTTTGGCTCTAATTGATCCATGGATAGAATTGTATGTAATGCAGTTTTGGATGACCATTTCAGGAATTTTCTAAGAAGGATATTCATGAAATAATATGGGACTGTTAGGGGGTCTTATGGCGCATAATACACACACCGGGTGCTAATCTTAAATCTGCCAGAATGTCTGACGTGAAAATGTACATACCCTGTTTTCACTTGGGTGCTTCTTCACGCTACATAGTTTGGTAAATCAATGCACATTGGGCATCAAAGTGTTCAGTAGAACCATGAGGATCATATTTAGGAAAGTTTATGCAGATATGTTATGAAATGTGGGCAGGGCCGGAACTAGGGTTAGGCAGAGTAGGCACGTGCCTAGGGCACAAAGCTTGGGGGTGCAAGGCACACACCTTTCATTTCTGCCTACCCCTAGTCCACCTCAGTTCTGCTCCTCTGCTTCTACCTACTCGTTGCGAGTGCACATGCGCGTGCACATGTGGGGGGGGGGGCGGAAGAGGAGACCGGCAGGAAACGGTTGACGCTGCTGGTCTGCGCTCTTCTGCTTCCACCTATTTGTGTGTGTGCACATGCACACAAATGAGGGGAGAGGGGAGAGTGTGCAAGAAGGGGTCGCTTCCTGCGCGTAGTGGATGGGGAGCCATGACTAGCCACGTTGCCCGGGACATCCGGCTACCCTGGCCTGGCCCTGAATGTGGGGCATACATATTGGTAAAATGCAAGCTTTGTGGCCTTCTTAGAAATTTCATAAAAATGTTTCTTTTGCAAGGCTTCGTAGTTTGCCATAGAAAGACATATTTACCCATTTTGGATTGTCAGATTTTGTACTTAAATTATATTGTTTTCTAGGGTCTCAAGACACACCAAAAACAGAGATGAGCCTGACCGTGCATCAAACCGGAATGCAACATGCAATGGCTGCGAGCAAACCTGCAAGGATGTCTGCCATCCCACTGAAGCAGGTACCCTCACAGATAATTTATTTAAGAAGAAAACATCTCAAAAGGTAGCATTACATATTTTATGCCTTGTGGGAACTTAGTCATAAGCTAAGGAAATGTTGAAAATACAGTGGTATTTACATGAAAAGACACCACTCACAGCCATTAAAGGAGAACTAAACCATAAAAATTACAATAGACAAATATGCCATATTTTATGATAAATTTATTGCACCAGTTTCAGCTTATCAATAACAACAATGATCCAACACTTCAAATTATAACAGGGGGTCACCATCTTGGAAAATGGTTGCAACACTCAGTGGGCTCTGAGCAGCTGTTGAGAAGCTGAGCTTTAGGGGTCATCAAACTATCAAGCATAAAATGAGCTTAGTCAGTAATAGTGATGGGCGAATCTCCTGCAATTCGCTTCGCCTAAAGATTCGCAAATTTCTAGAGAAATTCGCGAATCGGCGAAAAATTCGCGAAACGAGTCGCGGGACGCTTTTGACGCGCGTCGCGTAATTTTCGGCGCGTCGCGTAGTTTTCGGCACGTCGCGTCGTTTTCGAAGTGCGGCTCATTTTTTAGGTGAAATTTCGCTGGTGATTCGCGAATTTATTCGCCAGCGGCGAATCGCGGGAATTCGCCGCGAATTCGGCCCTGGCGAATAAATTCGCCCATCACTAGTCAGTAATATAAGCTTATGCTACAAGGCTGATATTAAATTCTGATGCTAGTTGCACTGGTTTCTGTGCTGCCATGTAGTAATTATCTGTATTCATTAGTCTTATATTGTGACGAAAATACTTGTTTAAAGACCTTAAGTTCCATATTAGAGATTTTTACAACTTGGCATAAGTGTATATGAATATAGATGGCTTGTAAATAGAAGTATGATTTTTTTTTTACACAAAGCAGGAAACATTGTAGTCAAAATTAATTTCAAATGCTTATCTTGTCCCTAGGAAAAAGATCCTTAGTGTTCCTTTAGCTTTCTGTTTGAGAAATTTACCTAAAATATTCTCTCTAATATGTGGAGACTTTTTCTATACCACCTTTCGGTGTTGGTTGTTACTAGTGATGGGCGAATTTATTCGCCAGGGGTGAATTCCCGCGATTCACCGCTGGCGAATAAATTTGCAAAACACCAGCGAAATTTCGGCTGGTGAAAATTCGCCGAAAAAAACGAGTTGCGCGTCATTTTTGACGCGACATGACGCGCAACGAAAACTACGCGACATGACGCGCAACGAAAACGACGCGACGCAAATGACGTGACGTGCGTCGGAAATGACACGACGCTTCGGAAATGACACGACTCGTCGAAGTTGACGTGACGCGTGTCAAAAGCGTGCCTCGACTCGTTTCGCGAATTTTTCACCAATTCGCAAATTTCTCTGGAAATTTTTCGGCAAAGCAAAACTGGGGAGATTTGCTCATCACTAGATGTTACTACTAAGTTAATTGAGAAAGCATTCCCTGTTTCTGTTTTGTGTTGGAAATTGTATTGTATGTGATCTGAGTCTTAGAAAAGTCACCACAAAAAAACCCATTGATTTAAATGCGTTTCATGAATTTTCACCATTTCACATATTTTTCAATGAAGAGGAATAGAATAGATATAGACATCACTAATTAAGATCAAGTAAGAAAAATGGGGAGCTACTGGGGAATCTTTGGAGGCGCAGAGACACTGCTAAAAGGCTGTGAATGCCTTTGGCTGGTACAGAAGCCCAAAACATAATGTACAACGTTTCTAGCCTATTACTTTGGTTAAGCTTTAGTTCTCCTTTAAATACTCTGGAATCTTGCTCCAATCGGTATAATCTGATACCCAGCATGGTTTCTGAGACCTCAAACTTATTGTGCAGAAAAGGAGAACCAGCTCCTCTGGTCAGGATTCAGCTGTGCACCAACACCTAAAGTGTACACATTTGAAGACAAGTTCACATTCTGGACAGGGAGGGGGATTGGTTCAAAAGTGGAGTCAAAGCAGTCAAATATGTGAAAACCGGAAAAACAAGTTTAAACAGAGCGACATGGGGGGGCGACATCTATTCCAAATACATGCTGTTTTGGCACCTCTAACGGGACAGTTTAATAATACCTCATAGATCTAATCATGCTAATACTATAAATGGCATGCCTCCATGAGGGCTTTGATCCCATGCTGGTTATACTAAACAGATTATGATGATTGGAGCAAGACTGCAGGGTATTAAACTTCAGAAATATTTTGTACAAATCATTCAGAACTGAGAAACCAGTTGGATGACTACTGAAACGTCTTCAAGAGCAAAAAGAAATACAGTACAGTTGATTTGATTTAAGTGAAATAAAGAACCCTAGGCGATGTCAGGTAGAACTGTACTCAACTTGAGGAAAGTACACTTACCCAGTTTTAAAGTGCCCCTCTTACAGTATTTATGGAAAGCACCCCCATTTAATGGAATCAGAAATGTTTTGTTTTACTGTTCTTCTAGTTAGACATAAACACGTCCTTAACTTTCCCTGGCATTGAAAGAAGTTATGTCAGCATGAACTGTTAGAATATAATTTGGGTGATTTGTCTGAAATTCCTCGCTCTTCAGTCAATAAATTGATAAGCTGTTAAGTCCTATAATCATTATCACTGAAGCTTCATGGATAATGCTCAAGAGGATGATGTTTCCTATAGACTAAGCAGAACTACGGAGTATGTTAAAGTGATCAAATGATTTCCTCCTAATGGAGAACTAAAGGTGTGACATTGTTTAATGTATATTAAGAAGATGGTGTACGAAAGTTTACTGCACTTAACATTATATCCTAGAGCTAAGATTGAACTGAACTCCTGAGTAAAAGGCTGTTGGGGTATTTAAATATTTTTCCCAGTCTGCATCTGTGTACTATAATGCTGTTACATGAATTAGTAAATAACACCTGGAATTTGAGTGCCCTACTCATTTGGAAAACACACTTTATGATTTCTTAACCATTTTTCAGAGAATATGATAACACAAAAAACATTTTTCACTCATGGTTATTGGTTGACTGAAGCCATTTATTGTGAAACAACGGTGTTCACTCTTTTTAAATCATAATTGCTACATAAAATACCCAAATGTGGTTTCTATTAATCTCGGATCAGTAGCCATCAATCCAAAGCCTCAACAGTAAATCAGTTTTGACCACATGGGCATATAATTAAATAAATTACTTGTGTTGTAGTATATGTGATATGGTGATGAATTTTCTATCTGTGCCCAGTATGTGGGTGTGTAAAGCTAGAGCCCGGTGTCTTTAATCTACATGACAGGCATGTCGGGCACCTAAAGCACCCTGATTTCTTAGTGGGTAGCCAAGTTGTAGCCACTTGTTTATCTTTATAACAATGTATCGGATCACTTAAAACTAAAAGATCATGGAGATCATGATTTTGTGCAAGTGTCTCACTGTTGTTTAGTGATTTTAGATCTTGCCTTCTGGAGTGCAACATCCAATGATTTGTTATCGTAACCACACTGCAAGAAATGCTTTCTCATCTGTGTAATTTGTGTTTCACAAATATTCAAATTACAGTTATTCCCCAGAACTCTGCAAAATTTAGCCACAGGTAATAAGCGTTTCAATGCAGGTGCATGACACCTTGTGGTATCGAGCAAAGTTTTCCAATCTGTAGTTTTACGGAATACTAAATATTCTACACAAGTGTCATGTAAGGTTAAATGTAAATCTAAGAATTCTAATTCAGTGCCAGATTTTTCTGTGAATTTGATGGTATATGTAATCTTATTGATTTCATGGACCATCTGTAGGTAGCTAACTTTGAAACACTTGTATAATATTGTTTTGACTGTATTTTCAAAGATATTTTCTTTCTCAAGCTGATACAGTACATAAACAGATTGGCATATGAGGGCTCCATTGGCACCCCCAATGACGTGCCAGACACCTGCTGATAAAAATTGTTTTTGAATCTGAAATAATTAAATGTAAAGCTCGTCTGAAGTTTGAAGTTCCATCAAAAAATGTATAGGTGGCCCCTTGTAACTAACATTTTCAGTAACATTTTTCAACTGCCATTAGCCCATTAAGGTGAGGAATACTAGTATACAGGCTTACCACATCAATAGTGGCAAGTAATTTAGGATTTTTTAGACAAAGGTCCTATGAATACCAGATCACCTTTACCCCATCAGGCAGTCAAAAAAAAAATCCCACCAGGAGGGGCAAAAAGAGGATGACCACAGAAACGTCACATCATTTTCGTCAGTTTTTTTTTAATGCCAGTGAATTTTCAGCAGGAGAATTTTCACTGGCGTTTCGCGAATTTATTCGCCACCGGCTAATCGCAGAAATTCGCCACAGATTTGTGCCTGCCGAATATATTCGCAAATCACTATAGTTAAGGATGTCGATCACTTTGAGAAAGGCTAGGGACCTAACCGAAACGTTAGTCATTTATAATAAATATTATGATTTTTATAAGTCCTGAGAGTGCGGACCTTTTGTATGTATAAATTTGCATATATAGATCCATAGATATATATATTTATATTTATATGTAGTTCCACGGGTTGCTGGCACTCATGATAAAGAGGATGATGGTTAACAAATCGTATGGTTTTTATTGCAAAATATGCTTTGGCCTCCCCAAGGCTTTTCTCAAAGTGCTAAACTGTAAGGCTTACAGTGAGGAGTGGATGTACTGTAACTGCTGTTAGCCACTCCATGGGGAGTGGGTATGGCGGAAGCACAGGGGTGTACCCATGGATAATTGGAGGCGAAGAGTTTAAAGATTTAATGGCACACAGAAAACAAAAAGCAGGAACAGGCAAAAAGCAGGCAAAAAGCAAGCCAAGTTCATTTCCAGTAAACCCAGGAGAAAATGGGGAACACAAGCTAGGGAACCAGGAACAGGGAACTCTGAGTTACTCACTCGGGAACAAGGTACTTGGAATAAGGTATTCAAAGACAATCTACTTAGAAAAAAGGTATTCAGGAACAAGGTTTTCAGGTTGGAAGGTTACACAGGAACAAACATAATCAATGACTAAGCACTGATCAAGGCTCAGGGCTGGGTTTATAAAGGGAAGGTAATGGGGAAAGGGAAACACATGAAGGTAAAGAGATAGGAGGAGACCAGGGAGGAGACGTACTGGGGACAGGCAGAGTCAGGAACATCAGTGAAGAGGTCAGGACCAACCCCAATAGCCTCCAGTGGCTCACAAGGTAAGTGAAAGAGACCGGGAGGGCACACACAAGTTTGAGTCCTGGGCTGATTCTGACACAAATAGTCGCTGAACTGCCTTAAATATACACACTGGCAGCAGCTGGAACAAGGTCATGTGATCAGTATTACAAACAATCGCTTATTAAATAACCCACAATGACAACAATTCAAAATACAAACACAAGTTAAAACACTATATCCCATAGTTCATATATCAGCCTAGTAACAATCCATTCTACAAATACACAAACGAAACACATAGTAACTTTGTAACTCTGTCTAATTGCTCAAACATTCATGTGGCCAAGGCCAATAATGTTATTAATGATACATATGTATATATAACTTGAGATTGTATTAATCACAATGCATCAATCACCCATACCTTAAATGGGCTATTCCACTGTGAACACCTCAAATCCCTCTCCATACTTGACCCATGTTAAAATACTGAACTTAAAGGACATGTCAACCCCAAAAATATTTTTTGACTAATAAAAGAAAACATTGCAACTTTGCAATATACACTCATTTTCTATGTTTTTAAGTTATTTGTACATGTATTGCAATTGAAAGCAGTGTTTGTCTGTCCCTTTCTATTCCTTGTACTGGAGGCTCTGGCTTTTGAAACAATGTTAGATAAGCCAACTGATTAACAGACCTCTCTTGTTGGAGGAGACTGACTTTTGCAACATTGTTTAAAATGTAACAAAGGAATTATGCAATGTTTAATACATTCCTTTTGGAAAGTTGCTTAAAATTGTGATTTCTTTAATTAGGCAAAAAGTAATTTTTTGGGTTGACATGTCCTTTAACCTTATGTGTCACTCCATTTTTACCATTACTATTGTATTACTCATGCGTTAGCCTAATTATATGGCTCACTGATATCCCTAACCAGCATGTTATGCTCATGTGAAGCCTGTCGGTCTTTATGTCTAAGGTAAAATTATCACAATATATTTTATTTTATTGGGACAGGGCATTGGATGAAATGCAAGGGTTAATATATCCAAGGGGTGTTATTTCTACTAATTATTATTAATACAGAAAATGCATTCAATCAAGTGAACACAACAAAGTGCTGAAAAAAAAAGTCTATTCAGTCATGGAACAAAAAAATACATACAAATCTATCACTTGACCCATATCTCCACAGTGCTGATTATATTCTATGTCCCAAGTGATAGATGGACATAATGTGTTATCCCCTTGTGAACATAAATAGTCATATATTTTGCTTATAATTGGCAATCCCCAGTTACAATCTAACTACATAATTAGAATATGTGTAAAAAAAGATAAAAAATAAACAGCATGTGCCACATAAATTGACCCCTCTCAATGCATATACTGTACTGAAATCACGTAGATACTTCCCCCATGCTTTTGCGAAGCTCATGTGCAACCAAAATATAGTACAAAAGAACTAATGGTCTCCGTTAAGAAAATGTGCACTTGTGGTCACCCCCCCCCCCATGGTTCTTAAACTCCAACTGTGTCTGATGTTCAGTTCAACAACACATCATATGGGACTCCCTATGTAATCATATAGATTACAGGACCACTGGTTATCACAGTCCCAGGGAACCAATGTTTACTAGTGATGGGCGAATTGGCGGCGTTTTGCTTTGCCAAATTTTTCGAGAATTTTTCGAGAAATTCACAAAACTGCGAAAAATTCACAAACACTGTCTCAATTTGGACACCTACATCCAAAACAAGACACTAGTGAATTTTTTCGCCAGGTGAAAATTGTGGGAATTCGCCCCTCCCTAATGTTCACTCACGAAAAAAAAGAATTGTGTGTGTTACGGTCTCTGTCTCCATCTGGATGACGTGGCTCACGGAGGCTGCTTGTCGGAACGACAAAATAACTCATCACGGCCACCATAGTCATCCAGGTTGCTGCACATGTGGAAGGTATGGCTCAGACATCCGGGCACCAAGTTGCCTATTTACCCCGGCTAGATCTGACTGTAGCTCTCTTCATCAGGTGCACATCAAGGTTGGGCTGTTTATATTTCCCCAGGTGAGTTTTGCCTGTGGCCCTCGTTACACAGTGTGCATCCATTATGGGACTAAGCTTTATTCTCCATCACATATCATCAGTATCTCCTTTTGTTGCCAGTACAATCACATTATACAGCCCTTGTATGGGAGATCGACTCGGGTAGCAGATGAACGCCGAGTTGTCTCCTCATGCTGTCCACATCACATTGTGTTGTATCAGTGATACAGCCAAGATGTTTCCTGCCAGTGTGTATTTAAGGTGGTTTTATGATATGTTTGGTGCTTTAAGAAAGGCCTTGGAGAGGCTGAAACGTTCGTCTTTTGCAATAAAAATAGTTTTCACTTATTATAAAACCTGAGAATGTGTTATTTGTCCTCCCTTTGTGTGCTTTTTATGTATTGTAATGCTCTCTGTTAGTCCTGTAACATTTGCCTGACCTAAAGCTGATACTAATTTAACTTCTCTACATGCTGCTCCAACACTTAATGTTTCCTTTACTTAATCAGGAATTATAATCTGCACCTGCAACACTGAAACATTTTTTTAAAGTTTGATGAGTTTTAAACCACGAGGTGAATATATTTGGAAAGCAATGTATTCACAACACATAAGAAAATACAATCTATAAAAAGCATGCAGAACTGCAATCAACTTCACTGAAATTTAGAGTGAAATGCTGTATTATTTTCACTTTACTAGCAACACCTGCTTATCAGGCACATGCCTTGAATTCATCTCCATTTTTATTTATATTTACATCTATCTATCTTGTCTATTTGTCTGTCTTTCTCTAATCTATTGCTGATCAGTTAGTAATCCGTTATGGGCGAATAAATTCGGCATGCATGGATTCATGCCGAATTTCCTAGTTTAGCTGCCGTCTAATGTTTTCATGAAACTGAGGAGGAAATTCACAGGTGAATTTTGCACCATCAAAAAATAGTCACACATCAAAGGTGCATGCATAAAAATTGGCCTGCATCAAAATGATTCAGACTCCCATTGACTTTGAACAAAATAGTCACTCATATATGAGGGGAAGACTGTCCAGGTTGGGGTTGTTTTCTCTGGGGAAAAAAGGCACTTGCGAGGGGACATGATTACACTTTACAAATATATTCGAGGACGTTATAGACAAATATCAGGGGACCTTTTTACCCATAAAGAGGATCACCGCACCAGAGGCCACCCCTTCAGACTAGAAGAATAGGACTTTCATTTGAAGCAGCGTAGGTGGTTCTTCACAGTCAGGACAGTGAGGTTGTGCACTGCTGGGTGATGTTGTGATGGCTGATTCTGTTGATGCTTTTAAAAGGGGCTTGGATGATTTTTTGGACAGACATAATATCAAAGGCTATTTTGATACTAAACTCTACAGTTAGTATAGCTATGGGCATATATGGTTTGTGTGAAAGAGTGGAGATGTGTGTGTGTGTGTGTGTATGCTGGGTTTTTAATTTGGAGGGGTTGAACTTGATGGACTTAGTCGTTTTTCAACCCAATTTTAACTATGAGACTATGTAACTATATAAAAATTGTCCCTCACATCAAAATTGTTGCTTGTTATTTTGACACCCATTGACTTCAATGCATTTCGCAAATATTTTGCTGCTTCACAAATTTTTCAGCAAAACGAGACAGATTAGACCATCACTATTAGTAATTCATATATATTAACAAAATGATATGCTGTTTTTTTCAGTCTAGTATCAGTATAAACACAAAGGGGAATGTTTACTAACATTGGGGTAAATTTCTGGGATTTCTGGAGATGTTGCCCATAGCAACCAATCAGATCTGTGCTTTTGTTTTCTAACTTATAGTTAGCTGTTTAAATCTAATTGCTGATTGGTTGCCATGGGCAACATCTCCAGAAATCTCTCCAGATATTTATCTCCAATTTTAGTAAACATGCCCCCAAAAAACTGCTCTCAATTTTATCTGTTAGTGAAAAATCACAGAAGTAGGCCATAAGCATATCATTTCAAGTTCCTCCGTGAAATTTGTGCAGTAAACAAAGAGGGTTTTCTCTTACACCGGATATTGCCCATCCCCACACCATGTGTCTTAACCTGACCACCTTTTAGAGTATAAGCTCTTTTGGGCCGGGTCTTTACCTCTTGTTTACTTGATTGTTTTCTAAGTGTTCTTGTATGTTCAATGTATACACCCATTTATTGTAACACATTGAGTAATATGTTGGCATTTTCTAGATATATGTTTATTAATAGTAAAGTATTATTATGAAGTACAAGCACTTGATGCATGAGGTTTGTGTGCACTTTGTGTTTGCATTGTGTCCCACCAGACTCTGTCTGCCCTTACAGATAATTCTAATCTAGACTTTGTCTTATCAGTCTCATTTCCTTTCTCAAGAGTCTTGCTGCCTTAACAGCTGCAGTTTTTGTTTTGGGTTTCAATTCCAGTCCGTTACAGCAATTAAAGGAGCTAAGATATGGCTCCAGTAACACCAATGTTCTTTCAAGGCACATGCTCTAGGCTGCCATAATTTGACTGTCCTTCGGGACTAACTCCCAATATAAAATACACATCTGTTAGCAATTAATGAAAAATAATTTAACAGGGAATTATAAATGGTTCAGTATGCAATTTTTTTACACAATTTGCCATGTTTTTTTACTCAGAATGCAGCATTTATTACCATGATGCTAACCTAATTCTAGTACATTGTATTTTGACTCATCATACCCAACTGGGCTGAAAGTGTGGATGCTTTCTTTTCTTCAGTGTCTTCATGGTGTCAACATGATGTTTGCAAATGATTATTTAGGCACAAGTCCACATTGTATATTGACACTGGCTGCTGGGGGAACCCAGGAGCTGTCACCACCTTCTCATTTACCAACCCTGTTTCATTAAGTCCATGCATGTGATTTGGAACAGAAGCAAGATGGACAGACCACGGCAAAGCAGTCAGATATCAACATTTTATCTATTGTTCAAAATGTTTGAGACCTTGTGGATAAGGGATCTAAAAACCATTTAAACATTAAAAAAGTTCAGTGGGATTGTTTTAGCACCTATTACAAAGTAGTCACAAACTCAGATTAATGTTGGATTCCCTTAAATTAGTTATGTGCATCATAGTACTCCTATAATTTGACAAAATGTGATGCACTTGAAATTATTATATACTTTTCCACAGTATAAAGAAGAACAAAACTAAAATGAAACCATACACAATGCATGTAACAGCTTAATAAATTTTATAGCAGGTACTACAGCCACAGCAAAGCCCCTCCCAAATTGGACTCAATTCTTATTCAAAATTTTACACCTATCTCCTGCATGAAGAAATAAGGAAGACAAACAGACACTGAGGGGCAAATTTTCGAGGGCTATTTGCCCTTCTACGATTTTCAAATGAAAATGCGATAAAATTGTAGAAAAATTTGTAGGTTTTTGGGCGCTTTTCAATATTTCGAAAAAATTGTAAATATACGATTGTTCGAAAAATTCATACGAATCGAACGATTGAAGCGTTTGATCATACGATTGCTAGAAAAGAAGTCTATGGGGGGTTCCCATAGGCTTTTATTGCAATTTGGTAGGTTCAATCTGGCGAAGTAGGCAGTCAAATAAAATTTTAAAGGGGAAGTACTTCGATCATCGAATGATCGAATATTCATTATATTCAATATGGTCGAATTTCAATTCAATGATCGAAGTGGCCAAATTTGCATATTTGAAAATGTATTATATTTGTAAAGTTTCTTATTTCAGTATGATGATTTGATTAACTTTTCATTTTCAAGATTGGTCCACTTTAAAAAATGGCCAGACAAACTTGAAATGCTGTGTTAAAATGTATGTGATTCATTGAGTTTATTAAGTAGTTATTTGCATTAACTTAAAAATTATTTTTATATCTTTTTTAGACTTGTTTCAAACTTATAGGTTGTTGTTTCTATCATTCTTGCTGGAGTATGTGTATTGTAGATTATCAATAAAATGTACTGTTTTCTATGTAATACTTTGTTTCATTGTTACTTGAGATGTCCTTTCTGCACAAGTGCCAGAAAATATACTGTAGTTCTAGTCAATTTGAGCAAGTAATGCAATTAAATGTTTTAATAGAGACTAAAAAAGCAAATTTACATCACACTGGATAACAAACATTGTGCCTTATATTTAATAAAAAATTAAGTTTGCTTTGTAAAACCTCAGTGAGAAAATTGCGTTCCCAATTGGTAACCGTCACTCGAGCCAGATACATATGGATTAAGCCGCGCTAAAAGCCAAATATAATTCTCATGTTTTAATCATACAAAGGGATCAATGAGTACTGTTGCTGTTTTTCTCTTCCATTGCTCTTTTTTTCCCATTTTTAACTGAATCGTGTTCAAAATGTATTTTAAGCTTTGAAAAAATTTATAAATATGTAAATTGGCCTCTTTATTCAAACAATGGGAAAAAAAAGGGAAAACCCTTTAATACAACTTAAATTCAATGTCAGATTTAATGTGATTTATTGCATAATTTGAGATACAAAATTAGAGCGATAATGATGGTTTCATGTTAGAAATACCTACATCTAAATGGAATGCTAATCCTCTATCTGCTTAATACAAAATGTGATTTCCTGAACTCATTGAAATATGAATTTGAAATAAGTATGAGACACTTGGTTATTATATGCATGCTTCTTATTGAAAATTTAATAGAAAAGTGAATGAGGTACAATGGGCTGGCTACACCATTAGATTCTGCTAATAAAATTGCACAAGACGTGGTATTTGCTGATTCCTTCACACCAAAAATGTACATTTTAGCTTTTTGCATTAACAAGTTAGTCTGTCAGCTAAAACTTTACTTAAAGTGTTTCTTTCACTTCTCATTGTATAAATAATACATTACTTAGCTTTTATCTCCATAGGTTGTCATCTAGATTACAGTTCCCTTGCTATAAATTAAATGCAATATAGGATATAATCATTAGATGCAGTATAGAGTCTGATAGATGTGGCGGCACATTCTATACATATTTTATTGCTTAGATCTTTTGCTGTACTTTTGCTGGCCAATAGACAAGCAATGTTCATAGCATTTGAACGTCATTAATTAAGAAAAAAGACTTTAGACTTGATAACTCTTAATAACCTAATCTTCTGTGTTTTAAATGTGAACCCCAACTGAATTACAATGACAATTTTGCCCTTCCTGACCTTATGTTTCAGTCATAAAATAAATGATGTAAAAATCTGAAGGCCAGACCAAAACACATTATAGGTCTCAATTCACTTGACAGGTTTGGTCAGTGACCAAATTATTCTCTCTCGTCCGTTATTTCCTAAATCTCTCACACATTAAAACTCATTTCTCCTTTCAAGGACACCTTTTCAAATATGGTAGGCAACACTTCAGATCTTCAACAAAGGAGTGTCACAAGCACACATGCTGTGTGTGTGTACCCACTCTGTACATTGCATTCCCCTTATTTGTTTGATACCATGCATCATTTAATTATTTCTAAATCCGACTGATACATAAATGTTGCAGATTTGTGAATGTTTCAAAAGAAATACAAAGTATGGTGACTGGACAAATCTATTAAAGTAAGACCTATGCTAACTGCCGCACCTGAAATGTAATTTATCTTGATATGTGCTGTTGTGGAAAACAATATGTAGGAAAGACAACCAGAACATTTAAAGATAGAGTACTTGAACACACAGACTGCATTAATAGGACTGATGTATCCTCTGCCATAACAGCACATATCATTAACGAACATGGTGCTAATGAACACTTTGTCTCGTTTCAGGTAAGATTGGGAAAAAGGAAAGGAGACTTTGATATATTATCTAAGAAAGAAATCAAGTGGATGTCATTACTGGAGACAGTATCACCATATGGGATGAATAAAGACTGTGAAAACAGATTTTTTTATAGACTAAGAAAAATGGGATTTACAGCCAAAGGGTATACTGTCTGATAAATTAATAAATTTAATAGTGCTAATCAGTGAGAAATTAAAGGTGTTAATAATATAAACATAAAGTGATAGAATAGATGTCAGGAGATTTATTAAGGGATATCCCAAATTGTTGCACAAATTACTGCTCTCACTAAGAAGGGGTTGGAGATTCCTGGACTCTGTAAATTCTCTTCTTCTGAGAGAAACTATAATAACCAGGAACTTTTAGCTATCAAATTGGTCGTTCAAGAATGACGTCCTCTCTTAGAGGTTTTCTTGGAACCTGTCACTATTCTAACTAAGATTAACAATGGATGAAGGGCACACCAAATATATAAAGTATTTTAATTAAGGGTTATTTGAGGTGCAGAAACCAACGGTTACACACAAGGTGACCAAGGCCTTTGTGCCAAAACATTGGGGCCATTCTCATTCTTTTGGTAGGAGTATCCACTCCATGTTGATGTACATTTTTTGCTTTATTTAACCATTGAGTGGTATGTTCAAAATGTATTACTATTTTATGTATATATATATTATACTTATTAAATCAAACTTTGAGTTGTTCATGGAATACTTTTGTAGAAGAGTAAAGTATTTCTATATACCCCTGTGTTACTTGTATTTTCTGAGTGTGAGAACCTATAGACAAATACTATTCTAACTGATAAGAAGAATGTGGAGTACTGTACATCTCAGCTGCTAAAAGACTCAAGCCTTGCCAAGCTAAATGGGCTCTTTTTTTATTTTTATTTTTTAAATATTATCTCCTTCCGACCTAGATCTAAGAACAATAAAACAGATCCTTTATCCAGATCTCTTCATGCTGGGGATTTTCCTGAACTCCTTCTCATCCCCATTATTCCCCCTAAATGTATTATTGCTCCATTATGCACAGTCTTCAATCCATCTCCTGATTGTCCTCTGGATAAAGAAGTGTTTTCCTTCTCATTTGGTCCAGCAAGTTCTTTAATGGGCCCATTCTTCTTTTTTGGCCGGCCACTTGGGTTTTATGAAAACAGTGGAACTAATTTACAGATATTTCTGGTGGTCCTCCATGGTACCTGATGTCTCTAAATTGGGATCCTTCTGTGTGGTTTGTGCTCAGCAGTAGATTCCTCATGCCTTACCATGTGGGTTATTCATGCCATCATTGGCACCCCAAACAGTCCTGAACTTTATTGCTGATCTACAAAAATAATCTGATTTGACCACCAATCTGGTTGTAGCAGATCATTTTTCATCTCCCTTCATTCCCTTGAGGAAATTTTTTGTCTCCATGGGATAGTAGCACTATTGTTTCTGATCACAGTGTTCAATTTGTTTCCAGATTTTGGCAAGCCTTCTGCAAATTACTGGAGTCAAATTAAATTTCTCTTCCACCAACCATCCTCAAAGTAATGGTCAGAAGTAGAGAACTAACCAACCCTTAGAATAATTTTGCAGTGCAATGTTTCTTCAAATCAGTATAATTGGTCCAAATTTCTCTTGTGGGCTAAATTTGCACAAAATCTCAGTAATGAATCTCTTGGTTCCTCCCCTTTCTTTTGTGTCTATGGACTGCTCCCTAAAGCTTTTCCTCCTGCTCTCGTTAAGTCTGACATTCCTGCAGCTGAATCTTTATTCTGGGATTTTAAGGACTTATGGTCTCTTACCCATCAAACCATAATGAAATCTAATTCTATTCAGAAGTCTGAGGCTTATGAGATGGCACCTGGGTCCTTCTATCCATATTGTTGATTCTGTCTAATTCACCATTAAAGGGAAACTATAGTCTAAAATAGAATAATGCTAGAAATGCTGTATTTTATTTACTAAACATAAACATGAACTTACTGCACCAGATGCCTAATTAAACAAATTATTTTGTTTTCAAAGTTGGCCACAGGAGGCCATCATCTTGTAATAATGTTAAACATCTTTCCAAGCCTGTGCACATGCTCAGTGTGGTCTGTAGGGATCGTCAGAAATTATCAATACAGCACAAATCAGATAATATCTGCCATAGAAGCTGATACAGCAAGACTGATTGGTAATCAGATGATGCAGACTGCACTGGATCTGCAGATAAAAAATCTATATGGTCACCGGCTGCTCTACAGGGAAACAAAGACAAAGTCAAAAATCAAAGTGCTCAAGTTCTGGGAAGTAAGGTGCTGGGCTTCCCCCTGCCATTTGAAAGTATGATAATTTTCCTGCAGAGCAGCTAGCGACCATCATGGTCATGGTTTTTAGCTGAAGACACCCAAGCTCCTCATCTGATTAGAGTTTTTAATAAAAATCTCCTAAGAAACCTTGGGAGCCCCTGGTGGGTGCTCCTGAAAAGGGGGTACTCTAAGGCGCCTTGCTGAACCTGTGCACTCTCTTACCTCTTTGCGCTCTGGCCAGTGGGTGTGCTCCACTTGGCACATTTTTGCAGGCCAAAAGACATTATGCATGTGCAGCATTTTGAAGCTCGCACCACCATCTTTGTTTTGGGCATGTTATATTTTGCCTTTACTCACTCATTCATTCATTGCCCAAGCTGGCTTCTGGTTATCTCAAAGCGAAGCAAAACTCTGGAGATTCACCCATCACTACTCGTTTCTTAACCATTGCCTGTTCCTAGATTTTTGGATATCTGCACTCTGAAGTTGATAGGTTCCCAGCTAGAAGTGCAGCAGAAAGTTTTGTGGCCCTAAAAGTGTACCTGTGAATACTTGAGTCTAGCTGGCCTCTTCTACTATATGTCCATAGCATAAGAGTCCCATCTCACAAATGTTGTGAAATATCAAGCAGCTTGGATAGCCCAATGGGCTCCTGTTCAAGCCGGGCCCCTTGCCCCCTTATGGGTTCAGATAGAAAATGATCTAATCTACCCCTATGCAAAACAACAAATATTGTGGATGTCCAAGATACCTTTTAGAGACTTTGTGGAACCGTCACCTATAATGATAAATATGTTAAGTCTTTGGCAAGCACTAGCTAAAAAGTATAATATTGTTTCTTTCCCTTCACTTTTAAGTCCTTTAATGAATAGTTGTAATTTTTCTCTAGGTTTATCTAGAAATCTTTTTGGGTGGTGGATAGATAAGGGAATTACGACCTTGATGTCTTTAACACAGAAAAGGAAACCACTCACGATGGCACACATGAAGGATGTATATTCATTTCCCCCACAGGAACTCTTTAGAGCTATACAATTGTTGCATTATGTTAATAGACAAGCAGCACTGTGTGAACGCGGAACATTCACGGTTTCATGTTTTGAGGCAGTTTGTGTTAAAACTCCATTAGCACCAGGAATCCTTAGTTTGACTTATAGGATGTTAAATCAACGGTTATCAGATAAAAGGAAACATCCATACATGTTGAAATGGGAAAAAGATTTTAATACAACACTTACAACCCATGAGTGGGTGGGCTGTAGTTTAATAGCGAATCAGGGTAATATATGTGTAGCAGTAAAGGAAACATCTATTAAAATATTACATAGAACGTATTTGGTACCAGCTAGATTACATAAAATATACTCTACCTGTGATCCACTGTGTTTTAGAGGTTGTAAAGAAAGGGGGACAATGGCCCATATATGGTGGGAATGTAGAATTGTATAGAGATATTCGGATACAGTGGTTAAGCATCTCTCAAAAATATTGCACATTAAGCTTGAGAAAAATCCAATGGTTATGCTGTTGGGAAATAAACCAAAACATCTTTCAAATGCAGCTTATAAACGAAGCCAATATATACTTATGGCAGCCAGGTGGATTATTACGAGCAATTGGAAGAAGAGAACATTATCTTTTTTGTTTGTGTTAAAGTATTGTATAAGACCCATAATGTGAGCTATCTAGGAGTAGAAATATATGTGGAATCCTTAAAGGGTTATATTTGGGCTATTTGCTATCCTAAGAAATAATGTGGCTAAATGTAATTGATGTGGTTTGAAAATTAATAAAATATTTTTTAAAAGAAAAGTCACATCTCCACAGCAACCAAACCTTAGGTTCTGGCTTAAACAAATCTGTTACACCTTTGCTCAGCAGACTACCAAACATACTCAAATTATATTGAAATTAGGCATTTATACACTTCAGTGCCAAGATCAAGATGTACAGCTTCTCATGATGCTGCAAATAAACTAATATGGACTTTAAAGATGTCAATCTGTTCTAAATTAACAGTAGAAAATGTATATATATTTTATTTGGGTATTGCCTAATTAATAAAAATGTGTGGCCCATATACTGTACACTAACAACCTACACCTGGTATACCTTGATATTGCATAAACAACAAAATTATATCATCTGAACACTGACTGTTCATCCATCTAAACATGATGTAAACTGATAACTGAATTTAGGTGATTTTATTTACATTCTTTGTTCCTTTGTATTCATTCATTGTTCTGAGTCAAAGCACAAGATTGGTTCCCGAATCCATGTCATTTAGAAGATTGTTGTTCCAGTTTGATCATCTGCATGCTTCTGGGCATTATTTTACTGTTCTACCTGTTCTTACCATTGTTGGCTTTTCAACAAGCTTGATGATTCTGTACTTTGATTGATTTGGTTTGACTCTCTCATGAGTTCTCATGCAATTTCTGTTCATACTTATAATGAACCGATACTCTGTCGCACCCAAGTAGTTGTCAAGGTGTCTAGAAATTAGTGGAAACAAAACAAAAAACCTGTGACACAACTGATACGATTGAATCCAGGATCAGTGTTTATTTAGCTCACAAAGTGACAATGTTTGGAGCCTCTACTGGGCCCTTTGTCAAGCCTAATGGTGTATTAAATGTGACAGACATAAATGGTGAAAGAGAGGTAGAGCCCCACCTCTCACCCCTCCCCCACAGGTCAAAGTCTGTTTCTTTTCTCCTTAGCCCATAGTTCATATTAATCAAGTCCAAAATTGTTGAAGATATGTAGAAATGGTATCAAGTAGCTGTTGACAATGTGCCCAAAATTGTGTCCTTACCATCAAAGTTGCAACAAAGTACAATAACAGTTTCATTGTGCAGAAATATAAAAGTGACACAAAGTTGTAACATAAGGATAAAATCTTTTAGTAGGTCAAACTCGACCCATAAACTGTAATTGATCTATATAAGCCTAAGACATCTTATGGTACATATGTGACATACAGTACTCAGTCAGCACTTGAGAAACTTCATTGTATGCTCCAGTTGGTACCAACACTCAGGGTTTTCAATGTAGATCATATTGATTTGAATATAAGTAGAGAAAAATTAAAAACAAGATTATAGACAAATTACCAAGTAATATATTCTTATACACCATTCTAAACAGGACTACATACCTAATTCACTTTAAATAAACGCTGCTGGGGTTTATTTCCTGTTAAGGCCAAATATGTCTATGTATCCACTGCATGGTGTAAGAAGTGGTGGTGTTCACCAGGGGCTGTAGAACTTTGTCTACTTATATGGCCAGTAGACTAAGTATCTGTCCTTGCAACAATTGTACATTGAGGGTTTTTTTTTTTTTTTCAAAATTTTTGTTTTATTTTTGGAATGGTTTAAAATACAGATAACTGGCTTTGATGAGAACATCTTTCAATTGATCATCAATTATACCTGCATTTATGACATGGTAAACCCTGGTCATTATACATTGTTGTATAGAGCTTAGTGGTTTAACAGGTATTTTATAATACACCTCATTGTCTGCTAACTGACCAAAGTTCCCTGACAGATAATAAATTAATCATCTCGGTCCATGACCACCAAAGCACCACCCTTATCTACAGGCTTGAATATCAACTTATCATTGCTCATTAAATCAGAAAGACCCTTTCTTTTGCTGCCCATCATATTGGAATATTGGCCAAACATAAGGTTTATGAGTCTTTTGTTTAGTTATATCTTTATCAACCAATTTTACATATGCTTCCACAAAATTATCATTATCATTACAAGGTGGTATAAATTAACTTTTGTTTCTCAAGTCACTTGTTTGTGATAACTGGGACTGTCCCAGCCCTGCATTAGTATAAACTGTTCCCTGTGTTACTGGTAACTTAGAAAAGTCACATTTCAAAATGAAGTTACGAAAAATTTTGTGAAAATGAAAATGTATCCCATATGCTAGTCGAAGAATATGAGAAGCCCTTCTGTAATAGTTATTTGTTCAGGGTATAATACACATCAGAGATATTGTATTCTAACGTTTTCTGTAAGTGTTCTATGCCATCCTGTTGGGCTGTTGTCATTGTTTCCTAGCAATTGGTGGAAGGCATTCCTAAAGTCAAAGTACTGTAGCTGTTGTAAGCAGAATTGTGAGGCCAAATTCAGTGTAAGGGTGGGATTTTGAGATCCTGATTGTAACAACTGTGCTAATAGCTCATTTGCTGCTGTTGTATCCTCTATATTCAATTGTAATAAAAATAATAAGTGTAAATAAAAATAACAATATTGTAGATGTAACTTTTCTCCATGCACAGGGCCGCCATCAGGGGGGAGACGGGGGAAAAGTGGCCCGGGGCTGAATGGGGGCCTGGCAATGCTGCACTTTTCGAAGAGCCGGGCCCCCCTAATGAGCGCTGAAGCCGTGCCGCCTCTTTCTGATGTCCTGAGCAGCTGAATGTGGAAGTGCCGATCAGAAGCAGTCCTGAAGCGGCAGAAAGACCCTAGGTCACGAAGGAGCCGACACTTAAGTCATGAAGTGGCGAAAAGAAACACGAATGGAGTCACGAATGGAGCTATAATGGAAGCC
>CM044437.1:46365306-46425904 GCA_024363595.1 Xenopus borealis
TGTCTCCTTTCTACATAAAATCCTGCTTGCTTAACATTATAAAAGCACAATATACACACAACCTACTGCAGTATATACACACAACCTACTGCAGTATATACACATAACATACTGCAGTATATACACATAACCTAATTTATGTGTAATGTGGATTGATAAAGTTCACATATTTTATTAATTACAGAGCAAAGTTTAAGTGGATCACTTTTTACATTTTTTTGAATTGCGTGTTTTTATTTAACACACATGACCTTTCCAGACTCCACAAACAAGAACACTGATGCAGAATGAGCTTGTAAAACATTTCAGTATTCATTCTGTTTCCACAGTCATGACATTTTTGCCCTTTTTCAAATCACTTGTGTCACATAAATCATAAATCTCAATCTATACTTTACACCATCACTTGACTGAGCAAATGCCTTTGAAGGTTAAATACAAGATTTCTTATCAGAAATGCTGCTATATAAATAATACTGAGAACCTGGTATTCCTTCTATATAGGTGTAGCATATAGTGTACAGTATCTTTTTGGGACAAAAAACATAACCTAAATGCTGAATACAGTTCAGAGTTATCTAGTCCTCTGTTATAGTACGAATAGATGAATTTAAAAATGTTAGCTCCTTCGAGTAACCTATAGCAACCAACAAGGAAACATATTACTGGTGTTAGAAAACAAGCATCTTGCTCGTAGAAATGGGTTAGTAGGGATAAATGTGACACTTGCTACATTTCCTCACTGGTATATGCTTTGTTGTTGCCTAATATGAAAAAACGTTCACAACATAGTGTATGGTGCATTGTGTAAGAGACAGCTCCTAAAGGTGCAACAGAGGCATTCCAACAATTCCATGGTTGTTGTATACAATGCCTTGCAAAACTATTCACCCCCCTTAGCTTTTACCTATTCCGTTACATTCCAACCTGTAATTTAAAAGTTTCTTAATCTTATTTTATGTGATAGATCTGCACAAAATGTTGGTGAAGTGAAATAAGAAAAATATATATAAAATATAATTAAAAAATAAAAAAACTGACAGTTGCCATGTGCATATGTATTCACCTCCTTTGCCAAGAAATCCCTTAAAATCCTGGTGCAATTAATTACCTTTTCTGAAAGGCATCAGAGGCTTCAACACCACTAAGCAAGAGGTATCACACCATGAAGACCAAGGAGCTCTCCAAACAAGTCAGGGACAAAGTTGGGCTATAAAAAAAATGTACAAATCTTTGTTGATCCCTCAGCGCACCATCAAATCCATCATCTTTAAAAGAAAACAACGTAGTTTCACAACAAACCTGCCAAGAGAGGACCGCCCACCAAAGCTCACCAGACCGGGCAAGGAGGGCATTAATCAGAGAGGCAGCACAGAGACCAAAGATAACCCTGAAGGAGTTCAAAGTTCCACAGCAGAGACTGAAGTATCTGTCCATAGGACCACAATAAGCCATATACTCCAGAGCTGGGCTTTATGGAAGAGTGGCCAGAAAAAAAGCCACTACTTAAAGTTAAAAATAAGAAGGCTCATTTTGAGTTTGTCATAAAGCATGTGGTCGACTCCCCAAATATATGGAGAAAGGTGCTCTGGTCAGATGAGACTAAAAACTTTTTGGTCACGAAGCAAAATGCTATGTCTGGCGCATACCCAACACTGATCACCGCAAGAACACCATTGCCATAGTGAAACATGGTGGTGGCAGCAGCAGCATCATGCTGTAGGCATGTATTTCAGCAGCAGGGACTGAGACTGGGATATTCTTGAGCAAAACCTGTGTCAGTCTGCCTGTGATTTGAGACTGGGACAGAGATTCACCTTCCAGCAGGACAATGACCCAAGAATACTGCTAAAGCAACACTTGAGTGGTTTAAGGAGAAACATCTAAATGTGTTGGAATGACCTAGTCAAAGTCCAGACCTCAATCCAATTGAGAATCTGTGGTCAGACTTGATACGGTTAACAAGCAAAAACCATCCAACATGAGCTGGAGCAGTTTTGCCTAGAGGAAATGGGCAAAAATTCCAGTGGCAAGTGAACAGTTATGCACGCTGAAGATTTCTGTTATTTTGTCCTATTTGTTGTTTGCTTCACAATAAAAACAAAAACATCTTCAAAGTTGTAGGCATGTTTTGTAAATGAAATGGTGCAAACTCTCAAACAATCCATTTTAATTTCAGGTTGTGAGGCAACAAAACATGAAAAAATGCTAAAGGGGGGTTGAATTCTTTTGCAAGGCCCTGTATAACCATCTCTCATGTTACTGCATTGTTTCTGTGGTACTTCCTGCAGAAAACAGGCCTTTATAATGTAATGTTTATTCTTTATTCAAGTTTTTAATATTCTACTGCAGTTAAGGTTTCCAGACACACACACACACACATTCATTATTATACTGTCATGGGAAAAAGTTTTTTTCAAAAAACATCAGTTAATAGTGCTTCTCCAGCAGAGTTCTGCATTGAAATTCATTTCTCAAGAGCAAACAGATTTTTTTTTTGTATTACATTTTGAAATCTGACATGGCTCTAGTCATATTGTCAATTTCCCAGCTGAGAAAGTAACGCGATAGCAGCTCCCTAACACAAGATAACAGCTGTCTGTTAGATCTAAGAACAGCACTCAATAGTAAAAACCCATGTCCCACTGCATTCCATTCAGTTTTATTGAAAAGGAAAAACAGCCTGCCAGAAAGCAGTTTCTCCTAAAGTGCTGGCAAAAGTCACATGACCAGGGTCAGCTGGGAAATTGACAAAATGTCTAGCCCCATGTCATATTTCAAAACTGAATATTAAAAAACCTTTGCTCTTTTGAGAAATGGATTTCAGTGCAGAAGTCTACTGGAGCAGCACTATTAACTGATGCTTTTTGAAAAAAACATGTTTTCCCCATGAACAGTATCCCTTTAAATTACTATATTTTATTTGTAGAAAACCAAAATATTCTGCAGCACCATACATATATTATCATTCACATCAGTCCCTGCCCCAGCAGAGCTGACCTTCTTAGGTCCCACACATTTATCTATATTCGCGTTTTTTTTTACATGCGGCTTGTTTTTTTTATGCCAGCAAATTTTTTAGATGCTCGTCAAAAAAGTGATGACTCGTTTAGCTAAATTTTTGCAAATTTCACAGGAAATTCGCAAATGTTTCGCCAAAGCGAAATGGGATAGATTCGTCCATCACTAGTAGGGAATTCCCTGGCATTTAAACCCTTGATGGTAGTAATGCAACAGACATCCAATCACAATGGTTCCATTTAACTTCAGTAAAGTGTTGGCTGAAAGTATCATCCAGTCACAATGGTGCCATGATTTTTATTGAGTCAGTTGTTGATCTTTCAGTGTACATGAGTGGAACTGTGATTTGTTGTGAAGCTGCCGGGGTAAGAATGTAAGAAAGTGGCATTGTTGGTTGATGACGAGCATTGTCTCAGGCCCCCTCCTCTGTTCATGGATGGATTTTCCACTTTGGCATAAATGGGCTCAGCTCTCTCTCTCCAAAATGTGCACATTGTTGTCCTAATAGGAGTGTTCCTTTTCCTTGACATGTTGATAGACTGTTGAGGTCCTGAGGAGTTAGCCCTTCTATGTTGAGCCATTCTCTTAGAAAGTGGTTGTTTTGTCTCCCCAATGTAAAGAACACCCCAGGACTAGACTCAGCAGTCTATCTACATCTCAAGGCAAATGGGCAGTCCTTTGAGGACAACAATGTCATCCATCTGAGAGGACAGATGGTTTGAAAGATATGCTAAAAAGCCATTTATGCCTAAATGGAAAAGCCATCCCTGAATAGAGAAGGGTGCCTGCAACACTGTTTATCATCAAAATACTGTGTAGCTTTGACAGCTTTAACCCAGGGGCTTCACAACAATTCACACTTCCAGGCATGTACATTGAAATATTAACACCTGCCTCAATGAAAATCATGGTACCAATGTGACTGGATCACACACAACACATATCTGAGTTTCAGTCCTTACTGAAGTTCAGTGGAACCATTGCAATTGGACATCTGTGACTTTACTACCCTCAACGGTTTAAATGCCAGGGAATTCCCTATCAGTTCAGCTGAATTGAAGAAGCCACTTGGATGAATAGTGAAACATTTTAAAGGAAAAAAAACTCTTAAGGGGGTTATTTATCAAAGGTAGAATTTGTGATTTTTTTTTCTCACTCTAATACATTCAAATGAGTTTACAACTCAAATGGGAAGTTAGGAAAAAATTTGAAAATATATTATTTGATAGAATAGTCCCAACCCGGTTTTGAATCAAATTTGAATCAAATTCATATAGACTTTTCCTCTGAAGAAAAAAACTTGAATATCAGGAAGGAAATTACCTTATACAAATAGTTAAAGGGGCCTCTGCCAATAACTTGTAAATTAGGTTTTTGGTGGCAAATATTTGAATGAGATGTTAACATGGTCGAGGTGTGATAAACCTCACATTCAAATTTACATGTGCTTTTAAATTCGAATTTGTGAGTTTTGTGAGTTTTGACACAAAATAATTAGAAAATTTGAATTTACTTTTCAAACCTTTCTGCCTCTATATGTCCAGTTGCCTTTGACTTAATTCTACTAGCTACTGTATATAACTATGTTTAACTTTACAAACCAATGTTTGAGAGTTTTCTATTTTACAAGACTATCCTCTGTCCATTTTTTTTTCAGGTGGTCTGTAGAGTAAGAGCTGATATCTGTTCCTAAATTGTAAATCATGTTTTTTTTTTATTTTAGTCATTGGAAAAGACAAAAAAAGCAATTTATCAAAGTAGATACAGCACTAAGTACTACAGGGCACAGGATTTATTGTATAGTGACATTTTGTAAACGTTAATTAAACTGCACTTACATCACACACTTTCATCACTACATTTAAAATAAGCCATCATTGAAAATCAATAAAATAAAAAATGACAATAGTATACAGTAGTGATGGGCGAATTTATACGCCAGGCGCAAATTTGCGGCGAATTCCCGCGATTTGCCGACGGCAAAAAAATTTGCCTGCCGAAAAGTCGCTGGCGTAAAAAAAGAGTTGCGCATCGCAAACGACGCTGCGCGTGTCCAAAAGCGTGCCGTGACTCGTTTCGCGATTCTTTTCGGTGAAGCGAAACGGGATAGATTCGCCCATCACTAGTATACAGGTATGGGTCCTGTTATCCAGATTGCTTGGGACCTGAGGTTTGTTGGATAATTCCATAATTTGGTTCTTCATTCCTTAAGTCTACTAAAAAAAAAAAAACATTAATTAAACCCAATATGATTGTTTTGTCTCCAATAAGGATTAATTATATTTTAGTTGGGATCCAGTACAGCTACTGTTTTATTATTACAGAGAAAAGGGAAATCATTTAAAAAAAAAACTGTATTAGATTAAAATGGAGTCTGTGGGAGATGGCCTTCATGTGATTTAGGCGGGGATGCCTGCTGCCCCCTCGGCGGGGACGCTAGCTACATCTTATTGCACCATATCTTCCCCTCCTGTGCCGGCTTCTAAGGCACGCGGCACAGTTCCGGGTATTCTTAAATGCACTGACGTAATGACGCCAAATTCAAAGTATTTAAAGGGACTTTGCTGCAAAACTCATTACCCGTTATAGGTTCAGTTTCCTGTGTTCCTGGTGCCTTGAGCTTGTTTCTTGTGTGCTTATTTGATCTGATTCCTGTTGTGACCCTGCCTGGCTGCTGACTATTCTGTCTTCTGTGATCCTGACCATGGCTTGTTACCTGACTATTCTACCTTCTGTAATCCGACCCTGCCTGACCATTCTGATCTGATCTCCTGGTTTGACCCTTGCCTGCTATCTGCCTGACCCCTCTGCTAGGATTCCTGGTTTAGACCTTGGCCTGTCTGACTCCGTCTGTATTCCGCCTGTCTTGACCCGGCTTGATCTGCCTCATCCTGTCCAGTGACCTTCTGACCACAGAATTTGCTAACCGTCGTGCCCCTTGCTAGCCAGAACTTCTCGTTAAGTCCAGGTGGCATCTGAGTAACTGAGGGCTCCTCCCGAGGCCAAAGGCGGTCACACTACTGGTGAAGCATGAGCTGAGACCGGGGTGCTTGGCATCTGTTCTGGTTTGGGTGCCGACCGTGACATTATAACGGGCTAGAAATGGACGTTGAAGGTCATGCTGAAGCTGCTCCTCCCACCACCACTGAAGTGCTGCTCACCACCAATCTACAGCGATTGGAGGAACAACAGCAGCACGATTTCCTGGTGCTAAGTGTGCACGATCTGTCACGCAGATTGGACGCTTCTTATCAGAGATCCAGTCCGGTGGTCCAATCCCCTGTTGAAGGGGTGGGTAACACTCACAAACCCAAAATTCCTTTCCCCGATAAGTTTAATGGGGATAGAACAAAACTGTATGTCTTCCAAGAGGCATGTAAATTATGTCTGTTTCTATACCTACTCTTTTTCTCCCGGCGAAGATAAAGTGAGGTTCGTAATGACCCTATTACAGGGTGACCCACAAGTTTGGGCGCTAAGATTACCTCCCTCTGACTCTGCCTGTTTTTCCCTTAAAACCTTTTTTCATAGTATGGCTATCCTTTACGATGACCGGGATCGTGCTACTTCAGCCGATACCGCAATTCGTAAATTACACCAGGGAAAAAATGCAGAACTCCTCTACGGCCATGAGTTCAACTGGTGGTCTGTAGAGACTGGTTGGAATGACTCAGCTCTTCGTAGCCAATTCAGGTTAGGGCTTTCCGAGGCTGTAAGAGCCTAGTAAACGACCCCCTATCTGATAACTTAGATGATCTTATGACAGTAGTCATCCAAATTGATAGAAGATTAAGGGAGAGAAGGGCTGAAAAGGGTACTACTTTTCTTACAGAGTTTACTAATGTTAATCCTTCTAACCCCTCTGTGCCTCCGATTCAGGAGGAACCCATGCAATTGGGTACCATTTATCTTACTCCTCAAGAAATGGCCCACAGGCGGTATCTGGGTCTATGTATCTATTGCTGGGTTATTTTCTTAACCATTGTCCTAAGAGGCCAGGAAGACTTCAAAGCCTAGATGGAGAAGGGGAGTTCCATTTGGGCCAAAAAGCTTCCTCTCCCCAAATGTCCTCTAGGATCATGGTACATGTAAGGTTAACCTGGCCTACGGGCTCTATTACGGTTTCTGGTTTTGTGGATTCTGGGGCGGTGCGGAATTTTTTGGATGCTGCCTTCGCAGTACGGTATAATATTCCTCTAATACCCCGTAGTCCTCCAGTAAGAATTGTGGCCATTGACAAAAGCCCCTTAAGGTCAAGTTTGGTAACCCAAAAATCTGTGGCATTAACCATGTGTGTTAACAATATGCATTCTGAGGAGTTATCCTTCCATGTCATCGAGTATTCCTCGTCTTCTCCTCTAACTTTAGGGTTACCCTGGCTGCGGGTACATAGCTAGTGATGGGTGAATTTCCGACATTCGCCGATGGCGAAAGTTTCGGCAAAACGATCACGAAAATATGCCGCGCGTTTTGTTTCGCCGCACGTCTCGTTTTGTCGTGCGCCGAGTTCGTCGCTTCACTTGAAAACAGCAAAATCTGTGCAGTGAAAAATATTTTTAAAAATAAATGAATATATATTAAAATATGCCTTTTTAATGTTTCACTATTTTAAATAATAATCAGATGTTTTTAAGAAGCTGGCAAAATGGGAGGCCTTTTTTCTTTTGAAAAGATAAGAGTCCACTAACAATGCAGGGCATGTGTGTATACTAAGTGAAACACGTGTGTAAATTGCTCTTCTCATTGACTCCAATGCTATTCAGCACATTCAGACACAAAGCAAAAGATGCCATTTTTTACAATTTTCTTTCACATTTCCATACCTCCCAACATTTTGGAAGTAAAAAGAGGGACAGAAATTTTTTTTCCATACGTAGCGTTGCAACATTTTGACCACACCCATTTTTGTGGCCACACCCACTAATTAACATGTTCGTTTTACCAAATTTGGCAGGTTATGAAAGTTTGAAAATATTTCTCCTTATCTAAACTGTTACAAATACAATCAATTACTTATTTTATTATATCAAAATTGTTAAAAAGCATCTTTTTTGCACCTGTTAGCTTTTCTTCTAGGCTCTCTGCCAAAAGCCAATTAAGTTAGAAACTTCTTTCTTTTTCTGGCTATTCCGTGCAGAGAAAAGAGGGACTTTCCAATACAAATGAAATGAGGGACTGCAGGTTGCGCTGTCAAAAGAGGGAATGTCCCTCCAAAAAAGGGACCGTTGGGGGTATGCATTTCACCTGGCAGTTTTATTACATTGCACTGTGCGTCAAAACTATTCTGAGGCGCGTCAAAATAAGCGCGCGTCAACTTGGGCGCGCGACAAAACATCAGCGCGACTCGTTTCGCAAATTTTTCCCCCATTTCGCGAATTTCTCGAATTTTTCAGCGAAGCGAAACGCCACAGATTCGCCCATCACTATGCATAACCCCCACATTGATTGGGTAACTGGGGAGGTTATTCAGTGGGGTTCCAGGTGTAGGGATTCCTGCCTTGCTTCCACTCTAGCGCTGGCAGCTTCTTCCCTAGAGAAACACCCTACAGTCAGTCTCCCTCCTGTCAAAATACCTCTTGTCAGTCTACCTCCTGCCAAATTTCCTCCTGTCAAAATCCCTCCTGTCAAGCCTACCTCCAAGTTCTGTTCTGGGGTACATTGTTCTCCTTCGGCAGTTTCATCCGCTCAAACAAGAGCAGCCTATAAGCCCCATTGGGAGATGCCCAAATATTTGGTTGGGGACTTAGTTTGGGTTTTCACAGGGAACATTAAGCTTCCATCTTTTAAGCGGGGGCCCAGATTCATTGGTCCTTAACCTGTAGTTGAGATTGTTAACCCAACCTCGGTCCGTCTTAAATTACCCGAAATGTTTTTGTTGTCTGATTTATTTCATTATTGCGCCGCATCTTCCCCTCCTGTGCCGGTTTCTAAGGTGAGCGCCGCGCACTTCTGGGTATTCTTAAAGGCACAGGCGCACTGACATAATGACGTCAGTGCGCAATGGCACCAAATTAAAAGTATTTAACTCATTTCCCATTATAGGTTCAGTTTCCTGTGTTCCTGGTGCCTTGAGCAAGTTTCTTGTGTGCTTATTTGATTCTTATTCCTTTTGTGACCCTGCCTGGCTGCCGACTATTCTGAATTCTGTAATCCTGAATTTGGCTTGTTACCCGACTATTCTACCTTCTGTAATCCAACCCTGCCTGCCTGACCATTCTCATCTCCTTGGTTGCCCCTTGCCTGCTATCTGACTCTGTTTCTGCCTGATCCCTCTGCCTGTCTGACTGTTGTTTGCCTCAGTCCTGTCCGGGGACCTTCTGCCCAAAGACTTTGCTAACCGTCGTGCCCATTGCTATCCAGAACTTTCACCTTGCATCTCTCATTAAGTCCAGTGGCATTTGAGTAGCTGAGGGTTCCTCCCGAGGCCAAAGGCGGTCACACAACTGGTGAAGCACGAGCTGAGACCAGGGTGCTTGGCATCTGTTTTAGTTTGGGTGCTGAATGTGACACCTGTATTCCTTCACTTACTAAAAAGCCATCCAACCCATTCTTAAACCTATCTAATGCATCAGCCAGTACAACTGATTCAGGGAGAGAATTCCACATCTTCACAGCTCTCACTGTAAAAAAAACCCTTCCGAATATTTAGGTGGAACCTCTTTCTTACTAATCGGAATGGGTGACCTTGTGTCACCTGGAAAGACCTACTGGTAAATAAAGCATTAGAGAGATTATTATATGATCCCCTTATATAATTATACATTATCATATCACCCCTTAAGCACCTCTTCTCCAGTGTGAACAACCCCAATTTGGCCAGTCTTTCCTCATAGCTAATATTTTCCATGCCTACCTTTTATCAACTTAGTTGCCGTTCTCTGTACCCTCTCTAATACAATAAGTGGAAGAATGACCCCCTCCTCCCTATGCCCCTTGTAATACAGCTCAAGACCTTATTTGCCCTTGATGCTGCTGACTGGCATTGCTTGCAACAGCTGAGTTTATCATCTACAAGGACTTCAAGGTCCTTTTCCATAATGGATTTGCCTAGTGCAGTCCCATTAAGGGTATAAGTGACTTGGATATCTTTACATACCAGGTGCACGAATTTACATTTATCAACATTGAATCTAATTTGCTACTTAGTTGCCCAGATTGCCAGTTTGTCAAGATCCTGTTGCAAGGATTAATTGGGCTTGATAGTTTTGTGTCCTCTGCAAACACTGATACATTACCTAGGAACACCCTCCCCTAAGTCATTAATGAACAAGTTAAATAAAAATGGATACAATACCGAGCCCTGAGGGATCCCCGCCAAGTGTATGTTTGGCAAGGGATGATTATCCATAACAACTGCTTTATTAGGTTCACTGAGATCAACACACAATCAGATACCTCCAGTTTTCTTCTTTGTTACAAAAATTGCTCTACCAGTTTCTTTAGTTCCTGTAAGACAGTCTCCCTTATAGAGTAGGGCAATCCCCTCTGGCGTACTGGTTTTACATCTGGTCTCAACTTAACTTTTTGTACAAAGTTCTTTGCACAACCCAGTGACGTGTTGCTTTGTGGTGACACTGGCTGTGTGGCAGGCACAGGTGCTGTAGTAATGAGACCATCCACTAATTGCAGGTTTAATGCAGCAAAGAGATCCCTTCCAAGTATTGCAGTACCCTTATTTACAATGTAAAAGTCACATTTTGCAGTATTTGATTCAAATTGTACAGTCACTGGCAAGCAGCCAAGCACAGGGATTGGATCCTTTAAGTAACTGACCAGTCTTAGGGCAGGTGCAGCAAGTATAACTTCTGCAAAATATTTCAAGAAAATATCCTTTGGTAGTATAGAAACAGCTGAACCTGTATCAAGCATCAGGTTAATGGAGTGTCCCTTGTCAGCAGAAGCAGTACTGACACTGACTGTGCATATAAACTTGTCTGGAATAAATGTACCAGCTTTATCCACACTGAATACTGTAACATTTGTAGTCGTGACTTCATGATCATCTTTAGCAGAACTACGGCAGTCTCCAGAAAAGTGACCAACCTTTGAGCATCTGCGGCACTGTACCACTTTCGCAGGACATGTAGCATAATTTGCAATGTGTTGTGTTGAACCACAGCGAAAGCAGTATTTTTTTATTTGTATTTGCTGCACAGTTTAGCAGTGAATCCCTTTCTTTAGCACTGCATTTTGCCTGTGACTGTGCATTATTAGGCCATAGTCTTGAATTCACAATCTGTACATTCCCAGCAGTTCCCTGACTGAGAGTTTTAGCTTCTGCCACCACTGTTTCAAATTGGCTAGCAACTGTAATAGCCTTTGCGAGGGTTAAATCTTGCTCTAGGAGCAGTCTCTCTAATGCATGGTGAGTTTGTTTTTTCCATTATTTGGTCTCTTAGCATTTCATCTGTTAGATTTCCAAACTCACAGGTAACAACCAGCTCTCTCAAAGCTGCTACAAAATGTTCTGTGGATTCGCCATTACGTTGTCCACGTTGGCGGAATTTATATCTTTCAGCAACCACATTTACTCTTGGCACAAAAAAGTTCTTTATAGCAGTAAGAGTAGTTTCATAAGTATCATCAGGAGTGATGTGCGAATATACCCAGTTTTGCTTCGCCGAAAAATTTGCGAATTTCCAGTGGAATTCACGAAACGAGTCGAGGCACATTTTTGACGCACGTTCGGTTTGCGTCGTTTTCAACACGTGTTGCGTCGTTTTAGTCATGTCAAAAAACAAAATTTTCGCCAGGCGAATTTTCGCTGGTGTTTCGCTAATTTATTCACCAGCGGCGAATCGTGGGAATTGGCCGCGAATTCGTCTCTGGCGAATAAATTCGCCCATCACTAATCATCAGGTAATGGTAATGTATAGAATATATGCTGTCCCTCTGCTCCCAGGCAATGAATAAGTAAAGCACGCTTTCTAGCAGCAGAAACCTCCCCTTGGTCAGCAGCAATAATATTATTATCAAACATACAGATCCAAGTAGTAAAAGGTATGGTAGGCTCACCAGGGTTTGGTAGAAAAGGTGCAAGCTGCTGCAGAGGTAGAAAAGACATCCTCGTCGCCATTTGTTACGTTTGGTAGCCGACAGTTAGTTACAAGCTTTTTTTTCCTCGATCTCGAAAAATTAGTAAGGGTGTCTAAGTGTTATGCAGATGACATAATACGTTAAAAGGGTGTTTCACCTTTAAGTTAACTTTTAGTATGTTATAGAATGGCCAATTCTAAGCAAATTTTTAGAAGACATCATTTTTTTATGTTTTTTTAATTACTTGTCTCTTTAAAGCTCTGAAATAGGGGGTCTCTGACCACATCTAAAAACAAATGTAAGGCTACAAATGTATAGTTATTACTAATTTTTGTTACTCCTCTTTCTATACAGACCCTCTCTTATTCATATTCCAGTCTCTTATTGAAATTAATGCATGGTTACTATGGTAAACTTAACTCTAGGAACCTGATTGCAAACTGAAGAGCTGCAGAATGAAAAGATAAATAACACTAAAACCACAAATATAAAAATAAATGAAAACCAATTGCAAATTGTCTTAAATATCATCTACATTATTGTAAAACTTAACTCAATGCTACTTCTTTTTAAAACCTCATTATCCAACTCTCAAATTGCATCTGATTCATTGTAAAATGTATAATGAAGCAATAGAATTCTTAATTAATCGGATGCGATTTGAGAGTAGGACTGGCCAGATATGGGATGACTTTTACATAGCTGGCCAGCTTAAATATATTGCAATATATGGACAAACAATCCTTGTTTTGTTTAAAGCATAAGGCATTTTTTAGTAGCTGTATGCACAAAATGTCTCAATGTCTTAAATATTTTGATAATGTGCAGAGGATATTTTAAATTTGTGGTTACAGCCTCATTGCTCCCACGCCTGACGGTTTTAAATATATATATATATATATATATATATGTATATGTATATGTGTATATATATATATATATATATGTATAAATAATGTGTGTGTTCTGTCATTACAACAGGTGTATACCTCATGAAAGTGAACATATGAAAAAAGCATACTAACTATTAAGTTATAATGCATATTCTAAAATTATAATATAACACTAAACAAATAATGTGACCTCCTTTGGTGCATCTACTATCTCAATGAGAAACAAAATATAATAACCAATAGAAACCCAAATATCAAACATATACATGGCTCATAAGTGTATAGAGGAAACATAAACCATACACAGCACATATTCACATTGCAGAAAATTGTTACTAATAAAACTAGCATGAAAACACTCTAACAATAGTTCATTCTTTTGTATGAGCTCACTGTGCCAAGTATTAGCAAGGAAACTTTACAGCACATGTTTTAATTTATATAATTACTCATTATGATATTTTGCAATGGGAAATCTGCTCTAGACCCTCTCAGTTTACTAGCTGTTCACGCATTCAATACATAAAACCGGCATATTTGCAAAAGTGTGA
Organism: Xenopus borealis; assembly: GCA_024363595.1. Lineage (NCBI taxonomy): Eukaryota > Metazoa > Chordata > Amphibia > Anura > Pipidae > Xenopus > Xenopus borealis. Next base: position 46,378,808 of record CM044437.1, read on the forward strand.
ATTTCACTATTTTAGAATAATTCACACTTAGATGAATATTTAAAAATGTTTGAAATCTATTTGGTTTTGAGCAACTAAGAAATCCATCAAGAATTTAATTAATTTCCCCTTTTCCAACCTATTTTCCACTATAAAAAAATATTTTTCACATTAAATGGCACAGATCATTTATTATTGAGGGCACAATTGTCATGTACAATTTTCAAAAACAGTTATGTGAGTGCCTCCAAAAATAATGAATCAATGAGTAAAAATTTATTAGGACACCTTTGGGTTTAAACAGTGACTTTGATGTAACATGCTTTTTTAAGTAATTATTGTCCCTAGTAATATTGTTTAGTATATAAGAAAATTTTGCAAAAGTGCAAGATAATAAAATATTCCCTTAGATCTCAGTTTTGATTGTCAATTACCATGCTCTGCCTTTTAAGATACTTGTGGCATATACATGCTGAAAATAGTATACTGATACTTCTACTCATATGTATATATGGCATGTTTTTTTTTAAAAGTAATTGGAGAAAACCTGATCTAAATTAACTTTCATATTTTAATTTATCATTTCTCTTTAAATATATTTTCTCATAAATGTTTTTTTCAGAAAAATTCTTCTTTTTTCTAGCTATATTTTTTCTAAAACAAATCCTTATTTGTGGAGTGTATTATTTTTGTAGTTTAATTTTGCACACATTATAGAATTTGTCTTTTTAATTCTTTCTTTTTCATTTGTGTTATTTTGGATTATTTTTAGGGATATTTGTAATTATTATTATATTGGATTGTAAGGATATATGCCTGTAACAATTAGCACTTTGACCACTAGATGGAGTTTGATTATTGTATTAACTGTTTAATATTAATGTGATGTCTGTTTTGTGATTGGTCACACTCCCTATATATACTGTTTATGGGGGTGTGCCATAACAGGCACAAAATGTGTTAGGTCTGTTTTTCATGTCCTAATACATTTTTCTAATTTTTTACTCATTGATGCATATGAGTATGCCCTCCATACACTTAATTCTGATTTGTTTTTGCACCAAACTGCTTACTTCTCTCAATTGTCAAGCTCAAAAACCTGCACATTGGTTTCAGCAGTGCACAAATTCATGAGGAAGACTTATATTTTACACCTGCCTTTGAAAAGACATTATGGACTGGTGCACTGCATCTGAAATCTTAATGTATAATATACCTCCATGCCTGCCTGATGCCCCTACTAAGTGTCCCTAATTTACCATACACAGTACATAGTTTAATGTGTACCCAGTAATGTACACAAAATCTTACAACAGTTGGCCATGGCCACTATTTTCTGGAATTCTAGGTTAAGAATATAGTGAACCTGCAGTTTACTATGTTTTTAAGGTTTGTTGTAGACATGACTACTGTGGGAGATTAGTCACCCAGTGACAAATTGCCTCTTATTTGGCCACTAATCTCCCCTAAATGCCTTCCCACCGGTGGAATGGCACTTGGTTCGCTATGGCTTTCCGAAGTCGAAGTTTGGTTGTGAGGCAACTTCAGATGACTTTGGAAAACAAAGCGTTCCAAGTGCCATCCCGCCGGCTAATTACTCTCTAGCCAGTGGGAAGGCATTTAGGGGAGATTAGTCACCCAAAAAAGAGTAGATCAGGATAAGCAATAAATTAGTGGATGTTTTTTTTTTTCAAACCAATGCTGTAAAAAATAAACTTAGAATTTAAATTCCATTAGCAAGATTGGTCCTTCCTTAGTTACTTGTTTGTTCAACTTCATTATGTATAAGCTACACGCATTCAACAGCAATTACAGAAAGCCCAACAGTCCCCAACATGATCATAAGGGAAATAAAAGGTTCTAAAAGTAATTCAGCAACAGTCTGTTTTTACTTACAAGCTATTGTCACTTCTGTGACATTAAGGCATTTCTCTAATATTTAGCATAAACTAATTAAGATAGCAGTATAATTACCTTGTTAATTGTTTTTTGATTACATTTGCATACGACTGTCACTTTAGCAATTATTTCTAACTAAAAATCATTCTACCCACAAAAGTACAAAACAAATGGTGCATATAATAATATTTTTATTAATATATGGAGTTAAAGCATCCCCTGTTGAGTGTAATAAGCTTACTACAAATCACCAAAAGGATACAGAGCTATGTTGCCTCAGGATTCTAGAAATAAATAGTCCAAAAATGTACTTGTAATACCCTCGCTGAAAACAATGAATATTTTACCATTATACATACACATGTAAGGAACTGATTTGGAAGCATAGCAGCAATTGAGTTTTTGCTTAGATTGTTGCTAACTTAAAGATGACACTTAACCAAACTCACTTTTTTGTGTTGTAGAAAAATTCACAAAACCGTTAAAAAAAAAAAAGAAAAAAAAAATTGTCTCTGCCACTTTATTGACCAGATGCATAAAAGTTAATGGGCGTTTTTTCTTACGGCAACTATTTGGTTCAAATGCATTAGTCAAAATGCATTTTTTTTATGGTGACTTTTTTGTCTTGGCAAATATGCTGCAAATGCGGAATTTTCACCACAAAACCATGGATGCCGAATAAATGTACTCGTCGTTTTAAGCAGATGCGTTAGTTACATTAGGAGAAGAGGAGAACAGGATTCTAAAACCTGGATGCTATGGGGCAAATTCACTAAAGCGCGAAGCATCTAACGCTAGCGCTAATTCGCCAGCGTGATGTCATTTTGCAACTTCAAAAATTCACTAACAACGGCTCTGGTGAATTTTTGCTAGCGAAGTAGATAGACTTGCGCAACTTCGCACCCTTACGCCAGGCGAAGTTGCGCACTGATGAAGGATTGTAATTATGCAAATTCACTAAGATGACCATTTTCCTGATCGTTACCACTTACGCTAGACGTTACTTCGCCAGGTCAGACCTGGTGAGGTTCAATACAATAGATGGGAGGTTGAAAAAAAAATGTAAAATGTTTTCTAAGTCCCAAAAAAACACTGGCGTATTTTAGCATAGGAGGCTGATAGTCTGAAAAAGATCAATATTTTTTTGGGGGGTTACCTTTCTACCCCCCTACATTACCTAACATATGGCAACACATCTATACAGGGGGCACATGTAAGACAATAGGACAACTTTAATTTATTAAAGGTTTCCTGGGCTTGTGTAGTGTAATCTAGTGGCTTTAACATATACTTCTATTATAAATTAAAGTTCCTGTCGTATGCAAATTAGGCTTCGCTAGCGTAACTGCGCTTTGTTTGGCGAAGTAACACTAGCACAACTACGCTACCATTCGCCGACCTGAGCGTAACTTCGCACTGTAGTGAATTTGCATAGCGCTTGCGAAAATTCGCCTGATAAAAATTTGCCTGCCGATGTGCGGCGAACGCTAGCGAAGCCAACGCTAGCGATTTTGCGCATCTTAGTGAATTTGCCCCTATGACTTGTCATTATTAAGTTTAAACATTGCTCCAGTATATTACACAGTGCTTTATGTTAATTTCCAACAAATCAAGCTGGTAGTTATACTGATTATTAAAAATCAGTACAGCAATTATATATAAAACTAACAATCTTATAACCCACAAGACACTGGCACTAGCATTATTACTTAGCAACATCTAAAATAAAGAACATGCACAGTAGCTCACTTCAAGCATTTATTAATACAAAATCACTGCAACAATTAGATACATTATATAGTGAATAAAGTACCCCCTCTTGTAAAATATAAGGATATTATAAGTTACCGAGGAGTTTCATGACCATATAAAAACACGAGGCCTTCGGTCTCGTGTTTTTATACAGGTCATGGAACTCCGAGGGGGTAACTTCTAATATCCTTCTAATATCCTCATATTTTGCAACTGGGGGTACTTTATTTATTATAATACACAAGTTTCAGGGAGTCATGTGACAGAAATGACATCAGAACTCACCATTTATAAGGATATAATTTACAAGATATTTACGGCTTTTGTGTATTATATAATTATAATACCTCATGTCAGCCACTCCCTTCTAATGCCTTTCGCTTCATTGGGTGCTTCATCAGAAGATCTCCGCTCCCAATGGTGTGAAATGGGTTGGTATCTAGAACCAGAATTTTGAAATAAAATGTACATTACCGAGGAGTCTCCTTCTGTATAATTTCTCTATCCTAAATATTATTTACTGTAAATTGGATAGAGATCTCAGAGCATATTTTTAGTTTTAAATTGGCTAGCGGTCATATACTGTATTCCTTAGGTTACTGGATTGGTGGGAAGGTAATAACTTTTGAAATGGGCATGATTTGCCCTACAGGTAAATTGCAATAGTACCCTGTATGTTTATTCCAAAATCCAATACATACAAGATTTTATTTCAAGATTTTTTTTCAGGAATTTTTTTTCAGTGTATCTCACAATTCTCTTTGCTCTTAATTCTCCCACCTTCAACCTCTGTATATATAAAGTATAATGTAATGTTTTTTAGTAAACATCATGCTGAGTTTACAAACATGCTTAGTTTTATATTGTTCCTATGATTGTCTCTGACGTGCTCCTCTGACACATTTCACACTAACAATGATACATGGAGATCCCTACTGTGACAGTGAAACCTGCTTCCTGAGAAACATTTGTTTTTGCATATACTGTTACTGTGATACCAAATGAATAAAGTAAATGTGGGTAATAGTAAAATTAGACCTGCTGGTATTCATTTTAGATGATAGAATCCCAAAACTGAGGAACCCTTCCAAAAGCATGGCAAACCATATTTTGACAGTGGCAAGGGGCCTTATTGCAAAACATTCAAAAGCCCCCAGACCCCAGAGAGAACAGGAATTTCTGCATAGAATGAGATTTATATGGAGGATGACACAGTGGATGAATTTGATAAATTATTGTATAACTGTGAGCTACTTGACCTATAACCAGGGACACATCCAATCAGGGGGAACAGGAAGTGACTAGGAAACAGAATGAAAGTACAGGGTAAAACAATGAGGGACAGCTTGGAAAACTGAGGGTGGAGCCGGGAAAAAGGGAGAAAGGTAATAAATGTTTCTCATTACCAATCAAAGCTGCTAGAAGCCATGTACAGGCACAACATATGTATGTATGGGATTAATGGACCAAAGTATTAACATTAATATTAATGTATGATATGCCACACATTTTTATTAAGTTTTTGTACCATGTGTTGGCCTTGGTACGGCAAGTTGTTTGTTTGAATATAAGAAGAAAAAAAATCATGATAAAAATAAAAAAGAATAAAGGAAATGTGGGCATATTTATTTCAACATTATAGACCGAATTTGATATTTTCCATAACCAAACGTTAAAATATCTACATGTAAAATAGTCGGTTAAGAACCTGATTTTAAAGTTTTTTTGTAAATGTGCTGTATCTGCACATTTGCTAATAAATCCTGATCCTGAAACCTTGTTCCTGTAACCCTGCTCCTGAGACCCTGCCCTTTTCCTGTTCCCCTGGGTTTTGACCTCAGCATGTTACCTGACTCTGCAAGTTCTCTGCCCATCCTGACCTTCAGCCTGTTTGCTGGATTATGCTTGTCTTCAGACCTCTTCAAGGACTACCTGCCCTCATTTTTCTTTATTAAGGTTATTACACGGCACATTAGCCCCTATCTGTTTAATCAGTAGATATTCCTAACCGGAAGGCCATCTCCCATAGACTTCATTTTAACCAAACAATTCAACAATTTAAAGTGGACCAGTCACCCCAAAAAAATATTCAAAATCATATTTTGTCACATTAGTCAAGCAAAATAAACATTAATTACACTATATAAATTATTTTAATATTATTTTCTTCAGTCTGGGAATTCATAATTATAGCAAGCAGACAGGAGCCATTTTGTGGACACTGTTATTAAGGCAAGCCTTGCATCATCTCAGAATCTTGTTTGTGCACCAGAATGGGGGGACCCGATGTCTATCCCCATGTCCTGGCTACACAATTAAATGGTTAAGAGAACTGGGGAATGTGTAGGGAGCAGTGGCATCTAGGAAGGGCTGAATGGAAAGTGAAAGTAATTATCTGCCCCACCTCTATGCCTAAGGCATAGAGGAGTGGCAGACAATATTTGATTGACAGCTGAGATTTTTAAATGAGCTTAAAACAGCTATGAATGCTTTAATACAATTTTTAAATTGGATTTCATGTTTAATTTGAAAAGGGCATTTATTATACAGATTTTTGTGTCTGGGTGACGGGTCCACTTTAAAAGTGATTTTCTTTGTATCTGTAATAATAAAACAGAACCTTGTACTTGATCCTAAATACATTATAATTGATCATTATTGGTGGCAGAACAATCATATTGAGTTCATTTAAAGTTAAAATAATTTTTTTAGTAAACAAATTAAGGAAAGATCTCTTGTCTGGAAAACCCCAGAACCAGATCACATGCATTCTTAATTACCTGTATTAGTAAATAAGCCAAGACTGAGTTTAGTGATCCCTGTTGCCTATCCGTTTCCCACCCATGATGTGTTACTCTTCTGTTTCCATAATTTGATATTTTTGGATAACCCTGAGTGTAATCTTTGCAAAGTCATGTTGGAAATTGTAAAGCTATAACTATAAGGAAATACATGTTAATTGTGCTAGATTTTACCAATTAATTAATTTTTGAATGTGTATATATATATATATATATATATATATATATTTATATATATTACATTTAAAACTGTGTCGTCAAGCTTGCTAGCCACAATTTATTTTTTAAAGTATCGAACTACATGTCAGCAAAATGGTTACCACAGATGATTTTATGTTTTATTATTATATTAATGTTTTTACTGCTCTTTTACTGTCTGAGGTTGATATATTATGTGGTCTCGTTTTATTACAAACTGTTCTTTAACTGTCCATGAACCAAGTCTATCAGCACTTATACAAAAGGTATCTCACAATACATTCAGTTTTTGAATAACCGTTCTTGGGTCAGAGGTCTTCTAATCTAATTACAGTATATGTACTCCACCGTTGCAGAATAACTTCTTCTTTCTTATTTAATAATAGAAACAAAATAAGGCTTTTAATTATTAAATGGTATGTATTCACTGCATTTATAACATATCTTCACTATATCATCCTGAGACCAAGAGGTTGTAACATTTAGCCATTATTAATGTGCCAGGAAATTATGAATCCTTTTTATATATTCCCAGCCACAGTACGTATCAATTATCTAGCAATTTTGTTTAAAGAGGTTACAGGAAAGTAGATCAAAACATCCCTGTTATACTCAGGCACTGTTGCTTGAAATCTCCTGACACTGCCTTCTCACAGAGGATCATCCTATTTATTTTTCATACTTTCCTATCTGAAGAATCTGATCATGTAGTTCAAATCTCTGCAAAGGTGACAAATGTGATGAATATGAGGTCATTTTTCATCAGTCGTATCAAGCAGGAAATGGAATTCTTTAAAGTAGGTACTGAGCAGATAGCTCAACAAAAGCCATGAATCACATCTTAACTTAAGCATTATGATCTTTTTTTCCCCCTATTTTTTTACATTTTTCTTTCAATTTTAAACATGATAATCTACTAAGAATATGGATATAACTGAAGAATCAATTAACTAGAACTAATGCAGCTTATTAACAAGATATATTGAATGATTTTGAATCTCCATTTAAATGAAATGATTATGAATGTGCATAATTACCACATGTGAGAAACAGGTGTTCTGTGCAGTGGATTTTCAGAACAAAGAGGAGGCTTAATGGGGTGGGTTTTACGGAAAGGTCAACTTCTTTGTAAGTTTATTGGTGTAATGCATGTTATAATGGGAATTAGAAATGTACAAAGCAAAGAAATAAAAACCATGTTTTGTAATACAATATTATTGCGAAGTCTTTAGTTGGGATGCGATGAACTCCTGCTCTGGCTATGCTGTAAAACTAACATGGAGGGATTTAGCCTACAGGGTATTACATGAAATTAAGATTTCAATAGCAAAACTTAGTTTTCTAACCAACAATTCCTTTTGTTTCTTATTGTATCCTGCATCAGACCCAACCCACCACACTGCTTCCCTTATATAACTACGTTTTGTTTCTGACATCACACAGGGGGCATAGCGAGCAGAGGCACACGTCTATAAATAGCTGCCGCCAGAAGTGGTGCATACCTAAGTCATGGGTGGGATGGGCAGCAGGAAGAACTTGGCCCAAACATACCCAAACCCGAACAACCTGTCAGTCCTGCAGGTGTCAGGCTGGCCTGCATATCACTACATCAGACTAAGCATCAAAGGGGCATATTTATTATGCTGTGTAAAAAGAAATTAGATTAAATAATGATGTAAAAAAGCTATGTAAAATTAATGGTTAATTTATTAAGGTGTGTGTTTTATGTCATCTGAACACAGGTTTGCCGTCATTATGACCGCTTTGCCGGCAAATTTTCACCAACACTACGCAAATTCACTAAAATGCGAATTTGCGAAGTTGAGCTACCATTACTTCGCCAGGCAAAGCGCATTTACACTAGCGATGCTTAATTTGCCTATGGCACAAACTTAAATGTATAATAGAGGTGTATGTTACAGCCACTACATTACACTACACAAGCCCAGGAAACCTTTAATAAAATAGTTGTGCTATTGCCCTAAACATGTGCCCACTGTATAGTTGAGATGCCATATGTTAGGAAATGTAGGGGGGAAGGAGTGTAAACCCCCAAAAATGTTGCTATTTTTAAGACTATCACCCTACAAAAGGTAAGACGCCAGTGTATTTTTGGGACTTTGAAAAAAAAAAAATGCAACTTTTTTTTTTTCAATCTCCTATCTATTGTATTGAACTTCACCAGCTTTGATCCTGGCGAAGTAAAGTCTAGCGCAAGAGGTAACGTTCAGTAAAATAGGCATCTTAGTGAATTAACGTAGATAAATCCCTTCATCAGTGTGCAACTTCACCTGGCGCAAGGGTGCCAAGTTGCGCTAGTCTACTTCATTAGTCAATTTTCACCAGCGTCTGACTTAGACTTCTGTATGATTCTGCTTAAATTCTGCCTATCCTGACATTGGTTGCCCCCTAAAAGGGGTTGTTCACCTTCTGACAGTTGTTTGTTGGTTGCAGTGGGCTAGTGCACAGGTGTAAAATGTATCCAGTGTTGATAAACCAGTCCATGTTTCTGAAGGTTACTAAACTATAATTTTTGGTGGTGACTTATTTTAGGATATATACATTAACCCAATTTTAGGTAAGGCGCATTTCTAGGGAGAGAACTAGGTTTAGATTTATCAAGAGTCGAAGTGAACATTAGAAAAATAAAATTTAAATTTAAAAGTAATTTGGGGTACTTAAACTATCAAATAGGCCAAAATTCGATTAGAATTGAAAAAATTTGATTAGCTTTTTAAAATTTTGAAATCGAAGTACTGTCATAAAAAAAAATCAAATTCGACCCTTCACCTCCTTAAACTTGCCGAATTGCTGTTTTAGCCTATGGGGGGGGGGCTCCTAGAACCTCAAAGTTTTGGGGGGGGGAATCGTTTGAATTTGAACAATTTTTATTTGATAAAAACTGATTTTCGATTGAAAAAAAACTCTCTTAAAAAAATTTGATGGTTGAATTTCAAAGTTTTTTAACTTCGAAATTTGACCCTTGATAAATCTGCCCCCTAGTGTCTGCAAACCTAACAGAAACCTAACTTAATAATAATGAGCATTCCTTACAATTAAGAACCAGAGCCCACTATAATGATAGTGTTATTGTGACTATAGTGATGTTATTGGCATTTCTAATTAATTCCTTGTTTGTTGCATACATAATATACAGTATATGGAATAGAACTATAGTCCTATTTAAGAAAAAAGAAAATTGTTTGGTTGATTTTTATTCTCTGATATAAAAAACAACACCTTTACTTGATGGTAATGAGACAATCTGCTATCAATAAGACAGAATAATAAACGTATATAACATTTCTGCATTATCCAATTTTGTTATTGTGAAATGTAATTTTTTTTCTAAAATGATTTGTGAGTTCTATGCAAGTAGAAGAAAAGTTTCACTTTCTGCACAAAGAAGTGATTTATTGGAAACAAAACCATCTACTGTTTTTATTTTATGTACCGTTGTCAAGAGTGTTGGATAGTCTCATTAAAATGCCTAACCTAAAGTAGAACATGCCCACTGAAATTGTTTAATGCCTCTGTTTGTAAGTTCTAAGCAATTCAACTCTTGTTGAAAATACAAAATACAGTTACACATACAGCATTTGTATCATCTTACATTAAAGTAACTGTAATCTAGAATATATTTCTTTTTTCCTCAAGTGTAAGGTACAAATTAAAGAACATTTAAACTATTTTAAAAGATTTTTGTTTTGCAAAACTTATAATTGTTTATAATACCTTAGAGAAGGCAATTGTTTTTAGGACAAAAAAAACCGAGGGAGACCATCAAGAAATTTGTTAGCGAAACTGAAAAAAAAATGCACACTCTTTTTTTTTAAATGGTCAAAAACATTTCATAAAAGGCAAAAATAATAACACTTAAATGAGTTGTCCAACTTTTTTGGATACTTTAGAGATGCCTTTATTATTATTTTACTTTTTTTTGTAAAACTGGTTCTTAAACTTATTACAGTGTGCCATCTTAACCTAGCTCCTAAGAATCGTGGAGTGCTCTAACCCTTAATTGGATCTCCCAAATGAGGGTGTCAGGTGCTCAAACTGGATGACCTTCGCCTGCCCTTGAGGTCCAAAATACCATATAAAGTAAAGCCAGTAGCACACTGATATACTTGTGAAAACAGTTGAGTGATTTATTTAGCCCATGTGCATACAAAAAAAGGGCAAAGTTTTGGACTCCACGGAGTCCTTTATCAAGCCTCAGGATTGCCCTTTTTTTGTATGCACATGGGCTAAATAAATCACTCAACTGTTTTCACAAGTATATCAGTGTGTTACTGGCTTTACTTTATATTTATCTTTACCTAGCTCAGTATGCCGTCAACAAATATACTCTGGAGAGAGCATCTGCATTACCTTGCATCTTTCCAGGTCTATGCTTCACTGAGAACTTGAAATTCTGCAGTGATAAGAACCACCTGGTGACCTTGGTGTTCTTTTCCCTGTTTTGGGCCATCCATTTAAGTGGGGCATGGTTAGTGTCAAGTTTGAATTGCCTCCCTAAAAGATATTTGAGCCTCTCACTACCAAGGCCGGAACTAGGAGTAGGCAGAATAGGTGGCCGCCTAGGGTGCAGTCATGTGGGGGGCGCACTTTAGAAGTGAAATGTTTTTGTTTTTTATTCTTTAAGTTTTAGCTTCGCCCCTATCTCCAGCAGCAGCGTTCTGCTCTACTTCAGTCCCCACCTCCCTCTTACTTGTCCTTTGCTTGGCACAGATCTGGGGCAATATGTTTGCTGCTGCTCTGGCACAGGCTGGTGGCACAGGTACAGACTTGGGGGCAATGGCTGGTGGCACAGGTACAGACTTAGGGGACAATGCTAGTGGCACAGGTACAGATTGGGAGCAATATTTAGGGTGTTACTGGCTGGCACAGATACAGATTGGGAGCAATATTTAGGGTGCTGCTGACACAGGTACAGATTAGGGCAATTTTTTGGGTGCTGCTGGCTGGCACACATACAGTTTGATTCATTAATGTGTTATAAGGTTTCTTTATTTAAGAAAAAGTGAATAGGTGGGAAATGGTCATACAGAACGGGGGTGGGGGGCACTTATTGAAACCCTTGCCTAGGGTGCCAAACTACCTTGGCCTGGCCCTGCTCACTACCACACTTGATGGCCATACGCTCTCCCTCTACAATGGCATACCTGCATTCAGTGGGAGTTAGTTTCCTACTTAGGTATGCTACTGGGTGTTCTTCCCCGGTAACCACTTGACAGAATAGCCCCTAACCCAACCTCAGAGGCATCATTCTGTACTAGGAACTCTTTCTTGAAATTAGGAGCTATTGGCACAGAGTACCTGTACAAGGATGCCTTCAAGTTTATAAAGGCTTCCTCTGCCTCTGGAGTCCATGTAACCACTCCAGATTTACTTCCTTTTGTGAGGTCAGTTAGTGGGGCTGCTGGGGAGACAAAATTGGGGACAAATCTCCTGTAATACCCCACTATCCCAAGAAAGGTCCTCACTTGCTTCTTGGAATTGAGCTGGGGCCACTGCTAATTCCCTCAATTTTGGAGACCTGGGGCTTGACTACCCCTCTTCCAATCACATACCCCAAATAGTGGACCTCTTCTAACCCCATTGCGCACTTTTTGGGGTTTGCTGTCAGACCAGCCTTCCAGATAGTCAAGGACTGCTTGTACCTGAGGCAAATTACTTTCCCAGTCTGGGCTAAAGATAAACACATCGTCCAGATAAGCTGAAGCATACCCTTGGTGTGGTTTGAGAATGCAGTCCATCATTCTCTGGAATGTGGCTGAGGCCCCATGTAAGCCAACCGGTAAGCGTTTATATTGCCACTACCCCTGAGGAGTGGAAAAGGCGGTCTTCTCTTTGGTCCCTTTGGTGAGGAGTACCTGCCAATACCCCATGGTATTATCTAGGGTGATGATGTATTGGGCCAAATCAATTCGTCTACCCGGGGCATAGGATATGCATCAAATTTGCTGACCTCATTTAACTTTCTGAAGTCATTGCAAAATCGGATGCTACCATCCGGTTTTGGGACAAGGACAGTGGGGCTGAACCATTCACTACGGAACTCCTCAATTACGTCCAGTTCCAACATCCTTTTAATCTCCTCTGTGACTGCCTGGCATTGTGCCTTGATATTGACTTTAACCCCAGGTCCAGTTATAATGTCATGTTCAATAATCTCAGTAAGCCCAGGCTGGTCTGAGAATATTTGTCTATTCCTGACCAGAAACTCTCTAATTTCCTGCTTCTGACTGTTAGTGAGGGTCTCAGCCACTTTTACCTCAGGCACCTGTGGGATTTCTACCTCTACAGCTGCAGGAGAGACAGGTGGTGCTTCCCTATCTTTCCAGGACTTAATTAGGTTTGTATGATAGAACTGCTCCTTTCTCCACTTGTCTGGTTGGGACACCTTATAATTAACATCCCCTATGCACTCTCTAATCTCGTAGAGGCCGTGCCATTTGGCCAGGAACTTACTTTCCACTAGGAATGCACCGAATCCAGGATTCGGTTCGGGATTCAGCCAGGATTCAGCCTTTCCAGCAACATTTGGATTCGGCTGAATCCATCTGCCTGGCCGAATCCTTCTGCCTGGCCGAATCCTAATTTGCATATGCAAATGAGAGTCAGGGAGGGAAATCGCATGACTTTTTGGCACAAAACAATGAAGTAAAAAATGTTTTCCCCTTCCTACCCATAATTTGCATATGCAAATTAGTTTGGATTCGGTTTGGTATTCGGCAAAATCTTTTGGGAAGGATCTGTGGGTTCGGCTGAATCCAAAATAGTGGATTTGGTGCATCCCTACTTTCCACCATAGGAACCAGGACTAACACCCTGTCCCCAGGCTGGAAAGTTCATACACAAGCTGATCTATTATATATCCGGCTTTGAGCTTCCTGGGCATATGCTCTCTCACAAGGAACATGACCATTGCAAGACGGTCTTGCATGTTTGCAACATGCTCTACCACACTTTTGTATGGGGTGGATTCAGATTCCCATGTTACAACTCGAAGGGTGAAAACCCTATAGAGGCCTGTGGGACTTCTCTAATGGCAAACATGAGATAGGGAAGTAAACAATTCCAATTCCTCCCATCTTTATCCACCACTTTTTTCAACATCCCCTTGAGGTTCTTGTTGAACCTTTCTACCAACCTGTCAGTTTGGGGATGATAAACAGATGTGCGTAACTGTTTGATTTGGAGAAACTTGCACAATTCCTTCATTACTTTAGACATGAAGTGAGCTCCTGATCTGTAAGGATCTCTTTTGGAACTCCTGTTCGGGTGAACATGTGGAACAGCACTCGGACTATGGTTTTTGAGGAGGTGTTCCTTAAGGGGACAGCCTCTGGATACTGAGTGGCATAGTTCATGACTACCAAAATGTACTGATGCCCCTTAGCAGATTTTATTGGTGGCCCTATCAAGTCCATTGCAATAAGCTCAAATGGATTTTCAATTAAAGGCAAATCGGACTAATGGGCTGCAAAAATGGGGCATTGGAGATGATTTCTGACACTCTGGGCAGGATTCACAATGGTTCTTTATATCTGCATGTACCCCTGGCCAAAAGAACCGCTGTAACACTCGACCTTTGGTTTTCTCATATGCAAGGTGGCCATCTAGTGGATGAGAATGGGCCAGATTGAGAACTGTTCTCCTATATGGCCGGGAAACCACTCGCTGTTCCACAATCTATCCTCGAACCTTATCCACATGTTAAAGCAAGTCATTTTGTATGGCAAGGTTGGGAAATTCACAATCTATCCCAGGATTTTCTGGGTTCCCATTATTAATGGTGACATTTTCCCAAGCTTTAGTGAGTGTTTGGTCCCTTAGCTGGGCAGACCTCTAGCTCAGGCATGCTAGGTTCCTCAACAGTCTCTGCAGTTGCTTCAGATTCGCCAACTAATACAGCTAAGGGAAACAACTCATTAGCTTCCTACCCATCCTCCGTACCATTTACAATAACATCTGAAATGGGCGGTCCCGTTTTCATTCACCCAGATAGTTGGTACCTCAGGATCTGCAAGAAGACCTTGTAGAGCAAATGGAGACAACCTCCTCTCTGTTCCATACTCCATGGGTTCTGGATCAGCTAGGCAGTTGGTGGCAATATATCCCCACTCTTGGCACCTCCAGCGATGGGGAGCTCTGCGGGTCTAGCGTGGGCTGTCTCCGTGGGATCTTCCTCTTGTTCGAAGTTTTAAGGGATAACCAGCGCTCACAGCACAAGGTCCACGAAAAAAAAGAATATAAAAGAAAAAAAGAGAGAGATTTCCGCCAATCTAGTGTAGTATTTTCCAAATATATACACACACCTTTATGTGATTAGCATATACACTAAATAAGTGAATAAGTAAGGTGTCCCTTGTGTCCACTCCAACGTGTTATCCTAGACTTTATCTCATACGGATTTATATAGATGGGTACTCACAAACGTTTAAAGGATATTGTGCAGAAAAGAGGCGTAGATATCAGCAGCAGATCTTACATGCGACTCCAAAGCTTCATCCCACTATGGAAATTTCACTGACATAGTGTAAAATTGTAAATAACTTAAATAAATATTAAAAAATGCACTCACAATGTTCCAGTAATAAAATCGCATAAAATATTTTTGTCTCCCACAATCACCGCTTCAGCGTCCCCAAGAGTCTACAGACTGTTGATGTTCCAGTGCGAAGATTCAACGGCGTGTAAACCCCAGGTGCTTAGTGATAGCGTGTTTGCCTTGACGCATTTCGTCCTTCGACTTTTTCAAAAGGCTTCAAATTGTAATTTGCGCATGCGTTTTTACGTCCTGGCGATAATTCCGGTGGCGTTTTTTTCTCCTTGCTTGTTCTTTGTACTATCTTGCTGCTGGATTGTCATATATTCATCTCTATTGTTCATTAACTCCTTCTGACCGATCCATTGCCATGGAGTCCCAATCCATAGCAACCATCATACTTTCAACAATTTTCTCAAAAATTTCACACATTTCTTTTACAACATTATATAAATATATTAACTTACAAAATTAAATGTTAATAAATACATATTTTACTCTGATACAATATTGTTGGGTTTTCTCCTAAAATCAATTAAAATCAATTAAAAATTCCAGCATTATATATTGGGGGGGGGGATTTTGGTTCATAGAAAGGCCCTCAAGTTGATATCTATATTTATCTTCCTCTTGTTGACTTGGTTCCCAGGGTGCTTTGGGCTGGGCTTCTCTGCTGTAGCCGACTTCTTGGGTGGGACAACTGCAGAAGGCCTCTTCGGGGTGGACACCGCATGTGTAGTGAAGTCCTCGGCGGCAAGGTATCACTCCACCAGTTCACCAATTGGTCTGCTGTATTTGGATCAGCTTGGCTCACCCCTATAATTCAGTGGGAGGGGCTCTCAGGTATCAGTCCATTGTGACCCTTTCCACTACCTGAGGCCTGGAAAGCAAGTCCGGCTGCAGCCAACGTTTCACTAGGTCAATGAGATCATACATACAGCACGGTGACTCCTTAACCTTAAAGTCCCAACTGTGGACCTCTCAGAGGTGGTTACCCCCAGACTCCACAGGATTTCAGACTTTAGCTTGCCATAGTCCTTGGAATCCTCTGAGGACAGGTCATAAAAAGCTTTCTGGGCATCCCCCACTGCTAGTGGTCATTGCAGGCTTGCTGCTCTACTGTCCTCTCAAAGGTACAAAGGAAAGCCTCCACCTCATCTTGCCAAGTCATTCTCTGCAGGAGGTTTCTGCCTGGGATGGAGCAGTGCACTCTGGTGGCCACGGCAGCATCCCCAGAGACCCTGGCTGTCAGTTGTTTTACCACCTCAATTTGCAGCTGCAGATCTTTCTCTGCAGCCTGCACCAATGCCGTGATCTAGGCCTCCAACAGACAATTTGCCTCCTGCTGGTTGGTGTTCGACTGCTGCTGTAGAACAAGGCTTCTGGTGGGCCCTTTGTAAGGTAGCTGTGGGTTTGCAGCAAAGCCTTGATTGAGGACATCCTCCATATTATAACTTTTGTGTGCAGTGTCTCTTTAAATATCACTTATATGCTATACAGTCCACACAATACCCCCAGGAGACTGTGGTCAGGCGACTCCTGCATGTGGTTGATGCCCGCATCTGAAACACCAGTTGTGGGGGTTCACTTGCTGGTAGTCTGCAAATGAGGCAACTTTACCAGGACCGGTGTAAGAGCTTCCTGCCTGTGTTTATTTTTCAGCAGCTGCTGAAGTTTCTCCTCACAGGGGAGAAGAAGACAACAGTTTGAACAGAAATATCCAGCCTCCTGGCTAACACAAAAATAAATGTTTTTCTCTTTCTCCTGATGCTGTGCAATCCAGCAGTGTGTCTCTCTCTCTCTCTCATACACACTACAAATAGGCCTAGGGCCACCTGAAAACCTGGCCTATGGATTAGGGAATCCACCCCACCCTGCTCTTGCGGATTCCCAGTAAGACCAGCTCCAGTCAACCATAACAAAAACTGCAAAGAGACAAAGTGTTCATCTTCTAAAACACTGCTGGTCTCGCCTCAGAAAACATGCCTGAGAATCCGTGGCCCAAGATACAGGTTATCAATCACTTTTCCCCAGGAAAGACCTTTTTGTCACCATACCACTATATATATTATAGCGATTGCTACACCTCAATGGCTTAACTACCAGGGGAGCAGGGGGTGCAATTGCACCAGGGGCCACTCCCTGTCTGGGCCCACTGGAGAGGCTAGGAGAACTCCAACTCATGGGGGAGAGCCCAACAGGGGGGCCCGGGTGCCAATCCTGCACCAGGGCCCACCAGTGAGTAGTTACGCCACTGCTACACCTATTAATTTTTCTGGATTCATTGTGGCCTGGCATGGTATAGTAAGACTGACAATTTGTTAATGTGGTACTGTAATTAAAAAAGGCATCACATTCTCAGCCTCAAATCTATAGGCCATTTAGTCTGATGTCCGTGGTAAGAAAGCTTTTTTGAAGAGTAAATAAAGGATAAGATGCCGGACTAAATAGCAAATCAAAATACTATGAGTTTGTACCAGCATGGTTTTGTGCATAATAGACCTTGCCAGACTTTTTACGAGAAGGTGAGCAGGGACCTCGATTCTCAGATGGCAGTGGATGTGATTTGATACAGTGCTACACAGAAGGTTACTGGTTAAATTAATGCATGTTGTCCTGGAATGTAGTAATTGTACTTGTATAGAGAACTGGCTAAAAGATATTTTACAAAAGAGAGGTGCTAAATGGAACTTTTTCTAATTGGACCAGTGTTATTAGCATAGTATCATAGGGCTCTGTCCTAGGTCCTTTGCTTTTCAACTTGTTTATTAATGATCTGGAGGAGCGCATTGAAAATACTGTTTCTATTTTTGCTGATACAAAATTGTGCAACTATAGGCTCCATGCAGGATTCTGCAACTTTGCAGTGATTTGTCTAAGCTGGGCAGTGTCATTCTGTGGCCACTACACTAAAGCAAGTAAAGTACTGCCTTGCTTAAAAAAGGCATACACATATCACACGAGTAGTGATGGGCGAATCTGCGGCATTTCACTTCTCCGAATTTTTCACTAATTTCCCGAGAAATTTGCGAAACGGCGAAAAATTAGCAAATTAATGAAATCTGTAAATAAACGAAAAATTCGAAAATTTTCATGAAAAAAATTGTGGAATTCGAACGATTTTGTATATGTGGTTACTTATTATGAAAATATTGCGAAAATCCGAAAATATTGTGAAATTTAAATGATTTCGTACATGTGGTGAATTATTACGAAAATATCGTGAAAATCTGAAAATATCGTGAAAATCCGAAAACATACGAAATGCACTGTGCAAACATCGGAATTTTCGTGATTTTTATTTAAAATCCAATTTTGTCCTAAATTTAAATAAGGGGAACTAAGCCTAATATATCGGATGCCACTTTTTAAAGGGGAAGTAAGCCTAACATGAGATGATACTTTTTAAAGGGGAAGTGACTCTTTGCCTGCATGTGTGAAATCCCATTGGCTGTCTTTCAACCAATGAATGCCTACCTATTGACTGAAACAATCATTTACCCCTTCTTGACTTTCACAAAGAATGGACTTGAAAAAAATATCTTTACCCCAAATAAGCATGAAATATTTTCAAGTTTAAAGAGTATTTTATGAAATATATCAAATATTCACATTCAAAAACATCCAACAAGATGTATTTCTGACAAAGATATCATATTTGATCAAAAAATGTATAAAACAATCTACAAGAAATAAGTTCTCTAGGCATAGGGCACATAATAAACTTGATCTGAGCTTTCATTACAAATGAGCCAACTTGACCACTTAAAGGTCATTGCTTTAGAAAAGGTTACTCAGTTGCCGGCAAACACTTTTATTTTAGGAGACTTGATGCGGCCAGGTGGGGTAACAAGGAACGGCTCAGTCTGAACATAGACAGTATGTATCACAAACAATACTTAATATTAAGGACATTTGTAAACAAATTTGGTGGCAGTTTTCTCAACAGCCATGGTTGCTTAAAGTGCATAGTAGTACAATATTCAGTTGGCCTCTAAGATTTGGACTTTCAGGTTGGAAAGCAAAGGAGGAGGCTGACATTCTGCAGCTGCCCACTTAAAAATAGTGCCAACAGGAGAAGGAGGAGACATTTACCCAGCTGCCCTTTTGCTCAGTGCTAGACTGCAGACTTAGGCCCTGGAGGACCATCATTGCTTAAAGTGCATAGTAGTACAACATTCAGTTGGCCTTTAAGATTTGGACTTTCAGTTTGGAAAGCAAAGGAGACGGAGGACGTTCTGAAGCTGCCCACTTAAAAATATTGCCAACAGGAGAAGGAGTAGACATTTACCCAGCTGCCCTTTTGCTCAGTGCTTGGCTGCAGACTTAGGCCCTGGATGACCATCATTGGTTAAAGTGCATAATAATGTTCAAAAGATGTTATTGAAAACCACATATTTGTTTCCTCTGAACATTACATTGTAAAACAGAGGAAAAGGAGTTAACGTTGATGGCTATTTAAGTGCGTCATAGTGTGAGAAGGAGCCATTTTTTTTTTTGCATGTCTGTACACACAAATGTGCCTTTTAACACACAACTTGCCCTTAAGTGCACTTAATACAATAGGCAGATATTTCAAAAGCAAACTGCAGTTTAGAAATTGTGTTTGAGCAATACAAAATTCACACCATAAACAGAAAGATGTTTCAGATTTGGCCCAAGAAACAGAATTTGGCATGATGCAAATATGGATGAAACATTTGCATGTGTGTTCAAGTAGGTCAACACATAGTTCTAGGCCAATTAATATCGACCAAACACAACTTAGATGTTATGAGTTTTTCCCAGATGTTGGGAAAGGGCACCACAAGTCCGCTTGAGGTTGGAAAGCGACCGTAGGGATCCAGATCGGACACCTACTCAGCCTTTTCAGTAGGCCCACAGACAGGGTTGGAGCCCTTCCACGCTTCTTGCCCTAGCTGGTTGGGCAGCATGTTGGAATGGTGGGGGAGGTGCAGAAAAGGGCCCAGTGAGTGACCTCTCATCAGACCCGGCAGAGGCAGGCACATGCAGTGCTTGCCTCAGGACTGCCAGAAGAGCAGCAGTGCACCGTTCCTCACTTGCCTGACTTTTGGGATGTTGGCGCTCTCTCTCAAGCCTACTCTTGCGCAGCTCACCAATGAGGTCTGCCCTCAACGCAGCCAATTCCCGCCTCAGGTCAACTAGATGGCCATCATTACGGGCCATCCAGCACCTTTGGTGGAGATATTGGCTGCGCTGCTGCGCAATTGTAGGCTGGAGTGTGTCAGGCAAGCTCGTGGAGGCCCATACAGTCCCAGATGGTCCCTCCACAGATGACGCTTCTAGCCCTTGGCGTTGATCCTGGCTACCTGTGGCAGCAGCATCTACAGAAACAAAACTTTGATTAAAATTCAAGCTGGAAATTTTTTCAGAAACAAAAGGAGCTAGCAATTAACGGAGATTTCAACCTGTTCTAAAAAAACCTGGGGAAATGGCCCAATCTTTTTACTTGCTCCTCAGCACAAATTCTGTCCTCAGGATTCACCAGCGTCATATTCTTTCTTCGTCAATCTTCAGAAGTAGAGCAAAGATTCGGCTCATGTGCAGTTGGAGTATGTTGTCAGATCCAAACAACTGTGCATGCGCCAAAAGTCATGAACATTTGCAAAAAAAATTTGTGACATTTGGCCCATGCGCAGTTTTTCGGGACAAAAAATTTTGACAACTGTGCATGCGCCGAAAATACCCATCTACTTCCCAAGATTGATGAAGAAAGAAGATGGTGCCAGTTAACCCAGAGGACAGAATATGCGCAAAGGGGCAAGTAAAAAGATTGGGCCATTTCTCCAGAGGGGCAATTAGGCGGGGTGGAGGAGGGTGTTACAGTGGGTAGGGGTCTTTTGTTTGAACAGGTTGAATTCTCCTTTAAGCAGAGTTTCAACCACTTGTGCTCCATTTCAAAAAAACAAACCCTTTACCAAAAAAAATACCCCACCCCACATAGATCCCTCCCAGCCCCCCTGGGAAATGCCCCTAACTTTTGCTTAGACTCAACATTATTCAAATAAACTTTTCAGTAAGTCAAGTATTTTATGTTGTTGGTCAGGTTGGTGCCTGTGTATATTGGAACGGAACTGACTTCCCCCTCGGCTGCATCTAAGAACACATAGAAATAATATTCTTGCCACTTGGGTAGTATGCATTTATACATCTGTTAAGTTTAGACTGATATTTGTTATTAAGTCCTTGGAAGAGAAGGCTCTGACTGATATGATTTATGCCAATTAAACATAAAATGACTTTTCCTTGATAATTTATTGGAGAACCACCTCTTCCCTTTTTGATATGTCCTGAAGGCAGATCTCTGAGTGAGTAATAAAAAGGTGAATGCCATGAAATGTTAAACTACAGTAAATTAGTTGCTTGGCCATTTGGGGAAATCATAAATATGTCCATTACAATAAAAATATAGTTTGAATACAACTAATATTTTGCATATCTGACAAACCACCCAAGAATTAATTTCAGTAGATTGTTGGAAATATATGAATAAGTAAATTATCCTCCACCAGCCTACAGAAATATATTTTAATACCAACCAAAACACAGAGATGATTAAATACATTTCAGTGAATTGCACATCAGGACCTTTCATTTCATTGTAAACTGTATTTTTGCAGTACAGTTTCTTCCAGCATTACCGTACATTTTGAACATTAATATTTTCACTTTATTTTACATTGGGAATGTAACTTTTTTTGTTTAGAATGTTTCCAAAATGAAATTGTTCTTTTACTAGGTCAGTATTAGTAGAATTAAATGCAAATGAACACAAATGCATAATACAAGCCCTGTTGTTCAGTCTCTTGGGCATATTTCTACTTTTGGTTTAATGTTTTTCTAACATTTTAGCAATTAAATATTTATGTTTTGTTCAACAAGAAGCATGGATTTACAGTGTCAATGAAAACCGCTATCAATAAAGGTAGAATTTTATGACTAAAATAATCTTAGTGTAAAACATAAAATTTACAATACGTATACTGTTGAGTTAAACAGATTTAAACATTGTTTTTATTCAAGAAAATATGTATATATTTCATACTGGTATTTCACATGTATTTCATACCAAAAAAAGAACTTATTACTTTTACATTGCATAGCAAATTTGGCTACATGGGGCATTGTGTCTCTCAAAACATAAGGTCTCGTAACTTTACCAGGATTCTTTATATAGCTTTATTACTTCTCACCACTTGCCTCCTACATGACTTATTAGATGCTTTGCCCCAGCAAATTTCTCTTACATTATAAACTTTTTAAGTACATTATACCAACAACAATAAAATGAAATGAAACATGGAGGTCAGCTTCTGTCCACCAGGCCCACCATGGCATCCCTCTGGTTCATCTACATCAATGCTGTCCAACTTCTATGGTACTGAGGGCCAGAATTTTTCTGGCCTACATGGTGGAAGGCCAATAATGGAGGCCAGTGTTAACCACTCCCTGTCTGAAGGGGTGACCTCTGGTGCGTTGATAATCTTTATGGGTAAAAAGGTCCCCTGATTTATAATGTCCTCTAATGTATTTGTATAGTGTAATTCTGTCCCCTCGCAATCGCCTTTTTTCCAGAGAAAACAACTCCAATCTGGGCAGTCTACCCTCATAATTTAAGTCTTCCTTCCCTCTAAGCAGTTTACATCTCTGTACTCTCTCTAGCTCAGTTATATCCCTCTTAAGGACTGGAGTCCAAAACCGCACTGCATACTCCACATGAGGACTTATTGGGATCTATAAAGAGGTGTAATTGTTTTCATTCCTTGAGTTTATACCCTTTTTATGCAAGAAAGAACTTTATTTGCTTTAGTAGCTACAGAATGACACTGCCCAGAAGTAGACAACTTATCTAAAAAAAAAAACAAGATCATTCTCATTTAAGGAAACTCCCAACACACTGTTGTTTAGTGTATAACTTGCATTTATATTATTTTTGCCAAAGTGCATAACCTTGCATTTATCAACATTGAACCTCGTTTGCTGCCCAGTTTCCCAACTTAGACAAATCACACTGCATGGTAGCAGCATCCTGCTTGGAACCTATAGTTCTGCACAATTAAATGTTGTCTGCAAAAATAGAACAGTAGCTTCAATGCCCACATCCATGTCATTAATAAACAAGTTGAAAAGCAAGGGTCCCAGTACAGAGCCTTGCGGCAAACCACTAACAACACTTGTCCAATTAGAAAATGTTCCATTTACCACCACTCTTTGTAGTCTATCTTTTAGCCAGTTCTCTATCCAGTTACTAATACTATGTTCCAGGCCAACATTCCTTAATTTAACCACTTACCTTCTGTGTGGCACTGTATCGAATATTTAAGCAAAGTCTAAGAAAATCACATCCACTGCCATCCCAGAATTGAGGTCCCTGTTTACCTTCTCATAAAAAGAAATTGTTAGTCTGGCAAGATCTATAATGCATAAAACCATGCTGGCACAAACTCATAGTATTGTTATTTGCTAAAAAGTCCAGTATCCTATCCTTTATTAATCCTTCGAAAAGCTTTCCTATCACTGACGTCTGACTAACTGGCCTATAGTTTTGAGGTTGAGAACCGGAACCCTTTTTGAATAGAGGCACCACATTAGCAATTCGCCAGACCTCAATGAATCCGGAAAAATTAAGTAGAGAGGTTTGGCAATCACAGAGATAAGCTTGCTAAGTACCCTGAGATGAATCTCATCTGGCCCTGGACCTTTGTTCATCTAAACATGTTCTGGTCTCTCTTGAATTTTATCATGTGTGAACCATGCATCATTAAATGTATTATTGTAATTGTGACTTTTAATAAGGAAACCTTCGTTAGCTAGTTCCTCGTTTGTGTAGACAAACGAAAAGTATGCATTCAGAATCTGAGCTTTGCTTGTTCTCATCAACCAGCTGACCTCCCCTCTGATAATAAAGGTCCTACCGCTTCCTGCTTCATTTTTTTTACTATTAACATATTTTAAAAAAAATAATTTTTGGATTCTTTTTACTGCTTACTGCAATATCCTTTTCCACATTGATTTAGCTTGCATGATTGCTTTTTTGCATGATTTATTGGCCTCCTTGTACCTTATAAATGATTTGGCTGTCCCAACTAACTTGAAAGTCTTAAAAGAAGGTATTTTCTTACCCACCTCAACACTAAAACTTGCTTTGCAACAACATTCCTTGCTTACAAGCGAAATATACTGATATTTATATTTATTAAGCAGTCTCCTTTGAGAATCTGTTGCAAAGGCAACTCTATAAGGGAGTAACTAAAACATTGAATTTCAGATGTGCAGACTGTGACACAGTAAAAGGGCATCCCTGCAACATATTAAGTGGGAAATGCTTTTCACAGGGTTAAAAACTGAACAAAATAAATAAATATACATGTCTGTATATTCCACTTGTAAGCAAGGAACGCTTTTTGGTTCAATAGAAGTGTTGGTGTTGAGGTGGGTAAGAAAAGATGTGCTTTTAAGGTTTTCAAGTTAGCTGGGACAGCCAAATCATTTATGAAGTACAAGTTGGCCAATAAATCGTGCAAAAAAGCTATCAAGCTAAAATCGATATGGAATTACAGATTTATAACCAGAGTGGGCTCGGCATGTTATATTTTGAAAAGAGCTTACCGCTGTACATGGTGGGCCCTGTTGCACAAGCCCAGACCTTCAGCAAGGGGAGCAATCCAGAGAACTTGTAAAGAGGCTGGCACAAGCCTGAACCCACAAAAGTGAAGCAACAGCCAGGTTGTAAAAAGTTAAAAAGCTTACATTTATTAAAAAAACCATTCGCCTAACGTGTTTCTTGTCCAAAAGACACTTAATCATAGGCATCTCTATGATTGTGTCTTTTGGACATGAAACCCGTTAGGCGAATGATTCTTAAATCTTGGAAATAAACTCTGGCTTTCTCAAAATTTTATAATAACTGGAGCGAATCCTTATAATAAAACTAACACTGTAAAGAAAAACATATTTAATAAAACATTTTCAACATTGAATAAAATGCACAGCTGCCAAATATTTAGAACTTGTAATGTATGGTAATGTGTAAGATTTGAAAACTTAATTATTTACTAAATACATTTTTATGTGGGGGGCGTGGCCAGGATGCTTAGCTGAGCAGTCGTGTGGTGCTGTGGCTCCGTGATCGTGATAGTACCTTGCTACCCCATGATTTGCAGGCAGTGAGGGAGCGTACAACGGAGGCTGAGTGCAGGATCAGTGATCTGGAAGATGCCTGCAACCCGCTAGAACACCAGATCCGGCAACTGATAATCGCTAGAATGGACGACCTGAAAAATCGCAACAGGAGGTCGAACCTTAGGGTGGTTAGCCTGCCAGAAAACTGTGACGGGTCTCATGTGGAGGATTTCATGGAAAGATGGCTGCAAGAGATGCTGATAAAGGCCAATTTTACCCCGCAA
This sequence comes from Xenopus borealis, assembly GCA_024363595.1. NCBI lineage: Eukaryota > Metazoa > Chordata > Amphibia > Anura > Pipidae > Xenopus > Xenopus borealis. Next base: position 46,404,418 of record CM044437.1, read on the forward strand.
TTTGTGATAGAGCTCATCGAGTGCAGAACAGGCGCCCACCCCTGGGGGCCCCTCCGAGGCCAATTATTCTCAAGCTACTTACATCACCCTCCAAGCAGCCAGAGAGCAGGGAGAAATCTTATTCCAGAAAACCAGACTATCGTTGTACCCGGACTACTCCCTAGCAGTCCAAAAGCAAAGAGGCACTTTCATGAATGTCCGACATAAGCAAGACGAGAATGGGGGATAAAATATGCCATGTTGTATACCGCCAAGATGAGAGTCCAAGACGATCTTCTTTGAGGCCCCCAAGAATGTTATGCGCTGGTTGGAACACCAAGCACCCACAGCTAATCGGTCAACAATCGGTCTGTACACTGGCTTCACTATTTGTGTTGCAATACAACCTACATACATAGCAATGTTGTAAAATGTGTCAGTATATTTCTCTTTAAATTGATTATCCAGACTGCACTATGTTGTATAGGTCAAAGTGCATATGAGTTTTAAATGGGAGCATGTGTTAATGGTCCTTATTTGCTTGATAAAGGGTATTGAACCAGAAACAAGTTGTGATTTCCACTGCCTAGACTAAAAAGTTGTTTGCAGTAATACTGCTGGAGTTCCTCTTCCTTCTACTATACTTGGATTAATTGGTCAACAAACCAGCACTGAGGCCACTTCAGGTCGTATTATTGTTTCTGTTTTTTGACTATGTTAGGCCCCCATGGCTGAGGCTGGGCGGCCAAAGCAATTGACTGTTATTGACTGCTAAACCGATACGGGACCACCAGCACTGAACTTACAAGAGCAGGGGAAGGTAAGACATACTCCTGCATACAGTGGCCTTTATTCCAGAACCAACAAGGGTTCATAAACCCACTGTAAATCCCATCAACATACAAGGCGATAATGTCTTCAGTTATAACAGGAGCTGAAGGTCAGGGCGCTAAGGCTTGCATGGCCTGGGAACATATACCATGCATGCAGACTACTCCACCAACTCTAGAGGGGTAGCAATAATGGCTAGGAAAACATTGAGACTTGAAGTAGAGCAGCTAGTCACTGATTGGAAAGGGAAATATATTATACTTAAATGTAAACTCCTTGGGCAATGATGTATCCTGATCAATGTATACATCCCTCATCCATTTACTTTGGCCTTACTAAATGAAATTATAGCAAAAACTGCAGACATGGGTCTCTGGCCCACAGTATGGATAGGGTGTTTTAATGCAGTTCCTCACCCCCAAATGGATAGGTTATGGCCACATCCCCAAGATCATATGAATCTAGCCAACTGGATGGCGGGATGGGTCTTCTGGATGCATGGTGAGCCAAACACCCAGGGTCGCGACAATACTCAAGCTATACAGTAACAACTTTGTCTCTCTCCCACATAGACCTAGCCCTTGTTAACCCGGAGGCCCAACAGAGCATTCAGGCAGCAGAATTCCTTCCCAGAGTTTGTTCTGACCATGCCCCCTAAAGATAAACCTTACTCTCCACAGCCCAAAAAGATCTAGAGTGTGGCGCTTAGCTCCCAAATGGATTCACAATAGCAATATTAATCTTTAATTTGTTCATTTACAAGAACTCTGCCAATAAATTTCTCTCATAAAGTGAGAAAGAAACAAAATAGAGCCAGCCATGGAGCCAGCCAGTCGGCTCTTAACGCAGCAGAATGCTGCCTTGGCAGTTCAAATAACCCACAAGCTTGTGAATTAATGTCAGATGCACAGAGGTCTATTGACCTCCTCCATGTAGATAAGTACTCCCAACTTGATGTAGAAAGGCGGGCAGCCTGGTATGATAGAGGTGACAAAAATCACCATCTGCTAGCCATGGTGGCCAGGGATCCCCAGCAAATAACCTCTATTCCAAGACTGCTTACACCTACTGGTGAGGAACTTTACAACCCGCAATATATAGCTAAAGCTTTTGGGGAGTACTATAAAGAATTATATCAGTCAAAGCTACAGCCGAATCTCCCAATTCATAAATATTTGGCACCGCTACCCATGCCCACCCTGACAGGAGGATAAATTTCCTATCTAGAGGGGCCCATCTCTGTGGACGAGGTCAAGAAAGTGATAGGCAGTTTCTCCAACAGCAAATCCCCAGGACCTGATGGCCTGCCTATAGAATGGTACAAGGTGAACATAGACACCATTGCCTCTGCACTGGCAGCCCTGTTCAACAACATCTCGCCGCATACTGCCATCCCTCACACTTGCACACAATCAATCATATTGGTGATACCAAAGGCAGGAAAACCTGGCCATTGCTGTGATTCCTATAGACAGATCTCTCTGCTAAACGCGGACATAAATATATTCGCTAAGATTCTAATTATTAGGCTTCAAAGTGTCATTCAACACCTAATTCACCCATACCAGACCCGCTTTATCCCGGGCAGAGCTACAGATATCAATATCAGGCACCTGTTCACAAACCTCCAAGCCAGGCATGAAAACGTTGGGAATAGAGTAGTGGTCTCGCTAGACACTGCCAAGGCATTCAACACGGTGGAGTGGTCATATATATGGGAGGTCTTGGGACGCTTCGGTCTGGGTGACAGGTTCATAGGATGGGTCCAGTCGTTGTACAGGTCTCCAATGGCAGTGGTCAAAGTCAACTCTTTTCTCTCAGATACTTTTCAGTTACACTGGGGTACTAGGCAGGGTTGTCCTGTGTCCCCCTCCTTTTTGCCTTGGCAATTGAGCCCTTAGCTATACAGATACGTAATGATGTAACCATTAGGGGCAGACCCCGGGGAATCCCTTCATAATTTGCTTCAGGTGGTAGATCAATTTGGTGGATACTCTGGCTTAAATGTGAATTGGGGAAAATCGGTAATTTTACCAATAGATGATGTACCTCCCCTGCATACCCAGATCTCCCTTCCACTGCAAAGAGTCCACTCATTAAATTACTTGAGCATAGAAATCCGCACAGAGCTTAACTAATACATTGCAGACAAACTAGCCCCAGTGGTGCAAGACTACCGAAGGAAAAGAAACATCTGGGCTGCACTCCCTTTATATCTGGTAGGTAGAGCTAACCTAATGCAAATGATCTACCTACCTAAATTTCTATATAAGCTGCACAACTCTCCCATATACATCCCTCAGGTTTGGTTTAAACAAATTGATAAAATCACCCCATATTAGCCTTGTCGCCCTGCAACTCCTGACGACAAAGGGAGGCCTTACACTGCCCAATTTTTTGCTCAATTACATAGTTACATAGTTAAATTGGTTTGAAAAAAGACAGTCCATCAAATTCAACCCCTCCAAATTAAAAACCCAGCATACACACACACATCTCCACTCTTTCATACACAAACCATATATGCCTTTGATATGTCTCTCCAAAAAATCAGCCAAGCCCCTCTTAAAAGCATCAACAGAATGAGCCATCACAACATCCCCCGGCAGTGCATTCCACAACCTCACCATCCTGACTGTAAAGAACCACCTACGCTGCTTCAAATGAAAGTCCTTTTCTTCTAGTCTGAAGGGGTGGCCTCTGGTGCGGTGATCCTCTTTATGGGTAAAAAGGTCCCCTGATATTTGTCTATAATGTCCTCGAATATATTTGTAAAGTGTAATCATGTCCCCTCGCAAGCGCGAGTCTTCCATCCCTCTAACCAGTTTATCATGCCTCACAACTGATATATGCTAATTGGTGACTGACCCACAATTTTAATAGTCAGGCCCTCTTGACAGAGGCTGCTAGTGCCACCGCACTAGAGGCCCTAGCCAATCACTTGTATAGAGGTGAAAAATCAATGTTTCCTACCACACTCTCAGTGGTTTCTGTCATAAAAATCTTTGGGATTTATCTGAAGCTTTTTTACCCATGAACAGACGCCTGGTCTCCAGGTAACCCCCTTTGGGGGAATAGAAATCTTACACATCTATAAAATTTCCCTCAGGCAGAAATTTGGGCTATGAGAGGAATTAAATACCTGGCACAAGTAATAGAAAGGGGTTATCTCAAGTCCTTTCAGGAACTGAAAACATCACACCAGCTGCCATCGCATATGCTATTTCGTTACATTCAATTCAGGCATTCCCTCTCTGCCCAGTTCCAGAATATGCCGTTAGACATTTCACAGAGCCAGCTAGAGCTTCACCTCAAGAGGCCTACCCTATCAAAACCGATTACCTTGATCTATACAATTTTGGGCGGACTTTATAAGTCCCACTTAAATGGCCTTCACGCAAAATGGTGAGCAGATATCCTGCGACTAGAGGAAGAAGCCTGAGAGGAGGTCTTAGACCAAGTCCCTGGCCTTACCATCTCCAATAGGGACAGATGGATTCAAATAAAAATACTCCACAGAACATACCTGACTCCCCAAAGGATAGTAAAGAACTACCCAGGTACACCAGACACCTGCTATAAATGTGGGGTAGAGATAGGGTCCCTCATGCATGTGTTCTGGATATGCCCTCATATCTAAAAGGTTTTGGGAACAAATTCTCCATTTTGTAGCAACTAACTTTGCCCTTCCTAATGTAAGATCTCCAGAATTATGCCTTCTAGGGTCTACAGGCCCCTTGTGTTAAAAACATACCAGAGACTTTTCTATCTACAATTGCTATACTACGCGAAAAAAGCAATTCTTTTAATCTGGAGAGCCACTAGCCCACCTATGCTAACCGGCTGGAAAAAAATTGTAAGTGAAATTCTGCAGTTCCACAAGGCGGTATACCTAGCCAGAGGTTGCCCTGACAAACAATGCAATCTGGGGTCCCTGGATCGATCTGCTACACACTGCAGCTCCCTTACCTAACCTCACACATGGAACAATAGCTGATAATGAAACAAAAGCTGTAGGGGTCTAGTATGATCTGGTTATAAATAGCATCATACTAAGGGATACATTTATATATGTAGTGATGGGCGAATTTATTCGCCAGAGGCAAATTCACGGCGAATTCCCGCGATTCGCCGCTGTCGAATAAATTCGCGAAATGCCAGCAAAAATTCTCCAAAAAAAATTTGCCGAAAAAATGAGTCGCGCGTACGTGACGAAAATGACGCACGTCAAAAACGTGACTCGTTTCGTTAAGCTAATTTTTTCGCCAATTCGAATTTTTCGGCGAAGCGAAACGGGGGAGATTCGCCAATCACTATATAAATGCAATGATTGACAATGCAACACTATCCTTATGCCTTACCCACTGTATACATGGACCTTAGACTGTATCATTGTTGGTTTCTTCTTTTGATTTTTTTGTTTTGTTAATTTTGAATTAATGGTTGTTAATCTGGAAATGCATAAATAAAAACTCATAAAAAAAATATGTAGTTATAAATGTAATCTGAAAATATTGCAATCTGGGTTAAAATTATGTAAAGTGTTCTTAATATATACTAGCATTAAGATGTTTGAGGTGTTTTGAGAAGTATTCTTAATGGAAATTCTTAAGGGAGACAAAAATGTACATAGTGGTGAATTAACATTTATTTTACACATAGTTATGTAGGTCATTGTCCTTTGGTGGAATAAAGCAAAATCAAATCTTAATTCTGCCAGCAAGATTCTGTCTTGCACATCTTAGAAGACTTTTCTGACATTTAAATGGGCTGTAATTATTATAATAAGAACTCTATTAGATAGACATGATTGAGGTCACAATAGGATGGCTTTTTATCATGTTTAATGAAGTCTATTCATTTTCTAAAGTTTATACATAAAGATCAACTTATTTCAAGACCCCCTAAAATATATATTTTTTTCTTTTTTAAAAGCTAACATTTTTCTTGTGTAGCTACAGTTAGAGAACTTTATAGGCCAACAATACCCTACAAATAGAAATCTTACCCAGAGAGCAGGAGGATATAAAAAAAAAAACATTTAAACCAAGAGTTTTGAGGTACAGTGCTGGGTATATTATGTTTTTCAACATTTCATGATCCTCTATAATATCACAAGGTAGCAGGCAGTGTTATTTTTGGTTAAACTTACCAGGTACATGGCAGATTAACCATCTCCAACTGTCAGTGCAGAGAGAATACTGTTAAAGGTGTTGTTTACTATGATTATTTAGTATAGTATTTTACTCCCTTGTATGGTCCCCGACATGAAAGTCTGCCTGCTGTGTCTGCTTAACTTGTGTAAGCTTTAAAGGCATCAATGCAGAGATCTGCTACCCCCTGCATTGTACACCTCAAATTCAAAATATAAAATCATGCATTTCATGTGTAATCCCCCTTGATCGTTCAGATATGTAATCCCCCTACGTTGCTCACACATGTAATGCCTCTATTGTTCACACTTGCTCTCTGTGTGCGTTGTGCTCTGCCTGCCCTATGCTTCTTGTGTGTGCCATACTTGACCTACCCTTTGCTCCCTGGATATGCCATAGTATTCCTGGCAAACAATCCACCAGCCCACAAGGCAAATACAAGCAGGGTCAAGGACCTTGCAACTTTATTTGTGAGCGCAACGTTTCGGGGCAAAACCCCCTTTGTCAAAAACCCCTGCTTGACAAAGGGGTTTTTGCCCCGAAATGTTGCGCTCACAAATAAAGTTGCAAGGGCCTTGACCCTGCTTGTATTTGCCTTGTGTGCTGGTGGATTTCTTGGCTGTTACATTGGGAGGGTGCCGACCCCTCCATCATCGAGCACCGGGCATACAATTACTGAAGGCCAGGGTGTGCCATATTATGACTGCCCTATTCTTCTTTATTGTGCCATATTCCCCGTCAGTGAGCCATATTCTCCTTCGGTGTGCCATATTCTGCTAGGGTGTGCCATAATCTTCCTGCCCTATGCTCCTTGTGTGCCCTGCTCTGCCTGTGGAATATAAGCCTGGTTGGGGTTTATTCTGGGGGGTTTAGCATTTGAAAATTTTTGTTAGGGGCTCCTAAGGCATTTACTTGTGTGATGGAGTGCTGTATTATCCACAGTGAAGGAGGAGGCCTATTGATTTAAGGGTATATCTTAATATGATTTTACTTTTTTGACATATGAGTGGTAAGTGACATCCCTGCAGTGACCCCCAACCATTTGTTTTTTTTTTTGGTGTGCCAAAATTAATGTGGACATGGTCTTGTGGTAACATGGGTTTGGTTTAAAAACTGGGAGTAGTTAACACTGGCTTCTATTATCGGCCCTCCAACATGTAGGCCAGAAAAAGGGACCAAATAAAAAGATGAGATAAACCTCAATACCCCCACTGGTGGAGTACGAGGAAGGGGGCTGATTTACACTACACTATAATGTGCAGTTTGCGCTCCAGCAGTGTTAAGTAATACTGACATCAGAAATTGAACATTTTCTAACAAAACATTTTCTTTGAGGTTCTTTATCATTTTGACATGAAATTATTTGTTTCCTTGCCTGTTACAAGTCAGTGACAAGTGATGAGCAGAATTTTTCACCAATAGACTCCAATGGGAGAAAATAATGCTGTCCACAGACTTTACTTTCAGCATATTTTTGCCATTAGGTGAATTTTTCGGCGAAATGAGTCCGATGCACCCATCACGGTCAATGACTTGAAGGGGTTCTGCATGGGATTTATAGGAACTGTTAAATGAGTTTGCTTTTGAATCTAGCCTGAATGCTCAGAATAACAATAAAACTATCTGGATAGTTAAGTGGTCCCCCTATATGTCACTGACTAACTAAGAGGATAGAAAGCTGGAAGTTTTTTGGCTATTATGTTATACATTCGATCACTCCAGCTTTTATAGATTACATTTTTGGCTAACTATATTGAAAACATTTTTTATTTTACAAAGCCTATCTATTTACCCAGTTTGTATTTATACACTGAACTGTTCTTTTTAAAGGTGGGAAACCACATGAAGAGAATATAAATTCGCTCTGGGATTACTTTGGCTGCATCTGAATGTGTACATACATGCAGGTTGTCCTTAAATACATAAAAGGTTTTGTAGCTGAAAAAAAAAAAATTTGTATTCAAAATACTTTCAAAAGACAATAAAATACATATGATCAATTGTTTGCTTACTTTGTTGTCCCAGTAATTAGTGTACAATATGGCAATAATATAATGGTATCAAATTGATTTGCAACATAATAAAAATGTTTATTGCTTTAAAATGCGCTGCACAATACAGATTAGATTTTGTCTAGACAGTGGAGAACGTTATGGATGTGGAGATAAGAAATGTTTGACTTTTTTTAGCACTTTTCTTAGCCGCCCATTCTGGCATAACTGGAACATTTTATGTAACTTTAATAGCATCCAGAAAAATGCCTTTATTCTTCACTCTAGTACCACTTGCTTTTACATTATTTCCTATTTTTTCTTTATTACTCCAGGCCATTTCGTAATGCATTGTGTAGTCACATACATACAGTTTACTAAATGAGAAGTTCTGTATAGTTTCTATGGGAAACTGTACATGAGCATGCTCAGTTCTTCACACCATCTAGTCTAACAGCCAATGAAGAGATAATATTGTTAGTTCCCATAGAAACTCAAGTTGCCTGATCCTATTTTTTTTTTCCTAGCCACCTCTTCTGAGCTCAGCTTAACCATTACAGTTCTCAACCCCAGCAGAACTTTCTATCAAAGTATTTTGTCTCTGTGTAAACCTGCATTTGCATGAACTTTACAGCATACATGTCCTGTTTGCAGATGCCAGTTTTGCGGATGATGTTTCAGAGGGAAAATGGCCGCTGGGTGAAAACTGCTATTTGTTTTAGGAAAATGCGATGGCGCTGGAAAAATGGAGGAAGTACTGTATATACAGTACAAATGATGTGGCTTGGATGGGGAAGATATGCTCAACTTATATACATGGACAGATAATTTAGGTTTTACGTGTCTGTTAAGCTTTCCATAATTGTCAGATATTATTCAGCTCTCTAAAAAATAAAATAAACAAAAGGTAATTTAAGTAATTCATGCAACAATAATAAATATCCAACCATGACATGGGTCAACCAGATGTCTGACCTTCAAACTGAAAATAATAAATTTAAAAAGAATATTTCTGAATGCGTTAAATTGCTTTACGTGAGTTAAGTGGATTTTTTTTATAAAATCCCTGGTTCTCCTTTAAGGCACTGCATAGAATTTTATTTCCATTTTAAGACTTTCAGTGCTTCCTTAACTGACTAAAATATTTCCCTAAGAAAGTGAAGGTGTGCCACAGCTGGTTACAGTTATAGCTAGTAAATAATGTTCTGCTTCCCTCTTGCTGTGTCTTTAAATGAACAGGAGGTTTAAGTAATAACATCCGTTATGATTTAACCTCCTACCGATGTCCCCAGATGGAGTTTTTATATTAGAAATTTTAGAATCATAAAACAGCGGTCTGAATAGACTTGCCAAATTAAAATGTTATAGGTTTGATTGACGGGGCAGATATGACAGACATCAGGTCACAGTGGGTGTTTGGCATGCCACAAACTAAGTACCAAGTCGCTCCATATGTTAACGAATAATAATGAGGTGAAACTGAAATGTTATTATGTGTGCGTAGGTTGGCAAAATGTAGTACAAAGCAGGATTCTATATTTATTTTCTAAAGTTTTTTTTTTTTAAGTTTGAATAGATTGTTCATCTGAAGACTTACACGTGCATACAAACTAAAACATGGACTCGCATAATCCTCTCTTACACTTTTTTAGCCTATTGAAAGGAAAAGAAAATTAGAAAGTAGTTCATATGGGCAAAAATCATGTCATTTGAGAAATAAAACTTCCATTACTTGAACACTGCCATGTCCTACCTCCCTGTCTTTAATCCATGAGGACCAAGGAGGAAACAGGCAGGATAGGTACTTGAAATTAGATATGCACAATACCACAAGTGCATAAACGTTAATAAGGCAGGAAGTAGAACTAGATTGGGTAAAAAGGAATGAAGTCCACATCAAGGCAAATGGTCAGGCTGGCAAGAAAGGCAAGGTCAGGAGCAAAGTAGTAATCGAAAGCTGAAAGATCAATAACATACACACAGCTTGGCAAAGATCAGGATGAAAAGTGCAAAAACATAATTGCAGCCCACCATGTTTTCTGCACTTTGTGGTCAAGAACCTAGGAGTAGAGACCAGTGTTCGTCCCCCCCCCCCAGTGAATGCAGAGCTTGATGTGCCTGCTCCTGCTTCCTACCAGTTCTCTAACTAATGATGTGTAATCCTTAGTGTTTTTGCAATTGTGTAAAATTACTTTTCTTTCCCTTTAAAGGCAACATAAGCTTTCAGAATGTGGTATTTCCTTTTCCATTACAATATAGGTCTCTAAACACCAAGGGATTAAAATGTCTTAATATTTTACATATCATTGAGACACAGTAAGCACTAAGAATGTTCCTTATATTGTGTATTACCACTATCATAATCTGTGAGTTGTTTTTGTCAAAATGTCCTTGCTCTGTCCTATTCTTTCAAATGAGACACCTTGCCTATATAATATGATTGCATTGTCTGATATTTCTAAGTTATCCTTCAGTTTAAACCTTTAACATCTGTTATAGGCAATGTTTTCTTCTAACAGATACTGTATTTATGGGAAATTCAGTTGGGGGAGGCAGTTTGATCATTGTAGTTCTCACAATGTTGCATATAACATGCTTAAAGGTGCCAAAGTCTGCTGTTACAAGTAGCCAGAAGGAAGCATGAGTTAGAAGCTTTGATGCATGACAGGATGCTATTAGCAGCATGTGACAGTAATGGCACCCTCCATAGTGGAGGGATGCATTTTATTCATTAAACTGTTTTGACTGCAGTCAAAAACCTAAGCCTATAAGCCTAAAAGCTTATAGAAAATGTATATTCTAACCAGCCTTAAGCTGATGCTCTATGGCATGTGTACCTGGACTCCTTACTACAGGGTGAGATCACCCCACTTCTCTACTGGAGCTTTACTTTAATGAGTTCTTGAAGCCTGTCAGCATATTCATTACAGTATAATATAGCAGTACCATATATAGTAGTACCGTTAATCACGCTAATTTAAACTGGACATTCCCACTAAATTCAGTGTTTTCAATAAGTTTTATTAGTATTTAATCAAAAACATATCACAGTATACAGTATGTACATTATGTTTCTAAAGAATGTACGTACATATTTATAATAAAATATGGAATGACAAAATTCCCTAAAGTATTGGGCATATTTTTAACATATAGGATCTGGTACAGTAAAAATGTTAACGGGGAACACAAACATTCTCCGTAATCAACCTGTTAATTTAAGGGCTGCATAGCTACTCTCAAACTCCTCCATTGGCATGGCTTTCACTTTTCTAAATGTGTATTACAATATTTATTTAAACTACAAGTCCACTGTTAGTTAAATTAGTTCTTATCAAATATAAAACTTTTGGAAGCAACATCATCTTAGCAATATTTATTCTTGCAACCCATGAAAATTCTGTTTATACATTTTATATATTCATGATAATATTTTGCAAAGAGCTTTGCATTGGAATTTAACAATAAGATTGGTCTAAAATTGCTTTGTCTGTCTGAAACTTTCCCAGGTTTAGGTAGAGTAACTATTGTTGCTTGTAAAAATTATGATGGAAAGCCCCCCTGGGCGACAGCTTGGTTGAATGCGTAGATTAACAAGTAAAATCAGTTTTTACACGCACTCCAGTACAGTACAGCACCAATAGAGAAGATTCATACCACATACAGTGTGGTGCAATGCAAAAAAACACATACCCATGGGTGCAGAAGTTAAAATAGAATGTAAAATCCCTTAAATTAGTTTATAAAGCCATTCAATACCAGGGCAGGTGCTGTAGAGAAGTGATGGTAGGGGAACAGGAGTAGGCAACAGAAGAGGTAAATGCTTGGGACCTACCATGGCATCCTGGGCTTTTGCCTACCACTAGTTCTGATTTTGGTTTATTATAGTGCCATGTAGACTAGTGTGGATTGCATACAGTTTACTACATTTTTCTGTGCCATGGCCACAGAACTTTGATGCCACACCCTGTGGACTAATGTGTCTGAAGAACAGTGTATTAAATTAGTAAAATTATAAGACTACTAGCAAATCCCCTGCTTTATCTAATCTGAGAACAAATTATAACTAAAAGTATAAAAAGAGAGATAATATCCCTTTTACTTACAAATAAAAACATGTCCATGCAAAATGGACATGACTAGCACGTGTGGTGATTACTTTTAGTAATGCTTTTCATCTCAGACCTTCAGATCCTGATGACTGTGTAGTAGTGTAGCTTATGGTTTCCCCACCAAAATTGTTATACTGTTTAATCATTTGCTTTCCCAGCACATGATTAGGTGGGATGCCATTATTGAAATCATTAGGTTTTTCCCCTTTAAACCAAACAGTAACTAATCATGCCTGCCAGCCTAGTGTAGCTCTCTGAAGATACCCACTCCACCTGTCCCCAGTCCATTGCACAGTATATATTGATGGTAATTTGCAAGTTCTAAAATAAGCGAATTGAGATGACTTACAATTTTTATTAATTCATTTACCTAGAAAATATATTTAACCGGATTAAGAAGAATCAAATAATTGCATCTTACTGTGTGTAGCTCATTTTCCATAAACAAACAAAAACTGAAACATGCTTGCTTCTTTTCTTCACGAATATCAATTAACACCAATGTTTAGAACATTATCTTTGCTAACAGTTGGAATTGTGTGAAATCCATTACTACAGAAAGTCAACAATCACACTGAAAGTAATATTTTGTGTCCTATGATTAAACCCAATGCAAAATGTATTTTGTTCTTGTTGAAATGCTATTTAAATCCCTATCAAAAAGAGGAACACAAGTTTAAGTGTATCATAATGAAACTAATTAGGTTTCTTCTTCTGTACCTTAATTCCTCAATTTGATATAGCTTAGTGATGGAAAAGGTTTTCACCAGTTTTTAGCTTAATATAAAGAAAATCCAAACAAAAATGGAGGCAAATTCAACAACAGTGTTCCATTATCTAGTGGATAGTCTTCCTAGAAGAATAGAGAGTAAAGAAAGGACTGTTTTCATAATTATACCCTAAGGATAGGGTCAGACAATGTCAGATCTTGGCCTGTGGAGAAATGCGGTAATCCACTGCCCTTCCACTCCGGTTCTGTCTGCAGCTAGAAGCATTGTTTCTGCTCATGTGCAAGCAGACACAGCATATTTCGATGCCAAAATGCAACACTTTGCATTTTGTGCTGAAATCCATCCGCAGTTCAAAAAGCAAGGGGAGCAGCAGGGAAGCGGATTCTCCGCCTGCAAAGAATTTGCAATGTTATGCATCATCTGGCCCTAGCCTATGTTTTCGAATGAGATGTTGGACAGGCAGGTGTACACATAGCCATAATGTGTATTTAAAGAAATCACAAATACCCCTGCATCTGTCTCATTATGAAACTCAACATGTCATGTTATCCCATAGTAGTTGTTTTATTTAGAATATATGTTATATTATGGGGCAGATTTATCAAGGGTCGAATTAAAAAGCTATCCAAATTTGATTTGAGTTTTTGAAAAAAAATGTAATTCGATTTTTGAGATTTAGCAAACTCTGGCCCTTTAAAAATTCAAATTTGGTTATTTTCTGCCTAGACCTGCCGAATTTCTGTTTGTCAGTGGGAGAGGTTCAGGAATCAATTTATTTGCATCCTCCCTGATGTTCAGGTTTGATAAAACTTGGCTAAAATTTTCGGGTTGTTTAAATTCTTCTGAAAATTTTAATTTATAATAATTTTGATTGGTCGAATTCTGAATTTATTGGAGTTTAGGAAATTTTTAATTGACTCACATGAATTTGAACTTTGATAAAAGTGCCTCCCCATTTCCTTATTTGCATACAATATCTTGGTCTAAAGACTTGAAAAAAGTTTTCAAAAATTGTAGATCCTTTTACTATAATGGTTACACCAGTTTTTGTTGGCCTAAGAATTTTCTTCTGCAAACTCTATCATAAATTTTGGCTTTATGAATTTATTTAGTTCAAACAGGCAAACACAAAATCCTCTGCACTCAACCCATTATCAATATATTGGGACACTGAGACATTTTGTGCATTAAGCTACTAGCTCCTCTCCTCCCCAAACTGTTTGTGTCCATATATTGCAATATATTCAAAATTCTGAACTACATCATTCCTGGTCTGGACAGTCATACAATCACTTTCATCAGATTCATTAAGAATTCTACTGATTCTACTGATGCTACAGTCATCGAATAATTTATTTTGTTTTTTTGCAACGTTTCTTATTGTCCGCTATTGTCTTTCAGTTAATTTGGTTTTGAACCAAATTCTGCTAAGATTTGTCATGATTAGTGAATGTTGTATTACACCAAATAAATTAAGAGTGCAATATTCATGTCCACAGAAGTAAATAATTGCCCCTGACACTTGCTTTTGTTTTTTTTCCCTCTTACTAGCCCCTATTAAAAGGAACCAATCTATCAAGTATTACTAAATGGGACACTTACAAAGCAGGTATTCTACTTTTTACTATTTAACTGGCCATGAACTGGTTCTGTCAAGAAATGGTAGTGGGGTTTATAGAAACTTTTTTTGATATATAAAAGAGAGATGTGTTCACATTCGAATATGTGCTTCCGCAGTTCTTTTAATGCCAATTTAATGGACAAAACTCTAGACAAATGTTTCCAAGTGCGATCTAACATTCTTTGGAAGTAACCTTTAGAACATTAGTGAAAACCGATATTCCAAAATCAATATACAGACTAATGCTAATATGGTTTACATTTACACTGGGAAATAAACCCAACCACAGATATTTTGATCCCTCCATAAACCCAATATTATTTAAATTAAACATGGCATTCTGAGGGTATCATTTTCCTTGCTGAGTATCTGGATAGAAGCTTGCTGTCATATTCTTCCCTAAACTCAGATTACACATATGTTCTGTGCTTAGATTAATCATTGGGAAATTCATACACTGGAACCTGACACCATAGTCTTAGCCAAACAAAGTAATAAAGATAGATGGCACAAAATAGCAGCCTGGCAGTAATGGAAATCCACAGCACGGAAGGAGAACTAGCAAGAAAATACAATATAAACAAGAATGCAGCTATTAAAGTGGAAAAGTAGACATGAGCTTACTACTATTACTGACATTTTTATCTGGCAGTGGTTATTTATATCTTTGAGTATTATGATAGTATGCCAATATGTAATTCATTGCAATGCACCATGCACATGTTAATATACAATATATTTCGGTTTTATGATTTATTCACTGTAATGGGATTTCACATATAAATGAATTATAAAAAACCTCATTATTTCACATTCAAGAGGTTGTTTGAAACTAAAAAGTGCCATGAATAAAAAATCTCTGACTCAAAGAAAAATTGCCTTTGTCTGCTAGGGCTGATAAAGCTCCAAAACTTACTATTTCCAGTTATTCATGTATTTACTTTGTGATATGTGTTTGTGAAGCACTGAAAAGTGGAGTCAATGTACTAGCAAATACCCTAGCCTTACTGAGCCTTGGAAACTGTTTTTGGTATACTTTCTTATAGGAAATTGCAATAGAAACATAACATATAGACATAACTGTAGTGCTCGAAAGAAAGCTCAAGTCCAGAAAAGGTGGCAACCCTAAGCGTGAGGTGCAATGATTAGCAGTGACCATACCTCGGGCATTACATGATCAAATAGTTTAGCACTTGTGTCCATTGCAAAATGAAAAGGAAAGTCATATATTTTGCTTGTGGCTCCCCACAGAAGATTAAAGCAGTGAGTCATAGAGTGAATTGCACTGACATTAAGGGTCAGTCCACACAAGCAGATTTACTTGTGTGGCAGCTTTCGAAAATGAAGGGTCTATGTGCTTTAGCGCAAGCGGCTTTTCATTATAGCAGATGGTAAGACACGCAAAGACAGTTAAGGGAGATTGTCACCCAGAAGAAGAGGCGATTAGAAGCCAGGCGACTAAATCTCCCCAAATCTGCTTGTGTGGACTAACCCTTATGTGAGCATTCTGGAGCATGTGCTGCCAATAATGGCATTGCATTTAATTTATCTGGTGCTAGCTGGAGTGCCTTTAGGTTCAATGTATTGTGCATCCATTATGCTAGAGCCTTCTATACCTTGTACTTCAATGGAGGCATACATGACATACTAGTGCATGTTGCATAGAGAAGTGCCGATGAACACAAGCATTATACTGGGTGGTGATGTACCTTTGCTGAGATGTGAATAATTGTAAGGAAATACAGAAGAACATTTTTTTGTTAACTTTTCAAAGAAAGCAATGTCCCAACTCTATATTAAAATGGGGTATATACAACTACCTCTTTTCAAGCAGTCAACCTGCTTGCTCAAAGGGCTCTTACACACGTGTCTTTTTTGTGTTACTTAAGTATGTGAATCTGCCTCTTCCAGCATTCCATGCTCTTAAATTCACATTTAGCTACAACTGAGCTAAAACTATGAACAAAAAAGGCATTTGAATAAATATTCATGTTTTATTTTGTTAGAAAACCACATTGTGTTTAAATGTAACCTGCTGCAGGTTTTACCAATTGCTAATTAAGTTCAGTGTCTATATCCTGTACACCCCCAGTGCTAAGGTTTTGCTCACATTATATAGAATGGGAACACTAGGTAATTAACGTTTTTGATGATTTTTATATTTCTGGGTAAAATGTGGAGAGCATAGTTTATTATTGGACAGAAAGACCAGAAAGAGGTTTGCTGGCCATAAATAGAGAATGAGATAAATCATTTATATATCCTAACAACCTTGCAGTTGTGAGACCCAATGGCTTTAAATTTAGCAAAAAATATAATATTTCAGTTCTGTCTGATATTCTCTCTGAAGTTCTCTTGCCTTCATTTACTCTCTATTTTGTGGACACACCTTCCAACAACTGGAACAGAGATGCTGAAATTAATTTAAGCGCCTGTGGTGCACAGATGATTCTTTAATGTGACAGCAAACTGCAGATTAGGTGATTTTTCTCTCAGGTTTCAGGCATTTAATTGAAAGTGTGACTGAAATATTGCTATTGGAATATATGCTCCTGGGGGTTTTCATGAATAAACAATAAAAGGCAAATATAACATTTACAAATTACAGTCTTTTTGTCTTAAAATCAATCAGATAGGAAAAGAGAACAATTGGTATTTTTTACTATCTTTATTGTAGTATAGTGTTACTAATTCAGTGGAGTGTAGTGCACAGATTTTATTCATTGCAATAAATGACTGTATCTTCATTCTTTCAGTCCATGCTTGGTACCTGTAATGTAGGGTAAATAAATGGCATGGATGCATATTCAAGTGAAGGAAGGTAATATAAGTCATTGTGTGCCATGCAAAGCATTAATCTGTTGTGCATAAAATGTTTTCCTTTGGGCAAATTTCATCTTATGAAGACATTTTGTGACCCCATCTGCTGGTAGAAGAAAGATTGAGCACATTCTATTTTATCCCGATGCACAGTTTATGTAATATTAGGGCTTGCTCCTTTCTTTGCTAAAAAAATCTGTAACTTTTAAATATACATTTTGCCATGTCATAACTGTCTGTCTGATGGAAAATTTGGTTATTTCGTCATAAAGGACAAATTTGTCCGGTAGAACTTAAGAATTGAGTTATTCATCCATTTTAGTTCTCTAATTACAGGAGGGCAAATTCAAAAAGCAGAATGTGTCAGCAAAATTTCAGTGTCAGGCTGGGCTGTCCAGGGCCCACCCATTGCGATATCAAAGGACCTGTTTCCACTGCCTCCCCCGCCTCATTGTGTAAGTATTACCACATTCCACTCACTTGAGACTTGAGACTTGCATCTGGCAGTAGGGATCAGTAGGGGGAGCATTTGCAGTACCATGTGGAGTGGACCTGAGTCAGCAGGGCCTACCAGGTTTTTTTTTTCTGGTGTCCTGCCAGCCCAGTCCTACCTTGAATATATCAATTGCTCCTGTCCATACCTCTCTTTTTCATAACTGATACAAGCCCTCACACTAATATATGCTACTCTTAGATGGTGCTACATTTTAAAGCAGGGGTGTCCAACCTTTTGGCTTCACTGGCAGGCCTGGATTTGTGTAGAGGCCATCTAGCCCCAGACCTAGGGTGCCAGCATTTTAGTGTGGTGACATGCTGCCCAACCACACCCACATTGGTTCAGAAATTTACATTTCCTGTGCACCAATCCCCTTTGCTCCATCCCGATGATGAAAATTTGAGCAAATAAAAGGGAGGGGACAGGGGCAACAAATGACAGTGGGCCTAGGGGCACCCACTATGTAAATTCTTCCCTGTTCCACACTGAAAAAAGAAATCTTGTCTGGGGCCACACATGAAATACACAAACCTTTTTGATTTGTAAAAGTAAAGTTACTAGTTAGATAACCAGATAGAGCTATAAACTGAACTATGGGACTCCTGGATATTAAATAAACTTATTACTACTACTAAACGGGCAATCGGCAGAGTCCCCCTCCTGCCTACTCCTATATCCTTTGCAACATAACGGTTACTCGGTAAACAAAGCTGGGCCGCATTCATATCCATCCTGGGCCACTTGCAGCCCTCGGGCCACAGGTTGGACACCCCTGATTTAAAGCATTGTGTTTTTGGATCATTATTTCCTGAATTGTCATCATAAGAGTAGTTCTTCCTTTGACTTGTACAGTATATAACCTCTATCCTTCCATTTCTCAGTCTTCATCCCAATAGGTAGCACTACTGGTAAATAATTAGGTGACAAAGCAATCTACCAAATCAACAGGTAGCACATTACAAATGATAATATAAGATGACAGAGGATAGCTTACTAAAACACATTGTATTAAAAAAAAGTGGTATCCAAATCAGCTGAATAAATCAGATAATGTAGGTTTTATACTTAAAGAGGTATTTGGTACAGCAATAACATGGAACAGAACATAGTATAATGAAGAAACCTGTAATGCTTGCAGCTTTTTTTTAATTTTGAAGACAGATGAGCAGATCAATGTTTCAATGTGGAATAGTTTTCCTAGGGATTCTTATGCTGTGAATTTATGTAAATACTCTGCTCTTTGCTGATAATTAACCGTCATTGCCTTTTGATTGAAAAATATCCATGTGATGTTGTACACTGGTCATTAATATACCAATCTGTGAGTATTGGTGTACAATCAGAATGACATAGGGAGTAATTTATCAGTTGCTAATCACTGCTTCAGCCCAGGAAATTACTGCATTAAAATGAAATGAGTTCCTGCAGTATAATCTTTGAAGAAAGGACACAGGTTAATAATGATGTAGAAGTGTTTTTAAGGCAGGCTAAGAATGACTATCAATCAAGTAAAAAAGGCATACAAAAAATATAAATTGATACATCCCTTTAAGAATTCAAATAATGGAACAGCCAGTGAATAACTTTGTGTTTTATGAACTGCCTTCTCCTCCAAACTACAAAGATTCATCTAAATAGAACATTGCTGTTGTGATGAAGATGAAATGTTTTAAAAACATTAAAGGGATACTGTCATGGGAAAACCATTTCAAAATAAAATATAAAAAAACTGTTTCCTCTTTTGAAAAATGAGTTTCAGTGCAGAATTCTGCTGGAGCAGCACTATCAACTGATGCATTTTGAAATTTTTTTTTTTATCCATGACAGTATCCCTTTAAAATATATTGGCAGATATTGATGAATAAACAAGCTATCTTATTTTTTTGTCCAGCTCAAGGGATAATTGGTAACTTATGGTATCTCAAAACCCAAAACAAATCACAAGTCCCGGTCTCAGCTCACTCTTTTGCATATAGCAGTAACCTTTGGCTTCAGGAGGAGCCCTTCGCTGCTCAGATGCTGCCGGGACTTAATGTGAGAGGACCAAGTGGGAAGCTCTGTGCAGGCAAGACAACTATAACATATATAAGAAAGACTGGCAACAAAGAGTGTGGTCAAGGAACGGCTGGGTCAATACCAAACAGGAAGCTTAAGTGTTGAAGTCACAGGCCAAAGTCAACACAGATCAGAAGCACAGCATCAAATCAGGATACAAAGAATAGTCAAGCACTATTGGCAACAGGTGAAACAAGCCATGGTTACTAGCAATTGCCAAGCATAGCCATAGGAGTGAACCAGGGCCTTAGCTGTCTGCTCACATAGGGCAGTGGTAATGTAGACTGCAGAGGAACACCAGGTCCCTGGTTCAGCTCCAGGCAGGTTATCAGAGAAATATTGCTTGGTTTGTGAGATGAGGTTTAAATTTGTAAGGTTGGCATCTAGATGACCACAGTGTCAGGAATCACCCTGAATTAAACTGTGAACTGTGTGGTGAATGCTACCTTCACTAATCTCCTGAGCCACTGAGGGCTGTTGGAGTTAGTGCTGGTCCCAAGTTACATCAGTTAAGCCTCACTTCTATTCTACCTTCCCCCTCATTAGTCATGTGTAGGCAATCTTCATTTAGACTCCTATATCAGCCTGCTTCTCACAACCCATGTTGCTTGATCATTGAGCTCCCTAGCCCAATCCTGCTTGTTTGCTGTTTGAATCCTTGCCTGGTTTCTCTCCGTACCTGTTCCTGAGACCTTTTCTTGTTGCTTGCCCATGTCCAGTTTCCTGCCTTGCTTTTTGTGGATCTTCTGGTTTGATCTTGGTATGTTATTTGGATTCCTCCTTGTCTTCTGCCTGTCCAGATATTGTGCTGTTTGTTTGAATCTCCTTGTATGCCACCATTCCAGACCTCTGCTTGTATTAGTCTTGTTTGTTTGCCTGCCTCTGATCACTGGCCTGGTATAAGGAATCTTGTGTTTTCTGATCACTTACATGGACCCTGCTATGTTATGAAGGTAGACTGTCGTCGTTGGGGTTGTTTTCTCTGGAAAAAAGGTGCTTGCGAGGGGACATGATTACACTTTACAAATATATTAGAGGACACTATAGACAAATATCAGGGGACCTTTTTACTCATAAAGAGGATCACCGCACCAGAGGCCACCCCTTCAGACTAGAAGAATAGGACTTTCATTTGAAGCAGCGTAGGTGGTTCTTCACAGTGAGGACAGTGAGGTTGTGATGGCTGATTCTGTTGATGCTTTCAAAAGGGGCTTGGATGATTGGACAGACATAATATCAAAGGCTATTTTGATACTAAATTATACAGTTAGTATAGCTATGGGCATATATGGTTTGTGTGAAAGAGTAGAGGGGTGTGTGTGAGTGTATGCTGGGTTTTAATTTGGAGGGGTTGAACTTGATGGACTTTGTCTTTTTTCAACCCAATTTAACTATGTACTGTCTTTCTTTAATAAAATCACCTTTCAGCTTAACAGCATGATTCCAGCCTATCATGAAGTCATATACCCACTTTACCTGTTTTATGCAGCACATAGGCTCCTTCCATCAAGCTGCTTGCCTGTGGCCCAGCCTAACACACAATACTATACAATCACTTTACAGTTTTTTTAATAGTGGCAAACCATTCAACTCCGAAGAACACAGCAAATACACAGTAGAAGTCACTTCAAACACCAGCAGGGCCGCCATCAGGGGGGACTGGGGGGACAAGTGTCCTGGGCCTGGGGCTGAAGGGGG
>CM044437.1:46437115-46480785 GCA_024363595.1 Xenopus borealis
TTCTGGGAGGCCCAGTATTCGGACATTGGAGCGAGCGGCGTTGCCGGTTCTCCATGTCCTCCAGGCGATCTGCTACTATTTGGAGCTGGAGATTTATTTGGTTAATATCCTGAGGGAGGTGTGCTGTGTGGTCCTCCATTTCTCCTACTCTTCCAGTTCACCTGTTTTCTCCCGAATGTTCTGCATGTCTTGCTTGATAAGAGACAAATCCACCTTTGACTCCTCAGTTTTTGATGTAAGCATGGCAGTTAGAGTGGTTTGACAATTTAAGACAGCGGACATAAGTTCTGCTGAGGTTGGTATTGGCTGGTTCTCTATTGGCAGCTCTTTGTCAGCTATGAGTGGGGGAGAGGTGCTAGGAGTGGGAGAGGGGGAGCTGGCCGCCCTCTGGTTGTTGTTTCGGGCATATTGCTCCAACCGCCCAGCTGTCTCCAACCTCACTTTATTTGTTAGTTTGCCCATATTTTTTCTAGTCCAGTGTGCATAGACCTTGATATAATAGCTTTATTCCTGTTCTGTAACACGTTTAGATGCGGACCACAAGTTCAGTAGTGAGCGGTAGGTTTTGGTTTTATATGTATCACATGTGAAGCATGTTGATGGGGTTATAGCATATCTCATGAGGTAGATATTTTTCCCCTCAAGGGAACAACTCTGTCCTGCTGTTTCTGCAGTAAAGCTTTAGTGGATACTGTCTGATGGTTGGTATGCTTTCTGTACAAACTTTCTAGGGCCCCTGGAATGGGAGATCTTGTATGGGGCAGTTTGTATTCTTAAGCAGGCTGTAGGGTATTGGACCTGCATTGTGCATAGGCGTTTGAGGCAGACAGGATTAGGGGAGCCCCCAGGGATTGCTGTTGTTTTACCAGCTCAGTGTCCCTCCACAGCCTGTTTTAATTATGCAGTGATGTGCAGTGCTGGAGTTTTGGGTGCCCCTTATGTGTAGGTCTCCCCGGGGTTTGGGGTTCACTCACCCTCCTCCTCTCCACAGATTCCGGGAAGCTCTGGGTCCCACAGGCGTTAATTCCTTGCGCTCCGCGCCGCGCCTCAGCGTGTCCCGGGCTTGGCGGCAAAATTGAGGCCGCGGCTCCAATGGCGCGAGTAGGCCGCAGTTATACCCGCTGGTGCGGCGGTTCCTGGAAGTCAGCTCCGGTCGGAGGCAGGAGGAGTGTATCGCAACCCCTCCGGCACCGAATTCAAGGGGGATTGCTCTTTTTTTTTAGCTGTATTCAGCAAATACCCCGGGAGCACCGCGTCTTCACGTCCTCCAAGCTAACAACAGTTTAAGATCGTGACTATGAAGATTTTCATTCATCCAGGTCATAGTATATTTAACAAAAGTAACTCAAAACAACTGGACTTGTCTGCTACATACAATGCTGTGCTAACATCTGTTCCCCAGCGGTTTCAGAACACATCACACATCCATTCATGCAACTCTCACAAGTAACATCTGTTTTCTAGGAGTTGCATGCCACAGTGGTAATCCTATCACTGTAACTACACAGAATCAACACCTCTGAATTTCAGATGTCACCTCTCTGGATTGTTGGAAGAGTATATATGTCAAGAACTCCCCTACACCAGTCAGTTGAACATTGCATTGCTGCAATGATCCAAGCTTTTGCTGAAAATACTGTACTTTTTGCCTATTATTTTAATCACAAAAAAGTAGGGTTTTTGTTATTTCTTGAGGATAGGGAAGCAGGGAAACTGAGGTTGTCTTTGTAGTGTAAAGAATTAGATGTATAGACCAATGTACAGATAAACAGAAGTTCATTATGCAGGGGGATTATCTGAATGTGGGTAATTTAGTTATCTACTTTTACATGGACCAGTTAGGCCTGTATCCAATCCTAGGTGGTTTTCTACTCTTCTTCATAGGCTATAAGCTACACCAACCTAACAAGTACATACATGGCAAATAGTGATGGGCGAAACGGGCGCGTTTCGCTTGGCCGAAAAATTCGCGAATTTCCAGAGAAATTCGTGAATTTTTCGCCATTTTGCGAAACGCGTCGCGCGTCGATTCCGACGCATCGCGTAGTTTCCGACGTGCGTCGCGTCTTTTTCGGCGCGTCGCGTCAAAAACGACGCGCAACTCGTTTTTGCGCGGCGAATTTTTGGGGTCGAATTTTTCTGGTCGTTTCGCGAATTTATTCGCCAGCGGCGAATCCCGGGAATTCACCGCGAATTCGCCCCTGGCGAATAAATTCGCCCATCACTAATGGCAAATACATTTTCTAGCCTGAGACAGACCGATTTTTATGCTGGAAAAAGTTTGAAAGTGGTTAGTTACGTTACTATGCTTGCTTTCAAAAGAGTTAAAGGGGTGAGAGTCAGAGAAAGAGATGAAGGCTAAAGGCTGAACTCCATAGCGCACTTACATCCATTTTCACATTCATTTCCATCTTATATGTTTTGACAGAAAGAAAATGGGAAAATGGGCCTTCCCATTGACTACAGTGCATTTGGCATAATTTTGGTAAAATTGTTCCATTTTAGTATTCTTCCATAATTTCGCAAATTGTTTTGGCAAAGCAAATATACCTAGTCAAGATGAATGAAGGGATCTCTATACTGAATTCTTTAGGTGATAAAATTTAATGCTATCTTTACTTTTCTGCACCAGCTGTGGTTTAATTTTATGCAGATGCGCTGTACTGTACTTGTACCCTTTGTTACATCACAGACTAAAGCAGGGCAGTACAATGTTTGATTTTCTAGAACAGGTATATGGTGAAAAATATTATTGATGTGAGTGCAATTACACCATGAACTCATGCTGCATTGCATATAATAACTGCTATATATAAATTTAAATACTTTGCTTGACAGAGAAATTGTCAGGACTTGCCCAGCCTTTTTCAACTACCTAGCCGCCGCCCCCATATTACTAAACTGTAATGATGAACAAAGTATTTTGACGCAAAAATAGCACCCACAGACTCTAAAAAAATTGTAGCACAATTTGTCGCTCTGCAAATACATTTTGTCGCCCTTTTCTTGACGTTTTGCAAATTTTAGGCAAAGCGAAACGTATCAGAATCATTATGTATGAATGGCTTGCAATACATATAAATACCGGACTTGGTTGTAGCCATAGCAATAAACATAAGTTAATGCTGTCAGTGACCTGTAAAGTTTGTATTTACCTGACTTCCAATGCCGTGTCCCCATAAGGGTACCTGCAGGCAACCCCCCCCCCCCATGCAGATGCTTCTGTTGCAGCCCTGATACGGAAAGAATGGGATTTAAAACTGTTGCACTCCCATCCTAGGCTCTAAACACGTTTCTTTAAGATCAACTGAAATTGGAACTTGGTGTTCTATCCTGGTGTATTCACCTGGTGGTGGGGACCCTGTATATTTGGCCGAACTACCAAGAACTGGGTGTGCATTGCCAGTGGGCAACACTGTGTCCCCTCTTCTGCCCCAGCCTAATATCTTGTCCTTTTGGTCAGTCTTGGACCTCCTCAATGTCAGGCATAACTTTTCTCTTCCTCTACTTTACAGTCTGTTATGAATTGGCCTCCTGGTTCATGTTTGTTTTTTGAAACTAACTCAACCAGCTCCTGTAGTCTGGCAAAGCGAATAGGCTTCCTCAAAGTCCTCCTCTGTTCTTTTTCAGTCCTTTCACCATCTGTCTATGAACCCATCTTTTGTACAATCTCTCATGTTATGCATCCAAGGCTGGATGCCACCCCTGCCAATTTCCCTGCTATTGCCCCCGCCGAGCAACCGTGTTCACATAACTTCTAACTTTTGGTTACCCCTGCAACACCTTCTCCTGAACCACATTGATCTTGGAAATTCCTCCATTAATCCCATGCAGTGCAATATTTTGACCACATACCCGGGCCACTGCTTCACCAATTGTGCTATGCACCTGAACCCCATGCCCATAAGTGATTCGGAAAAACTCCTCCTGTTGGTTCTGCCCCTTGAACCAGGTTTTTGAACCACTCCCACTGCAAACAAGAAGCAACTTCTGCTATGTCATTCTTAATATCTGGTACATGTCTCTCCCTGACCCACATGTTCCGCTTTAGGCAACCCAGTACTAGGAACCTGAGTAAACGTAAAACCTGGACTGATGAAGCGGTGAGGTTGTTGATTGCCTGAACTATCGACATATTGTCCGACAAAATGATGGCCTGTCTATCAACTAGCATGTTCCCAAAAACTCCATTGCCACTACGATGGGAAATAACTGCAGGAAGCTGTTTTTTGTCCTGCCTCCAAGTGTCTGGTCAAGACCCCATTGCCAAGTGACTAGAAAAAGCCCTCCCCATGGGCATGATCCTGCATGCGAAATTCAATTCCATTCAAATTCTTAGCCCATGCCCCTCCTACCTTCTGCTGCAATTTTCCAGCTTATCTTGGGGGAATCTGCACACCATTTTTACAGCTCTAAGGGGACCAACAGGAAGGCACATGGGGGGGGATCCTGTGGGCCTACGAATAAGAAGTCATCCAAGTAATGGATGACCACATGAGATCTGGTTTCCTCCCATATTACCCATTCTAAGAATGTGCTGAATTTTAAAAATAGGCTCAGGAGATGGAGCAACCCAAGGGGAGTCTTTGCCATGAGTGCTCCCTAGCAGGGCTTAGCTAGATTGCCTTATCGAAGGAAGTATAAGTGACTGAACAAAAGATCTTTGTCGATATAGTCATTCACAGATTCCCCTGTTGGATGTGACAAATGATGGCTCATGCTGAATTGTCCCACCTCCTTTGGTACCACTCCTAATGGGGAAATCCTCAGATTGGCAAGTAGTGGGCCTTTGAAGGGGTCCACTATTATTCCCACCTGAACTTCTTGACTACTGAGTGACTACCTGGTGGTAAGTATATGCAGATTTTAAGTTCCGTGTTGTAAAAGTTGGTTCATCCACCTTTGCAGGGATACTGAATCCCTCCAAAAAAAACCCACTCCAGAAGTTCAGTAGCCTGCTGTTTTTATACTGCCTTAGAAAAGGTTGCCCCCACAGCCTGAGCATTCATGTTGAAACCAGAATGTTGCTGTCCACTTGCAATTGCCTTCATTAAAATGGAAACAATATCCCTTTTTGGCACTTGCAGCACTGTAACATCCAGTCACTCCAGCCTTAATAGATTACATTTTTGGCTAAACTGCATCTACTTTATATATAGTTATTTTGGCTCTATCTATAACTATATTAGAAAAATTATTTATTTTGCAAAGCCTGTCTATTAACCCAGTTATTATTTTTACACTGAAATATTCCTTTAAGGAGGTGTTATGCTGCCTGCATACCATGCCTTATGCATTAGGTCAATGTGCCCAGTTTACTAAATACTAAAAAGATTTTCACTACTTTATCTGGTGCAAAGTTTAGTTGATGTTTATTTTGGAGGAAAAGGTTTATAATTTCTCAACTGACTGAAGCAGGATATTTACCCTTATAAGAAGAATCCGAACATGTTTTCTTGCTGACGCCAATATTTTTTTTTAACAGGCTGGGGGTAACTACAGAATTGTCGCGGAGGCATCACCTTGCAAAAAGATACTGTACATTTATTTTCAATAAAATCCTTTTTCTTCATGGCTTAATTGGTAAGGATTGACATTAAATTTATTAAATTTGATTACAATCATCAGAAACTTATTGGTTAGCAAAAAAACGGTGTAATTTTAAGTGATCCACTAGTAGTGATGGGCGAATTGGCGCCTCATTTTGCACGCCGGCAATAGGCGCCTGCGTCCAAAATGAGATGCTGGCGAATTTTTGCAAGGGCGAAATTTCGCCGGAGTTTAGCGAAATTATTTGCCTAAATTAGCCCATCACTATCCACTAGGACTACTTTCGTGAAATGCCAACAGTTATAGTAAACTTGTAACATGGAAGCTAATGAAGTTTCAGTCTATTAGTGGAGAACAGATTAACAAATAATGCTAATGCAAAATATCTGGTTTTCAAAAATGAACAAGCTCCTTAATGTATAAAGCTGACAACACAGCCTGATAATTGAGGCTGCATACACTAATTTGTGATTAATGAAATGCTGTAAGCTGCTTATTGTTTGCTACTCTTGTACAATATGATTTAAACATTTGTGAAGTGAAATAAGGTCTGTACCTAACTTTATTTAAAGATTTAGAATTTAGTTATTAATTAAAACAGTGTACTAAATCTGTATAGTTATAAATTCCATTCTAAATGTTAAATTATCTTTCCAAAATATTCATTGCATGTATGAAATTATGAACAGAATACTTTATATATGAAAAACCTAATATGCAAAGATTAAAGGGTAACAATAAATATCCAAAATGAAGGTTAAAAATTGAGTCTATAATATATAGAATGCAACTCTATATATAGATTGATATCAGCATTGGGGATTACTGAATTAGCACCTGATATTGAATGTCTAGTGTCCTATGGACTTACAGTTATATGTATAATGTGGCTTCTTCGGTATTAATTATACTGTGAGGATTCTCTAGTGATGGGCGAATCTGGGGCATTTTGCTTCGCCAAAATTTTGCGAATTTTTAGTAGAAATTCTGGAAGCTGCAAAAAATCATCAAAACGCCGCCGCGTTTCATTTTGGGAGCCCACTGCCAGCTTCAAAGAACGGATGCTGGTGTCCGTTTTTGGATGCCGGCATACATTTTTTGGACGCCAGCAATGCCCGCATCCAAAACAAGACGCCCCAGGCGAATAAATTCGCCCATCACTAATCCTAACGGTTAGATTAAGAAGAAGTTTACTTTTTCTTTCTTTACTGATAGATTGATATATAGTAATAAATAGAAAACCTTCCTGGTTGTGTAACTAAAGGGGAAAATGCCAGATTTTAAAGCTTAAAAATGTATGATGTGATTGTTGGTTTTACCTTAGTTTTTCTATGAACTTCATTCATGATACTTTTTTGCTTAGCACTTAGACACGAACGTTCGATTTGTATGATTTTGGCGAATATTCGAGAGTTTTTTCTGCGACTTTTCGTAGAACCGTTCGATTCTGGCGAATAGTTGAAATCGCGCTCAAAACCGGCAAATATTTTATTCGATTTTGGCGAATATTTATAAGCCAAATATTCGCCAGTCGAATTCGAGGGCTAAAATCCCTCGACAATTTGACCCTTAGTAAATCTGCCCCTTTCTCTTCAGTCTTTTTTGTAACGTTTTAATTGAGACAATTGAGAGTGTGGATATTTAAGTTAATTCAATGTTGTATTTGCACATCCTGATGATGGTCTGAAATGCTTAGATTAACTTTTTTCCCTTCAATCTAACAGTTGCTGAGAGTGATTTCCTTTTTATGTTCATTTTTTTTTGGTCAGCACTCGGCCATTAATATATAGCTGAGTGTCTAGAGAGAGAGAGCGTTTTTAAAGATTGGTGATGCATTAAATCAAGATTACATGTAGAAGCAAGAGTGTATTGTCTATGCTGTATGTTGTTATTCTACTGAAGGGATAACTGTTAAGTATGAAAAATATGTTCCATTTGATCTATCATTTCTAAACATGATCTGTCCTTCTATACAACTATATAGTAGCCCTTATTTCTGGCAGTTTGAACCAAAGAAAACTCGGAGTGATGAAACCTTCTCAAGAAAACTCAGAAATTCCACTTGGTATTCAGCTTATTTCTACTATATATACTAGATAAATATATTCCCCCATCTTCTCTTTTTGGGGCATAAGGCAACTTTCTAATATATATGTAATGCAACTTATCTAGCCAAGTCCCTATAATGTCAAATCAACAACATTATTGACATGTGAATTCAAACTCATTCTTCAGTCTTAGGTCACTGATTAGAATACATATAATAGAAGTGTTAACCTATATAATATGATTCGGTTGAATTATTTTTCCTACTGTTTTTCTTTAAAACTGTAGTTAAAATATGAGATGATTGAGTACTGTATGCTTGATCAAACTTTAAAAGTTTAAGAAATGTTATATAAGTGTATTTGTAAATTGTACAGTGTGGATGTATGCAATCAACTAAGAAAATGTTAAAGGAGTACAATTCTATCTCACAAAAATATTACAGTGTTATTAAATGATGTTATGTGCTGATGATGATAATACCAACCCTTACAAGAAGTGGTAAAGGGTCCTTCGAAACAGGAGCGCACACTTCCTTCACAAAGTGCACTCATCACAGGGACCACTGGCTGGGCTGGAACTAGGAGAAGGCAGAAGCAGCATGTGAAGAGGGCGCAAATCTGGGGGGGGGGACACCAGGCATGTACTTTCTCTGTGGCCTGTCCCTAGGGACAGGCCCGTCCCCTCACTGATATAGTGTCCCTCTCCCTCGTAAGTCAATGAAAGATTGCAGATGGCAGGGTTGGGGGCGACATGGCTGACCTGACCCACTACTGCTTGCTGGTTTCAGAACTATTCTGTGCCCTGCGCCACAAACTGATAGGATCAGTGATATTCGTGCAGCTAGCTTTTATGTTTAGAAAAAAGTAATTTTTTTCTTCAATTCATTATTCTTCTGTTTCGCTGAAAAAAAAAATAACTGTCTGCCACAGGGGAAAAAACACAATTATTCTGTACCCTTGCCTCCTACATCAACCAGGGGAATCAGATCTTTCCAAAACCCTCCCAACATATCTAAGAAGCTGTCCAGCTGCCCCTGTTTGAAAGAAATTGGCAATATGGGAGTCTTTTATTTCTATGAGGATCAGTGGGGGTCATTTATAAACTTTGCGCAGGACAGATAGGTTTGCAGAGTGAATATATTTGCCCTGCGTCTGGTTATATTTATAAAGCTGAATAAGAGTGTGCAAACCGATTTGCAAATTTCTTTTTCACATTGCGAATATCTATAGGAGCTTTTTAAATATGGCAAAGATCACAAAGTGCGAACACTCTGCGCCACAACTTTGGTGGCAGAGAAAATATTCGCAAAACTGTTTCGCAAATTGCGAATTTAAGTTACTATTAACACTATTTTCACGCAAAACAACCTAGCAAAGTGCCTGCACTCACACAAAGATCTGTCTTGTCTGCGAAAATTCATTCACAATGCGATTTCGCAAAAACCGGAAAGATGGGCACAGTAGTGCAATATTGTAGCGTTCAGGAAAAAGCATGGGCAAAACTACCTTTTGCGAACAATTATTCGCTGCGCGAACTTTATAAATGAACCCCAGTTACAGCATAAAGGAAAGACTCTTCTCTAATTAAATTCTCTAGTTAAAACACCCATACTAAATATTTGGCCTATTTTACACATCACTACTCATGGGGAACTACTTTATCATTAATAGGTACATCTAGGGGCCAATTTACTAAATTCACTTCGGATTCGAAGTTCGATCGAATATCAAATGTAGGATTTATTTGTTTGGTCGAATATGTGAATTTTGGCATATTCGATCATCGAATAGGGAATGGTCGAACGATCAAATATATTCGAATAGAGTCAACCGAATTGCAATAGAAGCCTATGGGAGCACTCCCATAGGCTTCTGAGGCTAAGTCCTGATCGAATAGGATTCCTACGATCGAAGTGTTAGATCTTCGATTCGTACGACTGATCTCATTAATTTGTATTCGATCATCGAATGATCGAATATCGAATAAAAGGGAGCCTAAAACTATTCGATTAACATTCACAAATCAAATGCTAATCGAATATCGAATAGAAACGAATTATTTTTGGGGAATAATAGTAAATTTGCCCCCTAAAGTGTTGCAACATATACAAGTAGCTTATACTTATTGCTTAAGTAAAACTTATCAGACCGTGTAGGGGGTTACTAATAATGATTTTATATCATCTCATTCATTTTAAACTGCTTAAATACTGGATAAAATGTATTTTTGACATTTTTTTCTGGATCGATGTTTACTTTTTACTATTTTCATTTTTTTACCATTTCTTTTTCATCTTCATAGTGATGTGAAAGATTAGTGATTATTAGTGGAAAGGGATGGCAAAGTTTTATAGATCTCTCACCATGCAGCACAGCTTTGGACTCCAGTACTTTAGAGTGATTTAAATGATCTGGAGAGAGTGCAGAGACATGCAACTAAACTGGTTAAGGGGAATGGAAAACTTCAATTATGAGTGTAGACTGGCATGGTTGGGGTTGTTTTCTCTAGAAAAAAGATGCTTG
This sequence comes from Xenopus borealis, assembly GCA_024363595.1. NCBI lineage: Eukaryota > Metazoa > Chordata > Amphibia > Anura > Pipidae > Xenopus > Xenopus borealis. The sequence goes on from CM044437.1 coordinate 46,447,237, forward strand.
CAAGGGGACATGATAAAAGTACTTTAGAAGACATTATAGACAAATAGCAGGGACCTTTTTACCCATAAAGAGGATCACAGCACCAGTGGCCACCCCTTCAGACTAGAAGAAAAGAACTCTCATTTGAAGCAGTACAGGTGGTTCTTCACAGTAAGAACAGTGAGGTTGTGGAATGCACTGCCGGGTGATGTTGTGATGCCTTTAAGAGTGACTTGAATGATTTCTTGGACAGACATAATCTCAGACTTATGTGATTCTAAACCCTATAGTATAGATATGGGTATATATAATTTATGTGAAGGCATTGAGGGGTTGAAATTGATGGACTATGTCTTGCTTCAATCCGATAAATCTATGTAACTATAGATTGATAAATATTTTATCAATTATCGTTTGTCTGTACAGGAATTGCACAACTCGTCTGTAAGATTTTTATGTACACATCTATCCTCTGCTTGTTCCCTTCAAACATTGAAAGTATCTTCATGTTTTAATTGTAGCAAAGTAATCTTAAAGGACAAGTAGCATCAATATGCAAATTATTAATTTGGCTTGCCATAATATTTATTCATATTCTGTGCCTATAAAAATGTTTGAGGGACAACTTCTGGTTTCTGTTGAAGTGTTTTTGCTGTCAGCTCATAGTTTAGCTATCTTTTATCTGTTTCTAAACAAGATGCTGCCTAATTTGATGTGTTCCCTGTAAGGGTAGAGACAACAGATGCTAATTGAGGGAGATTAGTCGCCTGGTGACAAATTGCCTCTTCCTCGGACGAATAATCTCCTTGACCTGCCTCCCTACCAGCTAGAATATAAATCGCCAGCGGGATGGCTCTCGGAGTGCTTTGTTTTTCGAAGTTTCCTCTTGTGGCAATTTCGGGCGACTTTGGAAAACAGGGTTATGAGTGCTATCCTGCGAGGCGACAAATCTCCCCCAAATAGCACTGTGTGTCTCTACCCTAAACCTTGATAATACATACTCACAAACTATCCCTACCACTTAACTATAGGTATTTTCAAAAGCAAACACTGTTTTCTCGAAATAGTACCATGTTTTAAAAAAGGCAGACTCTGTGAAAATTAACTCGAATTGCTTTTAGGGCAGTACCTAACTTTATAAACATTTAAGGAATAAAATGTGACAAGGCTTCACAACAAGAAACCATTTTTTCAATAAAATCACACAGCAATAAGTAAAAGTTGGGTTCAATGTTTTGTATTTAAAAAATTTAAACCTAACTGATAAGATGAACAATCATTTATTATAAATATATTCTATGCAGTATTCCCTTTAGGAATACCTAGATATGACAGTAATGAGATGTAATATAAATCCTAAAACCTAAACCGTATACTTTTTGTCTTAAAAATTTATTTTTTTCCCTGAAGTAACATCTGATTTTAATGAGCACCTTGTATAATTTTTGCTATATTTGTTGTTGATTTTAGTGCTGTAATTAATTCCAAAGGATATTAAAAAGTTATTTTTTTATCTACCAGCAAGCAAATACAATATTCACATCACATTATCATGCCAAGGTTAGAGAAGGAAATTCTTTTATTGCCTATATTATATAAAATGCCTGCATGAGACTATCAAGGCTTATTACCATTTTCACAATTTAGAATATTTATTGTGCAACAACCCACAGTTTTAAGTTTGAACTCGTAACATTCTATCATGAGCAAATTACAAAGGTATCTTTGTAAATGACCAATTGTTTGTTATTATAATCTTAGATTAAGTAGTGACTACATAATTAGTGATGGGCGAATCTCCCGAGATTCGCTTCGGCGAAAAATTTGCGAAACGAGTCGCGGGACGCTATTGACGCGTGTTGCGTCATTTCCGACACGCGTCACGTCATTTACAGTGCGCATCGCGTAAAAAACGACGATCAACTCGTTTTTTTGGCGAATTTTCGTCAAGCAAAATTTTGCTGGTGATGGGCGAATTTATTCGCCAGCGGCGAATCACGGGAATTCGCCGCGAAAAATCACTATACATAATATGATTTAAATAGAGAATGTAGAAATGTCCATTGTCTTGACACTTATTTTGCTGAAACCCTATACTGTGTCAATCCACATGGAATCCCAGTCCTTGTTAGTCCTTAAAACAAAGCATGACTGCATAACTTACTTTGTTTACTAACAATTCCTCTCTTGAGTCTGAGCTATGATCCTGGAACCCCCTTTGGTCATTGCTAATCTGTGAAAATGCAGACAATGCATGGATATTTATAAATGGAGGTCCACATTCAGTTTATTTTTTCAATGTTCACCTCATGGCTAAATTGAAATAGCAGGTCACTAGGATTCTTCAAGTTATCCTGGTAACAAGTTCAAATTATCCTGGTAAAAAATAAGTAAGCCTTGATACACAATGTGTCCCATCACTAAGACCACTACAGTTATTATGAGGTAATAATCAGATTAGTAATCTGGATATTTTACTAAATTGTGACTGCTTTAAGATGCCATATTGTTGATATGATTTTGTTTATATTGATTTGGTGTGGTTCTGTTTACTTGAAATTTAAAGGATTATATAAAATTTTCAGTCTGGACATGTGAATTAGCCCCATAAAGTTGTATAATGATGTGCCTTTCAAGTTTGTTTTTAGGCCACTGACCATACTGTATGTGTATCTAAACTGAACACAAGTATTTGACTTACACAACTGCCAGCTTTTCTAGTGATCTGCCTTTTTTATGCCCTAAATTATTTTGCTGTGACGCTGCATCAACCATTATAATGGTAAAAACAAGAGCATTTCAAATGGATCTGTAATGATGTGGTGAATTCAGCCCTCTCTAGCACCCAAAATATACAGTAAGCATATATTCCTTGACCCTATTAAAGGCCAATCATTTTGGAATGATATTGTCAGGGCAGTGTAATGGCAGCTACTCTCTGTTAAAACTGACAGCTTAGCCTGACTAGTTAGATTGCAGAGTAATTTTTACAGTTTTAAAGGTCAAAAAGGAAGCTGTTCTTCCTGGCAATGCTGCTTCTGATAATAAAGCTTGGACAATAGATGCTAACAGATTTGACACTGACATTGATTAGTGGTGTGTTCCAGTGAGAGGTAACACAGCTGAAGCTTTCTATGAGGATGCATCAACTGCAGAATACAGTATTGTAGCTAATTTAATATCCCAGTTTGTCATTAATAGACTGCAAAACAAAACTGTCTGCAAATTTATGGAATAGAACAATGCGACTTGACACTCCGCTGCCTACCTTGTTTGTGGCAATATAATTTTGAATTATGCTGTCCATAGATTGTATTGCTTTTGTTGGTTAACAAATAAAGTAGTAATGCAAAAAACATCTGATACAATTTCATATTCCATATACAATTAGATGGCAAGTGACAACAAATGCAAGCACTCCCTATAGATGATCTCTATTAATGTTTCACGGTATTGACCCAAATCGTAATACTTTAGCACAGTCCATTTTGACAAAACATGGCTCTCCTCTTAAAGCAACAAATGTCACTGGGCTTGCAAAAAAAAAAACCTATATCATGTCCTAATATAGAGCATTGCAATGCCTTTAACACTAACCTGAATGTTCTTGATTCCGAGGTGATTTGTCTTTTGTCTGTGTCCTACCCTAACCCCTGTCTCATAACAACAATTCTAAATTAATTTTTATGGCATGTGGCATGCTGTATTGCTAGACAATCTTTATTAATAATAGTTATAAGCATAAACCACAATGTGGTCTTTTATATAGAACCCAATAATCCTCTGAAGGCTCTGAATTATGGGAAGGGCATCTGCCATACTCACCATTTAAATCAAATAATTAAAAAAAAATCTGTAATAATAAAACAATACCTTGTACTTGATCCCAGCTAAGATGCAATTAATCCTTACTGAAGGCAAAACAATCCTAATGGGTTTATTTAAGGTTTAAATGATTATGTTGTAGACTTGGGGGGATATTTACTAAAACTATAAATTAGCTATTATTTTTTAATGAAATAATTACTTAGACTATTGGCAGCACCAGATCAAATGGACTGAGTCATGGTGGACTGTATCTGCATACAATAAGTACATAGAAAGTAATATTATTCCTATGGGACTGCGCATCAAAATCCTTCCCACATTTGAAATACAAGATGATAATTTCAAAAGGAGGCGGGAAGTGATTGTGCACAGATGTTCCATGCAATTGCTTAGCCTTGCATATGAACATAAACATCAAGTGGTATCTAATTTAACCAAATTACTGATATTGAGAAGTAATTATCCGATTTCTCTCAGAATGAAAAGTTTATTTCTCTATCTCTAGAATTAGGGTTGAAATTGATTGTGTGGTGCAGAAAACTATTGATAAGAAATAGCAGAAATATCTTGGTGACAAGACAGACTATACTATTGGCATTGTATTTATATGGTGCCAGAGGGCCAATGGAGAGCATAACTCTCAAAGTGACTTTTCAGTATCAGATAAGTTAGCAGATGAGGTCTCCGCACACTGATGCCAAGTCGCCTGAGTGTTTTTTAGGGGGAGAAAACAGAAAAGAATTAGAGGAGGGAGGGGAAGAGTACCTAGAAATCCCAAAAGATGGCCTAGCAATGCCAGAACTATTGGGAATGGGGACAGAACAGGAGGTGGAGAGCTCATAGATATTCATATCATCAATCTCGGTGATCATGTCCTAACCGATAACAAACAAAGGTCTTAGTGAGAGGTTTGTCTTTCTCCCCCAGCCATGCCATCAATCCTTTCACCCTCTACAAATATTTCTTTTTTGTCGTAAACTGTTATTAAAGAAACATTTTAATACAGGTAACACGCTTTGGGGCAGATTTACTAAGGGTTGAATTTCGAGGGTTAATTAACCCTCGAATTCGACCATTGAATTTTTATCGCAATATGAAAAATTTGATTGATCGATAAAATTGTTTGAATCAATCCATTTGAATGATTTTCAGCATTCGATTCGATCAAAGTTTATAAAAAACTTCCCATAGGGATATATAGCAATTCGGTAGCTTTAATCTGGCGAAATAGGCCATCAAATAAAAATTTAAAGGACAAGTACTACAACCATCAAATGGTTGAATAGATTTTTTTTTTTTATTCGATGGTCGAAGTAGCCAAAATTTTTTAGAAAAATCGAAAAATTCGTAGTTTTGAAATTCGATATAAATTCAAATCCTTCACATGAATAAATAACAAATCTGCCCCTTAATAGCCACACTTTAATAAATCCATTAATGGCCATACTAGATCCGCAGAATCCTCATTTCTAACGCACTCATCACCCCAATATGATGTTTAACAAGCATCATTTGTCCAAGTTGTATTGGATTTAAATTATTATTAGAACAAACAACTGAGCAGGTTTTTAAACCTAAGAGTTGATTTATGGTCTCTAGGAACACTAGTTTAGCGGTGGTGGTGTTTAGAGAATTGTCGATAAGTGATTTCATGAATCTACCTTAAAAAGGCCATGATAACATGAAAAATTAGCGATACAACAAATTGTGTCCTTGAATGATGTAGTGATTAAACCCTCTGATAAAGGAGGAAACATAGTCCTTTGGCCACGAAAGATGTATCTTACAGAGCCCCTCAAGCAGCTGAATTACCCTTCTGAATGACCCTTACCTGTACTGTAATCATAACTTACATCTTATTACTTGAAGGACATCAAATGGGTTTGATTGGCAAGAGTGGATAAAGGGCTCTTCAGAAGTTTCTGTTACCCCAATTTCTATATGCTTCCAAAGGTGCATAAGAATATATTAAACCTCTGGGATATCTGATTATATCAGGGAATGGCAACTTCTGTGAGAGAGCACGTCAATACATTAAGCATTCAAAGTGTTGACTTCTTGGATGTAACAATGTCAATTAATGATAGCACCATCACTACAGATTTATTTTATAAAACCACAGCAACAAAGTTGATTCTATGCTTTCAAAGTCACCAATCTAAGGCCACTAAAAGGGGCATTCCAGTGGGGGAAATGTTTATGCCTACGACAAAACTGCTCTGATTTGGTGACTTTTAAATCAAGATCATCTGCACTAACCACTGGATTACTTGAAAGGAGATATTCACTCATTGATTATACCCATATGATTCATAGAGCATACTCGGTAACCGTTAAGACTCCTAGAAAAGTGACTAACAGTTCATACATTTTATTGATACTTATTGAAACCAATGGCAAGCAATTCATCATGTGCAGAATAAGCACTATCATATCCTACTAATGAATCCAACTCTTGCAGCAACCTTACAATCTTGCCCAGTAACCTGCTGCAGGAGAGCACCTAATGATCTAAAGGATAGATTAGTGAGAAGCCATTTCAATTAACAAATTAAAAAACCCATACAATGAGATACCTTTCCATGTGGGAAATGCAAAGCCTGTAGATACATGCACAATCAATGCACTGTGATTGATAGGTTTGGAAAACAGCACGTCATAAGATGTAGTTTTACGATCTAAATCGGCAAGACTTGTCTTGTTAAGAGATGAATTCTGGAACATGTTTCCAGTATTGACAATGCCTTAAATTCGATCAAAGCCAAACTCCACTAATGATGCATTCAGTCACAATGTAACATTTCAGCACTATTATTTTGATAGTAGATAGAAGATTTTGTGCTTACTGTTTCAACTACTGTATGTATCAATCACTTGACATAGTGGTAGGTAAACTAGTTAATTTATTAAAACCTAAACTTTTGCATGGGAATTATACCAACCAGATTCAAATATCCAGTAACAAGTTTGTATTAATATATATAAACCAAAGTGGAATTATTTAAAAGGCAATATTTATTCACCACCATATGAAAAACTTAAAAACAATTTAAAAACAACCATGAATTAGCCAGATCCTTAACAATCCAATAAACAGGTTGTTGTTATCCCAGGCCAATATCAATAAATAAGTCTTGATGATCCAAAAGGAAATGTCCAAAAATGAGGGGGGGACACTTCGTAATATTTGAAAGTTTACATGTATACAGAAAAATCCTAAAAATTATCTTGGTAGATACTGCGGTCAGTAAAACCACATAAGAAAAATTCATATGGTGCGACAGCGCTAGGAGTATAGTAGAAATAGTAAAGCTGCGATCACAATAGCAAACGCTTAATGGATGCTTTGAAATCAGTACATGCTGTAGTAAGGTGCACTGCTCGTTGGATAGTGATGTGTAACTCCATTGTAAAGTGAAAGAAAATTTTATACCAACTGTTCCAAAACAATGCTGCCTAACAAGGCTTCATAGGTGTATAGTGCTGACCACGTATCGATGTGGCCGCAGTCCAGAAGGAAGTCCCGGTATCCCCTAAGCAGCGCTGCACCTCTACAGCCATTTTGCCACAACTTGTGGCTTTCTCAGAAGGCTGAAATCCAGAAGTGCTAGGAATTTAAAAGTCAAGTCATGTGACTACTGTTCAGGTGTAACATGGTAGCAACTGTGTAGCTATGTGCCGTAGAAGGAATGAAACAATACAAAGTAACTACTTGGGATCACAATGTCCTACAAAGTAGCCAGCAGATTTTAATCCTTGATGAAGGGATGTCAAATCTTATGTCGCAGGCTGGACAAGATCAAATCTTAATGGTCTCCAAAATTAATTTCAATTGAACTTAAGCACACTAGTGCCAGTATTACCAGTACAACATGGCACGGCATGGTGGTGCTATGGTGATAGAAAAATGAAATTATTATGTGTCATGTAAATCAATTCTATAACAACTAATACACATATTAATCAAAATTGAAAAAAATATACATATCCAGTCAAAAACCAGTAAAATGGTATACTGATATTCATATTAATGTCTTCTCTCTCCTAAGTGAAGTTAGCAGTTAACAAAGGCCTGAAAATCCAAGTGGCCATTAAGACCCAAATCGGATCTGTACGTGTTAAGTCTATAAATCCCTGCTGTCTCTAGTTGCAACAATTTTTTATCAAGGTTGCCCCCTCTTGAATCTCCATGTAGGAAATCTATGCCCTGGAAATAGGCTCCTGAATAAGAGCCATTGTGAATGCAATAAATGTGCCTTGCAATACTGGACATGAGACTGCAGTTTTTAATATCTCGCAAGTGCTCATAAATGCACCGCTTCAAAGGCCTTATTGTTTAGCCCACATACATGCTGCCACAATGACAGGTAAATAAATAAATCACAAAAGTGGTAGAGCAATTAGTGAAATGGTACATTTTATAACTCATTTCACCTTGCCCAAAAATGTTAGATATTTAATGATCAGGCAGATTCAATAACTGCCTCTTCAACAGTGGATATGGGAGCTGTTGATTAGCAGTCTCTACTGTTTTGTTCCTATCATGCTTTTGCCTATGAGTTTTAAACTAATTGCTCTAGACTTACTTATTTTATACTACTCTCAATAAAAGTTGTGTTAACTCATATAACAGAACAAGGGATAACTTGGGTGGGAAGGTGCAACCTAGATGGGTCATCCTTTTTCTTTCCTTTCCTCCACTTGTTAATTTTTATTTAACCAAGCTTTACCAAACTTTCATCCACAATTTTATCTAATTTATCAATAAAATAACTTGAAAAAACTCAGTATAATAGATTACAGTTTAATAGATTAAAGTGAAGCTGATTTTATATTTTAATTATGGGATGGTTTGGAAAATTCATAGTACTATCTGAATACAAAAGTACTTGGTTCCTTGGTGTTTTAAGATTCCTTCTTGGGTAGCAGGCCCAAAGGGAAAGAGTGGCAGCAAATAACATCATTTATACTCATGTTTTACTTTAATTTCAGTGAAATTATCATTATTATCATTATTGGTTGAGGGATGTTTCTCTGTAGGTGTCTTCTATCTAAGCAACTTGTGTGGGATTATGGGTAGCTGCTGTCTAACTAAGCTATATTTTCTCCTTTAAGCCTCAGTCATTAAATTCTGAAACTTTTCCTAAAGGGGTCTTATTTTATTGCTCACTACACTCACAACCTAAAACTATACTCTGTAGTTGCAGTTATAGATACAGATTTGCAGATTTGCAAGTTGTGGGTTGACTTGCAGGTCTTATCTATAGCAAGTTTTTCACATTTTTTAAACATTTGTGGCTAAAGCAGTTGCAAGTCAGCTCCAAGCAGGTAAAAATGTGGGTTGTGGTTCTGAGTTTCGGAAATTGGTTCCACTCAGGACTCTAGCATGTGATATAGGATGTATCTGATCATAACTGGGCATGGCTGGGGGTTGTCTCGTTAATATGGTGTGACGTGGCAACTTTCTATTGGTTTTAAGCTTTGAGGGTGGGACTCCCACGGGTTTAAATGTTGGGATTGTGTGCAATGTTATTAGAGCCTATGATTAAGTACCAGGGGGTACGAAACGCGTAAGGCAGAGCATCTATGGGTCTGTATGCATTTTTATTAATATATAATGAATAAATATTGAAAATTTTTAACATTTGAATTGGATGCCTTTGGAGTAAAACTTTTTTGAAATTTATTGTATGTGCCCTTGAGGACTGGGGGCTGTACTCTGGAGAGCTCATGACGCTTGAGACTGGTCTAGGCGGCTGTTTGAGCGTTTTGTATTATGGGGCAAATCAAGGACATGACCTCTAATTTCCTAATTTCTAATTTTCAAATGTTGTCAGGTATATAAAATGGTGGAGAAACCTTCTTAATCACTGTTTTAAACAAAAACCTTGTACCTTATGGGCTAATACACAGCCTCAAATTATAAATGTACTTTCCCCCTCAAATTTGGCATTAAGAGGACAAATTGTGTGCATCAAGTTTATCCAAAAATTTGTTTATTGGGGAATATTAAGATAGGACTGAAGATAGGACTGAAGATTCAAGCATCAATAGAACTCCACAGCTATATCAAATACAAATATATAAGGGGGTGGGGTTGTCTTGCATACTTGGCCATCCAAACATTTGTTTTCAGGGGGCCCAGAGATAACTAGATGTGCCATTGCTGGGAAATTATCTACACTGCATAATTTGGCCAAATAAAATGTTAATTAAACCCAGCAAGTTATATAAATTACATACCATCCAAAAAGCATTCAAAGACATTATTTGGGGAAAAAAATGTTGACGAATACTAAAGCAATTGATGTTTGGATAAAGACATTCAGCTCCCATATAGATTTTATTTTAAAAACTTTACACTAATATGTAGTGCACAGTGTAAGTGGGTAAAAAAATGCTATGTGGGAACAATTTTCTGTGTTGGTGTAGTTTCACACGGTCAGATATGGTTTGGGACACACAATAGTAAAATAATAACTGAAAAAGCAGTTGTCTTGCACCAAAAAATGTTGCAACTTTTAAGCAGATATTAAGAATGTGGAAATATAATGCATTTAGTGGTAAACATGGTAGCACTGCAAAATTGGACTTATTATGATTGCTATTTTCATGACATTGACATTTGTTCCTCACAGGTCCAAGTGCGCTCTGTGTGCATGATCCTAGTAGTTTCCCCAATGTGGTGATGTATTGGTACATATTGGTAGAATTCTCATTCTAACAGTGTGTAGTAGCTATGGACAGCAGGGAGAGCTTAAGCCCAAGAGTCCAAGTTGTTAGGGACTAGGTTGTAGGACATATTCAGTATGAAACCCACTGTTTGAATTGGTCTTTTGCAAAGTTAATGTGAATACAAATTCTGCATAGGGAGAGAACAAGCCTTTCATATTTGCACTTCTTTCCTGTAAAGTCATGTGAGCATAGTTTTAGTCCTATTGACCATTTATTAGGGATGCGCCTAATCCACTATTTGGGATACAGCTGAATCCCCGAATACTTGGTGAATGATTCAGTCAAATACAGAACCGAATCCGCATATGCAAATTAGGGGCAGGAAAAGAAAAAGTGGAAAAAATACTTCTTTTGTGATGAAAAGTCACGTGATTTCCCTGCCCACCCTAATTTACATATGCAAATTAGGATTCGGGTTCGGCCAAGCACAAGGATTCAGCCGCATCTGAATCCTGCTGAAAAAGACATCTTTGAGTCTTTGATTCGGTGCATCCCTACCAATTATTTAATTGAAAATTAAGTTTATCTTCATTTTTCTTTGACTTTACACACAGTTGAAGGGGAAACATACAGGGCAGCAGAAAGGCAAATATACTGTCTGACAAGTGTATTCTCATTCTGCAAACACTTTGCACTGTTATTATTTTTATTCATTGTAGCAATCACACACCCACACAACATTACATATAAACAAAGTCAAAATCACTTCCAAGTTGCATGCAAATAGAAAAAAGTCACCCTTATCTCTAGAAGGTGTAAATTATTTGCTTCAACAATGTTTTTAAACTAGTGTTAACTTTGAAATGGTGTGGCAATGCAATGTGTTTTGTGCTTGAAGTTATGAACGAAAGAGTAACAAGAAATATCTATTGTAGAAATGATAGCAGCTCAGTATTTGTACTTTCCATTTACAGCACTAATATACTGTGTAAAAATATTTTAAAGCTTTAAAGGATATTTCTCTATCACAGCATCTAATAGATAAAATAGATATTTCACTGACTATTGTTATAATAAATAATTGGAAATCATATACTACAGCTAATTTCAATTATTCTGGCACAATGAGGAAAAGGTGCATTGTGAGTAAATTCCATAACAAATGTGTTTGTGGCACTTTCCTCATTACACTTAATGGGCAATATTAGAATCTTTCTTGGACCACCCTAGGTTGGCGATAACCAGCCAAGAAAGGAGTTTTACCTTGGCAAAAAGGTTTAACTTGATGCACGTCTTTGTTCCATTTTCTATAACAACTTTGTCTTCCTACTTACAAAAAAACAAGCAACCAAAGGACTAAAAAGAAAATTTCTTTTTGAACTACATTTTTGTTCTACTTTCTTACATAACAAAACAGACATTCTGTGTTTAACAGTAAAGCATTTAGTTCCATATACTTTGCCTTTAGCTCCATAGCTTAAAGCCATAAGATCTAATGATCTAAGAAAACAGGTCTCAGGGAGTGTTGCTTGTTTGGGATTAAAAAAGGAAAGAAAAAAATAATCTTGCAACAGAATCTAAAATTGTTGTGTGTCTAAGCATTTGTGGCAGTTCAAGCATGACCCTGGTGGATGCATTTTCTTCAACCCATCCATCAAATTAAAACTACAATCTACAATTTTTAGAAATATGCTTAATCATTTCTACATCACGTTCTCTATTTAAAAAGGTGTTTAACTTGCCAGAATAAAAAGATTAAATATCTCAAAGGACTGTATCACTTCTAATAATGTTCTGAAAGTAATATTAAGTCTATATCACCAAATATTACTGTAGGAAAACACACATGTAGGTATGTATGCCGTGGCTTGTGTTCAGGCTGTCAGCTTGTCACAATATACAGTATATGTCCATGACATGATAATGACTATACAATATTCAGGATTTGTGAATAATAAAACAAATCAAGGGTACATGAGCTACAGTATAAGTCCAAAATAATGATGATGAATCTTAAGCCTTTCAAGTGTTTAGAAATCAGATGCCCTGTTTTTATATAACTGATGTATGAATATCCTTTTGACACAAATAAAGATAACCTACTCTTTTTATTTATATATATATATATATATATATATGGAATAAACATGGTATCCTTTAGCGCATCATTCAGCTTTTTTGTTTCTTTCATTCTTTTTATATTTACTGTAGCTCTTTCAATAAATTTGTCACCATTTGTAGTTGGAGAAAAGTTTATCTTTGGTTTCAAAAACTCTAGATCCACTAAAATGAAACTGTTGCTAAATATACCTCTTAACCCTTTAAGTACCAGAAAAATTTCTCATTTCATTTGCACCTTGTGCTTTTTTCAAAACTAGGGAAATTATATAATTTAATTTTTTATTATAAATTCAACTTTGACATACAAATGACCCCCACAAACTATATATTTATGAAAAGTGCACATTTTCAGCTATTCAGATGCCATTTATTTTTATATGGATAATTGTAGTCACAGACCTTTGTAGAATTCAGTGCTTCTGCTTAATATTAATCTGCAAGTTCCCCTAAATAAAACCCATATGGGTACACCTAGAGATGCAGCCACCATACACCCCAAAACGGGGCAGCATAAGGGCAACTATAGTTGAGAATCTGGGTGCTGCGCTCTGTGTACTACTTAGTTTTTCCATTTCAACACCCACTACCCATGAAATAACTCCACAAACTATATTTCAAAAAGTAAACACTTTCAGCTATCAAAGACAATTTTTGCTTTTCTACATGGAGAATTGTTGCGGCAGTCCTTTGTAGAAGTCAGCACTTTGGTCTGAATTAAAGGAAAAATATGATACAAACTTTTTAGAAGTGCAGTAGAGGTGGTTTATCTTACTTTTCCCTAAGTTCCCATGGCAATTATCAAAAATATGCTAAATAACAATCTTCAAGTTCCTTTGAATAAAATGAAACGCCAAATGTAAGGGTAGACATAGAGATATCTCAAAACAGAGATAATGGATACTATTGGGGCTGTGATTTATGAATATGTCTCGAAGTTTTCCTGATTAAAATAACGCTTACCCATAAAATAACCCCACAAACTATAGCTTTCTTGAAAATACACAGCTAATTCTATTCAGAGACACCATTCTTGCTTTTCTACAAGGAGAAATATTACAGTAATCCCTTGCAGAAGTCTGCACATTGGTCAGAGGTCACGGGGGGATAAATATACAACTTTCAGAAAAAAAATCTGAATGCCTATACCAAGAACAAATCTGAATAGAAGACCATAATTCTGCTACCCTGCTCTGAAAAAACCTTTAGTGTGCAAGAAAAGCAAAGGCCTAACCACAAAAAAGCCTAATGCAAATGTTGCCCAGCAATACACATACAAAATAACGGATATCAGATAACTGCTCTGATAGATAAGCTTTGAGGGAAATAGGAAAATGCAAGGTGATGGGAAAGGGAAAGCATACACATCATTTTGATGCGGAGTCCTGGAAGTAACACCATCAGTACTTTTCATGTGTAGTAGTGCCCGTGTTGATGCAACAGCTTTAATTGCATCAGACACATCTCCCTCTCAAATATGCAATGATGCTAGAATTTTGGCAAAACATGGCAACTGCATCAAACATTTACTTTTCACATTGCATTTGCAGTGAGTAAATGATGCCTAGTGTTGATAGTCCATTCCTAAACCTACTATCCTGAGGTTTTAAGACCAACATTAGACTGTATTGTACAGTGCTGGTTAAATGATATTTACACTACATCTATTCTCTTGCTTGTTGTAATGAATAATATGCCAAACAAGTTAATCATTTCAACTATACACAAATCTGACCTTTTTAGAAACATTTGGCTGTTGGTATAGTGCATTCTTCTGAAATCACAGTCCAATGCAACTGCCTTTCAAAGGCTATTTGGCAAGCAGTAGCAATCCAAATATTATCCAGTAAAATTTACATTCTTAATTAATGATTTATCCAAAAAAGCGCATACGTGATTCTATTTTTTTAAGAAATAAAAATTGTTTTAGATGAACTTCACTATGCATTTTATTAGGGAAGCACCGAACACAACATTTGATCAGGGTTCATATTCTGCATAGCACATGCAAACTGAATCCAAACCACAAATAAAATGGAAAATGATTGTGCAGAGTGCATTATTTATCTTAATGTTTGCAATTTAGGGTTTGGATTATTTTGAGACTGGTCCGAATATCCTTAATACCCTAATTTTAATTGGAGTGCACTTAAATTGTGTGAATTATAGGGTGTGACCAGGACTATGCCTGCTTGTACCGTACACTGACCCACGTGTACTTAAGCAACTCCCGGAACCTTGTGTTATTCCATATAACAGGATCCAGCCACAAATATGTTTACTTGTAGCACGTCCCTTCCCTCTGGCTTCCTGAATGTCACTGCTGTCCTGAGGAAAGCTGTAAACCTGTGTACACATGTGCAGAGTTTGGGGGATTGAAAGTGCTCATGCGTGCACCCTTAACCCAGTATTTTCTATGTCAGGGATGATGGATTCTTGCAGACAACTTTACATTATTTTCAACTTCACTGTTTGATTAGTGGAACGGAAGAACTCAATTGAAGGAAAGCTACTGGTGAGGGGCAAAAAGCCAGTGCGGGTTTAGTTCTCTTTTAAAGCTTCCAGTTGCAGGAACAACAATGTATTCACTTATGTTAAAAGACTCTCTTTGCCCAGGTGCAGTTACCCATAGCAACCAATTAGCAGGAAGCAATTACTTGTCTCCATTTTATTAGTTGCTACAGGTTACTTCTCCTGGGTAAAATTAGGGGGAAAGCATCAGATTTGCACATTTCATATCAGGTTGGATTCTCAATGGAAGATTCAGCTACTGTGAAAAATGTTTTATTGTGCAATATTACTTTAATTATATAACCCTTGAGTTGCTGAATTACACCAAAACACTGTTGGTATGTTCTGTGCTTGTAGTCCGGCAAAGCTTAGTTGAGTAGCAGTGTTTCCATTAACTTAAATGATTTAGATAAATTTCTTTACCATAATCATTCCAAAATGGCCACAAGTATCTCATGGCAGTGATTCTTTGAAACAATAATCTGTTTACTTAATTACATTATTAGCTATGCTATGATAAACAAGATTCCGTACAGTCCAATAATTGCATTTTCAACATTAACTTACTTAGCTGTTTCTTGATGCTGTTGCTAAATTGATATAGCTTAATTGGAGGTTATATTACTTGTGCCTGAGCTGAAGACTATATTTAACCAATTCTGGTCTTCTGCTACTCAGTGAAAATATAAAGAACACAGTCTGGTTTCTGGTAATACAAACAAAATAAACACAATTTAGCAATTTAATGTCATTATAAGATAATGATAAAACAAATAATATAATAACAGTGATAAGCTGTTAATCATTTTTGTTGCCTCATTAATATAATTTACTTAAGGCAAGTAGTATATCCAGAACTCCCTTGCGACCAGAATACCTTGCACCTTACACTGGTTGCTATTCTGTAAAATTAGATGCAAGGGGCAAATTGGTGCTTGCCACAAGTATAGAAGAGCATCTATAGACACAAGCACCTTCATAATTGGGATTTATTGGCTGCTAGTTTGCAACCTGCATTGTGCCTAAAGAACCATATAACCTTTTTAAAGGACATTTCTTAAAGGAGAACAGCTCTCCCTAAAGTTAAAAGCCACACCTTGCACTGGCCCCCCTCTCTGCTTCCTCCTTGCATAGTCTTCTACTAGAAAAAGTGTTCCTGGCAGTGACGATGACCTATTTATGAAAACTATCTCATAGAAGGCACCACCTTAAAGTTTCTTCATGAAGTGACCACTGACATTTGAACTTTTGGAGCATGTGCAGTTGGAGCATGTGCAGTTGGAGCCAGGCTGTATTAGTGGCAACTGCTTGCAGTGGAAATCTCTGTAAATTACCATAGAAGAAGAAGATCTGAAGCTATCAATAATGGTGCCCAATAGCTCTGCTGTGCTTCTGGGCATAAATACTGCATAGATAGGTCAATGTTGCTGCCAGGGACACTTTTCCTAATAGAAGACCATGTGAGGAGGAAAGCAAGGAGAGGCCCTATGCCATTATGGCACACACAACCCTGCTTAAGCTCCACCAAGGAAAATATTGTGGGCATAGTATTCCCCGCAATACTACTTCCCAGACCCCAGAGGGAAAGTGGCTAGATGTATTAATGAGTGTTTTACACTGGAGCGGATAATGAAGCACTGTGGTGCCCATTCTATTGTAGGACCATAATTCATCTAAAGTAGCTGGTTGTGAATAAATTTCATCTATATCTCACCATATTTTTAAATCTATTTAATTTACCTTTTTCTATTCAGTTAAAGGTGTTGCCTGAATGCATCTAGCAACAGTGTATGATTTGATAGGAAACTGGAATATACAGTTGTGCTCATAAGTTTACATACCCTTGCAGAATTTATGATTTCTCAACCATTTTTCAAAGAGTATGAGATAACACAAAAACTTTTCTTTCACTCATGGTTAGTGGTTGGCTGAAGCCATTTACTGTCATTCAACTGTGTTTACTCTTTTTAAATCATAATCACTACATAAACTACCCAAATGACCCTGATCAAAAATTTACATGCCCCCAGTTCTTAATACTGTATATTGCCCCCTTTAACATCAATGACATCTTGAAGTCTTTTGTAGTAGTTGTGGATAAGGCTCTTAATCTTCTCAGACAGTAAAGCTGCCCATTCTTCCTGGATAAAGGCCTCCAGTTCCTGTTGATTCTTGTGCTGTCATGCATGAACTGCATGTTTGAGGTCTCCCAGAGTGGCTCAATGATACTGAGGTCAGGAGACTGAGATGGCCAATGACAGACTGGGGGTCATTTATAAACTTTGCGCAGGGCAGATTGGTTCGCAGAGTGAATATATTTGCCCTGCACCTGGTTATATTTATAAAGCTGAATAAGAGACAGATTTGCGAATTTGTTTTTCACATTGCGAATGTCTATAGGAACTTTTTAAATATGGCAAAAATCACAAATTGCGAACACTCTGCGCCACAACTTTGGTGGCGGAGAAAATATTCGCAAAACTGTTTTGCAAATTGCGAATTTAAGTTACTATTAATGCTATTTTCGCACAAAACAACCTCGCAAATTGCCTGCACTCACGCAAAGACCCATATTGTTTGAGAGTTGTTTGCAAAAATTCATTCACAATGCGAATTCGCAAAAAACGGAAAGACGGGCACAGTAGTGCAATATTGTAGAGTTCAGGAAAAAGCATGGGCAAAACTACCATTTGCCAACAATTATGCGCTGCACGAACTTTATAAATGACCCCCACTGACTTGTTGTCATGTTGGTACATCCCACGTGCAGCTTCTGGGCTGATGAGCACAAATTTTCACACAGCACAAATTGTAGCTTACACATCCCCAAAACATTGGTGATCCACCACAATGTTTCACAGTAGGAATAGTGTAAATTTCATCATAGGCCTTGTTGACGCCTCTCTATGGTTGTAGCCAAAAAGTTCAGCTTTAGTCTCATCACTCCAAATGACTTTGTGCCAGAAGGTTTGAGGCTTGTCTCTCTGCTGTTTGGCATATTATAAGCGGGATACTTTGTGGTATTGCTTTGTAATGGCTTTCCTCTGGCAACTTGACCATGTAGCCCATCTTTCTTCAAATGCCTCCTTATTGTGCATCTTGAAACAACCACACCACATTTTTTCAGATAGTCCTGTGTCACCTGAAGTAATTTGTGGGTTTTTCCTTGCATCCCAACCTCATTAGTTAATGTATTTTAAAACTACCACTTGTAAATGTTGGCAAAATAATTGTAAAATGATTTCCAATTTGTATAAAGTTCCCTCTATTTTAAAAGAAAATTTAAAAGAATGTACTGAATAACTGCTAGAGATGCAACCAACCAAATGGAAATGTATCTCATATTTTTTGGTACTCTCCAAAATTACCACCATACTGGCTTAAAGTTCAACAACTGATAAGCAGGTAGAAGATTCAGATTTTATCCTTTTACATAAAAACACTATGGGGAAGATCTAAGAAAAAATCTAAATTTTTAACAGCATTTTCGATAGAAAATGGACCAAATTGGTCCATTTTCAATTGAATAAAAATCGTTTGAAGGCATTGTTCGATTGAAACAATTCAAACGATTCAAACGATTTTAAGAAAAAAACACTCCTAAAAGGCTAAAATTGCAATTTGGCATCTTTAAGGTGGCGTAGTGTCAAATTTAAATTTTATTAAAGAAACAATACTTTTAAATTCAAAAATCCTAATTTTAGAATTTTTCAAATCAAATTTTGGCCTATTCACTTCGAACCTTAGTAAATGTGACCCTGTGTCTACATCTCCATTCCAAAAATCGGTGGCACAAATTTTTATTACCTCAGTAAAGTCTCTGATACCAAAATATTTGTAAGTCTCAAAATCAGAGAATGGACACTTAAAATGATAATTATCAAAAAGTTCAGTTTCCCCTTAGCGTTATTGGCTTTTTTTTTTACAGATTTACAAGAATATCAGTACTTCGTTATTTGAATCTTTTATATCATTTTCATATTTAATTTTATATATTGGCATTGCTATCATATTAACCCCCTCCCCCGGTCCTCCCCCTCCTTCTCTTCTTTTCTATATGTAAACTGCTTAACTAAACTGTTTTAGGCTGGTAGAATATGGGTAATTTATTTTTTATTTCCCTTTAATTTTTATTTCTTAATAATTGTGTATTACTTGCTTTGTTACAATACTTTTTTTTTCTCTTCCATAAATGCTTAATCATATTACTTGCATTGGATATTTCAATGGATTTTTCTACTGTTCTTCTTATAAGTTGTCTAAATAAAGAATTAAAATAATAATAATAATAATATTACCCTTTCTGTTCTGGTTTGTAACTGGGTCAGACATTACTTATGTATCACTTTCAGCACACACTTTTTATCTTCTCTGTGTGCCCATGTGGTGGGCAACAATCAGAGCTTGTTCAAACTATAATGGGTCACCAGCTTCAGTCTTCTCTACCCCCTCATATAAGTTGCAGGGCCTTAAACACCCCCACCCTAAAAACTCCCCAATGGATTGCCATGCAGGTCGACCATAGGGTTGATATGCTGGCTGAAGTCGAAATTACACTTAACTACTATTTATACTGTAGATAACATATATTAATGCCTTAAAGCTTACAGTATATCTGACTTGATTTTGACATCTGAGACTTCTGGAACAGCTGACTCAATTACAACCCTACCCCTACTTGATTGGTGCAGGTCTTTACACATGTGCCAATGACAAGGGAAGCCCCTCCCTTCACCCCAAAAATCACCATTATTTTAGAATAAAAATATATTACTTAATGCAGCTTGTAGCGGCAATACCATTCTCATGGTATGTCATTTCACACTTATTGTAGTTTTCCAGTGTCCAAAATGAAAGTGACCTTAAAAACACCTCAAAGTCTTTCCATTTAATTCCTGTTCACCAACTATTTTGAAAGCTTTATGATCAGTTACAGATTTTCATACAATGAATGTTTATAGTTATCTTTAATAAAAAATAGACTGAACAGCATTTTGGCATTAAATGAAGCAGATGAAATTGCAATTGAGGCAGATGGAATCTCACACAATCAAAAATTTAGTGATGTAATTATGATATTGGAGTGCACTATAAGTAGCTGTACCTTACGTGAAGAAAGACCTAAAAAAAAGTTAATCGCTTATAGTAAAACATGTTTTATCATTTTGGTATTTGTTTTTATACATATTTATAAATATGTGCTGTTTCTATTTATCTATTTAACGCACTGAATGACTTGCCCATTACCAAACTGTTTATTAATAGTGTTTTCATTTGCCTCTTAGCTTAGATTGTAGTCCTTATGGGACATAACTGCTCAATCACAAATGTGAGCACAGAACTTTACATATTTAAATGTGATTAACAGTGTTACTTGCATCTATACATGCTTGTCTCTGCTTATGCCTTGCAGTAAACATCAGTTGCTTTTGCTCATCTGAATAGAATTCTTGGAGCTGTAATCATTGCTGTGTCTGAAGATATGCAATTCACGCAACCAGCGATGGCAGCAACATTGTTTCATGTTCTGACCATTACCCTTGAATTCTAAAGAACAGTGCTGCATGATACCATTGCTGACCATTTTTGGCACTCGGGGAATCTTGTGCAACTCGGTGATCAGTGATCAGACCTGTGGTGAAAGGAAGTGGAAGTAGAGTGGTTGTATCACATTACATTGGCTCACTTTTTATTAATAAGCTTAAATTGTAACTGAAGTTTACATTTGAGATAATCAGGTATAACTGTAAGGGACAGATTTGTTAAGGGTCAAATTGAAGATTAGACTAAGATTTAAAAAATTATTTTTATGGTCAAAACTGTCAAATTTGACTAGTGAATAATCTGAACTTGATTAAAATGTTTTAAAAAATAATTAAAATTTGATTTAAAAAATGTATCAAGTTTGGCTACCTTTAGTGGAGTGAACAGTTTCTAAGTGCCTATGAGGCCCTTCTAGAAACTGTATCAAGGTTATGTATAACATCAGAGTCGGTTCTTATCAGTATTCAGTTTTATTTTTCTTTTCTTGTACCTAGGCGGATTGTCCTTGAAGCACATCTGCAGTTATTCACTTAGTTTTGCCATACCAGTACATCATTACTCCCTTACCTCCCCTTTCATGAATGTAAACCAGAGGGTATATAATGTCTTGTCCATCCTTTGTTCTGTATTCTGTCTCACTTGAGTACAGGATCCATGTAGTTTGTGTATGTTTATTACATAAATAACTGCAACCTTGATGTTACATCACTTTATCTATTGAAAATATATTTTGAAATTGTTTTATTCTTTCTCACTTAAAATGAAACATTTACTTAAAGGGGAACACCAGTTTCCAAACCAAAATTTGACCACAGAAACTCCTAATATGCCCATTACAGTTACCTGTTTCTTCAAAATGTATGAATAAATGCCATTTTCTATGATGAACTCCAGCTGTTTAAAAGTTCTTCTTTTTCTACATCATTTGAAATCCGGGAAGGGAAGATGGGACTAAAACACTGATGTCACAAACTGTAACAACTTCTCCACAGCTTACTGACAGCATTGCACTGTGATGTTACTATTCTTATTGAAATCACATGTGCAGGGAATTGTGGGGTTTGGAGGATGTACAGCTGGTTGCTGATACAAGGTAACAGTTGTTAGTCAGCTCAGCAAAGTAGTCCGAAAGATCAACTGGAGAGCAGGGGGCTAGGCTTTGTAGAACTGTAACCAAGTACACAATAAGTTGGGCGCCAGTGATTCTTTATGCTTAACCAAAACAATATTTATTGAACAGTAGAGCAATAGAACGATCACCACATAGGAGTAAAAAGCATACTTATACAGTTGTAGAGCATAAGTATAGAGCACATAGCATAAAGAAGCATAGACTCACAGCACCACACATGGACTGGATCCCTTCAGGCAAGTGGTCATGTCAGCAGTAGTTGAACTGTAAATGAGAAAGGTACAAACCAGGTTTCAGCCTTTTCCCTAATTGGAAACTGAGGGGAACCCTATCCCTAGGTCTGTACAGTTATTCCCTACCTGGGTTATTTGTACCCCTTATCTTAATCCATCTATTTCTCCTGTTGGAGCATGAGCTGCTCAACTAGCTACCTTTCTATCACTCCTAGAGTGATCTATGACAGGGTATAGCTATACTTTACTAGGACTTTAGGGCCTAGGGATCATGCCCATTCCCTTCCAGCCTGCAAGGTTGGGCTAAAGCAATGAACACTGACCGCAATGTTCTCAAGACCTTTATACTTTGACACAGTGCCATCTAGTGTACACTGTGAGAACTACAGGGGATTACATAAGCAAAAGGCCCCATTAGTTACATAGTTACATAGTTAAATTGGGTTGAAAAAAGGCTGAGTCCATCAAGTTCAACCCCTCCAAATTAAAAACCCAGCATACATACATACACACACACACACATCTCCACTCTTTCAAACACAAACCATATATGCCAATAGCTATACTAACTGTAGAGTTTAGTATCAAAATAGCCTTTGATATTATGTCTGTCCAAAAAATCATCCAAACCCCTCTTAAAAGCATCAACAGAATGAGCCATCACAACATCACCCGCCAGTGCATTCCACAACCTCACCGTCCTGGCTGTGAAGAACCACCTACGCTGCTTCAAATGAAAGTCCTTTTCTTCTAGTCTGAAGGGGTGGCCTCTGGTGCGGTGATCCTCTTTATGGGTAAACCGGTCCCCTGATATTTGTCTATAATGTCCTCGAATATATTTGTAAAGTATAATCGTGTCCCCTCGCAAGTACCTTTTTTCCAGAGAAAACAACCCCAACCTTGACAGTCTCCCCTCATAATTTAAGTCTTCCATCCCTCTAACCAGTTTAGTTGCAGGTCTCTGTACTCTCTCCAGCTCATTTACATCCCTCCTAAGGACTGGAGTCCAAAACTGCACTGCATACTCCAGATGAGGCCTTACTAGGGATCTATAAAGAGGTATAATTATGTTTTCATCCCTTGAGTTTATGCCTTTTTTTATGCAAGACAGAACTTTATTTGCTTTAGTAGCTACAGAATGACACTGCCCAGAATTAGACAACTTGTTATCTATAAAAAGCCCAAGATCCTTCTCACTTAAGGAAACCCCCAACACACTGCCATTTAGTGTATAACTTGCATTTATATTATTTTTTCCAAAGTGCATATCCTTGCATTTATCAACATTGAACCTCATTTTCCAGATTGCTGCCCAGTTTCCCAACTTAGACAAATCACTCTGCAAAGTGGCAGCATCCTGCAAGGAACCTATAGCTCTGCACAATTTAGTATCATCTGCAAAAATAGAAACCGTACTTTCAATGCCCACATCCAGGTCATTAATAAACAAAAATAAACAGTATAGAGCCCTGCGGTACCCCACTAACAACACTGGTCCAATTAGAAAATGTTCCATTTACTACACTGTTTGTAGTCTATCTTTTAGCCAGTTCTCTTTCCAGGTGCAAATGCTATGTTCAAGGCCAACATTCCTTAATTTAACCAGTAACCAGTAGGACCCATTTAGGCGTCCATATTATTAGGAATGTGCTTGTTAGAAATATGTGAGGGTGTCTGATTATCAAATCCCTGCAAGAATAAAATAGTTTATATTTAGGATTTGAATTGTTTGTTTTGAGGGTACTTTATGGCTTTAGCAAATTAAAACTCGGTTATTTGGGAGCAGGAATAAAGGAGCAAACTCTTACACCTTGTAAAATGTTACAAAGTAAGAGCTGTTAATGATGCATCTTTACAGCTAGGATTTAATGTCTAATATTTTATTTATGATAGATTCTGAGTTTGAACACATTCAAGAGAGACAGAGAATCAAATACATCTAGTAATTGGTATTTTATAATCACTTCAAAACTTTCCGGTCAAATAATCTGTACTGTACAATTAATAAAGACTGCAAATGTCTCTCTGACACTCTGAATAGAAGTTTAGAACCACATAAAACATTTTTAAATCTTGTGGATAATTTCCCCCCCTTAGTTTTAATTTAAAATTTAAGACTTAATAATTGCAATATTTTGTTCATCATCTTAAAGTTTACATTATGAAATTGGGCACATTTTTATACTGCAGCTATATGTATTTGTGGGATCTTTATTGCAATATTTTTGTGCATGGTTCATCACCATTGCCTGCCCCTGCTATGTAGTTTATCAGCAGCCTTCTGTGCTTTTTAATGTATTAATAAATAAAGAGGTTTTTATTTTTCTCTACAAGGAAGTGTGCCCAATATACTTTTGTGTCCTTAATAATCACATCTCCGTAACTTAAACTACCTTCTAGATTTTATCTATTTGCCCCATATGCAAATCAGGAAACTTTGTGATTTGCTGAAATAAGGAGTTTTTCCTACTCTCCCCAACTTAAAAACACATTTCCTACTACCCCTATAAACCCATTTAGATATACACAACTGAAGTATGTTTTTAAATCCCAATTCAAGAGCTACAACCTTACATTTCAAAAATGTGTAATTTGAGATATACTTTCTGCTTCTGACCCCCAAATTGGTGTCAACAGTTCATAAGGCCCTGCAAGATGTGCTGCCCTCACCATTCCTCCAATCTCACTATAAGTGGCAAACCATACTACCAACAGTTACAGATCAGATTTGGGAGGAAGCCACTGACACAGCCTATTAATATCTCATCTCCACTCTCAATAGGCTGGATAGTTTTTGCTAGGGATGCACCGAATCCACTATTTTGGATTTGGCCGAACCCCCGAATCCTTCCCGAAAGATTCGGCCAAAAATCGAACCGAATCTGAACCCTTATTTGCATATGCAAATTATGGGTGGGAAGGGGAAACATTTTTTACTTCCTTGTTTTGTGCCAAAAAGTCATGTGATTTCCCTCCCTTGCTAAATATTTGTCACTGGGCCTTTAATTGTCTGTTTAGTGACTGAATATACATGTGAAGCCACTTTGATTAGTTTGTTTAACACATATCGACTAGTGATGGGCGAATCTCCCACGATTCGCTTCGCCTAAAGATTCTAAAGATTCTCTAGAAATTCGTGAATCGGCGAAAAATTCGCGAAACGAGTCGCGGGACGCTTTTGACGTGCGTCGCGTCAACTTTGACGCGCGTCGCGAATTTATTCACCGCGAATTCGGCCCTGGCGAATAAATTCGCCCATCACTAATATCTACTTAACTAAGGAGTTTTTTTGTGAGGCCTGATGTTAACAGTGGTGGTACTGTATGCTCTTTAAAGGTTAAATGCATTTATGAATTAGTTTTACAGTAGTCACCAGTTTCTTTAGTTTATCTTAATGCATTTAGCTTATGATGCATTTAACACACATCTGTAGGTGTGGGACATGGTATCTAGAATGGTCAGAATCTGGGGTTTTCCAGATAAGGGGTCTTTCTGTAATTTGTATCTCCATACTTTAAGGTTGCTATTTATTAAGGTTTGATTTCTATTTTCTATGAAAATTCAAGTTTTCAGGTTGTTTTTGTCAAAACTCGCATTTTTGGGTTTTTTTTACTTAAATTTTTTTATATTTATGATATCCCAACCCTGTAAATAGCTTGAATCTGAAAAAACAACATCTAAAACCTGTTGAGGTCATGTAGGAGTCAATAGCAGTAGTAATTTGAACCATCTGAAGATGTTAATAGCCTACATGAAGATCAAGCTTTTTTTGAAGCGTTTTGAAAACTTGAATAATAAAACAAAAATTTTTTTTGGGATGTTACCCCCAAAATCGCTGATTTGAGTTTTTTCCATTCAAGTTTTTTCTTAAATAAGATACCATTCAAATCGTCAATTTATTCAAGGTATAAAAAAATTAACCTTTGATAAATAACCTCTTAAGTCTACTAAAGTAATTTTCACACTAAATAAATCCAATATGGACTTGTGCAACTTAGTACGGATCAAATACAAACTATAAATTTTCCCGAGTTTTCACCCGAGCGCTCCAAAAACATTGTGAAATTGCTCGAAACCCTGCACACAACCAAAAAAATATTGTGATTTTTCCCATTGACTTATATACAATCTAGGCAGGTTTGAGATGCCGTATTTTCTGACTTTTTATCCCTCGGGGTTTAATACGTTCCGAAAAATGTGTGGTTTTTAAAAAAGCCTATATGATTTTTTTAAATTTTCAGAGTTTGATAAATAACCACCTAGATATGCCTAAAATTTGCATTGGTTTATTGAATTTAGTAAGTTAAACAATAATTTGTTAAACAAAAAATTAATAATACTGAATAGAACTTTTTTTCGAGTAAAGAATTGTCATGCAGAAGTACCAGAAGTAACAGAAAACTAAACAGGAATGTTTCACATAATAAACTTTACCTTGGATTACATTTCAAGCTAGCACATCATATTGGCATTTCTATATAATGCCATCATAATGTGATGGCTTGCAGAAATTTCCATTCTGCAATCAAATTGCTTTTTCTCTGACAAATTAAGGCTAATAAGACTTTTTTTAACTAACAAGCTGACTGTGCTTTTTCTTGCAGAATGTTTTATTCAAGGCTTTGGGTGAAATTAAAATTCACTCAATATTAGGAGACACCGGCCTATCACACATGCTAAAAAAATTTTATACTGACTCCTTTCAAACCACCAGAAATACTGTCCCCTTGCAAAATCTTTAATTGTATTAACATAACCAAATAACTAAATCAATAGTGACGGGCAAATTTATTCGCCTGGGGCAAATTCGCTACGAATTCCCTGGATTCGCCTCCGGTAGAAAAATTTGCCTGTGTCTCATTTTGGAAGCGGGCGTCTATTTTTGTACATGGGCACCCGTGTCCAAAATGAGATGCCAGTGGCATTTCGTGAATTTTTCACCGTTTTATGAATTTCATGAGGTATTTGCATGAAGCAAAGAGCCCTGGATTTGCCCATCACTGAGAACTTTTATATGGCAAAAAGCCCCTTTAGCTTTAGGGATCCTGCTGAGACCTATAGCTATAGTTTCAGTGCAGATGTTATGTAGAGCAGTACAGTTTGAAATACAAATAAAGGGAAACAGAAGGGAGTCTACCACTTGTTCTTCAGCACAATGGATGTAATGACAGAAGTGTTGCTCATCAAAATGTTGTTTCGATTAATAACACACACAGTATATTGACTGTTTGTTCTCTAGAGGCAAATCGATTTGTTTTCTTTGCTCTACTTTTCCTATGAAGCAACTTCCCATTGTACAAATATTTCCATTAGCAATCATAATAACACTAATTGACAAAGTTTGATACTGATACAATGCAAATAATAATGTCTGGAGTTAAATCTGTAGTTTGCTCATTCAGATCTGGTGAGCATATCTGGAAAGGCTCATCTGCCCAACAAGACAAGACTTACTGCACTGATCTAGGAGCATATTTTTCAAAGTATGAGTATATAAACTTTTTAAAGAGGAAATGGATACACTCCTAGACAAGTGTCAATGACAATGGTTAATACTCACTCTGTAGTTGACTTATAATGCTACAAATACCAGCCCCTTTAGACACCCAGATGGGGACTACTTTGCTGGTAGTTGATCCTTCAATTGGGATTCCACACAGATGTATGTCTCTCCAAGCATATAATATGCTTTTCCAATATAATCTTGGGGATTTCCAGCTCTCTGGGCCCATAATAATATGTGCTAAGATATAATAGAAATTAATCACCTGTAGCTCAAAATAACAAAAGAACTATGTGTTTAGTTGCTCAGATGTCTTTCAATTTTCTACATGATTTCAACTTCTCCATTGTGCCATTTCTGTAAATAAATATGTACCATGTCTTCAAAATAAAGGGTAACTAAAAATTGCTAAGATATGTTTTATTACGCTAATTTGGGCTAGGCAGACCAACAAAGTACTTAATGTCCAGCTAGTGATAGGAGTATGGGTTACATGTGACTCACACTTCAGGCTAGGACCTTCACTAAGTGGAAGCTTCCACAGGTGTTGTAGTGGAACTACAGTTATCAGGCTAATGTGCAGTAAAAAAAGGAATAATGATGGACACCAGGTGGTTCTTATAGTGAAACAAAAGAAGGGTAATTTATTTGTGCAAGACAAATGACCTCAGGTTTACTTACATCAATAAGAGGTATAGGCAGATGTAGCATGAGTTGCTAGACAGAGATATCAGGCAGAGATATACCTCAAAGTGGTCCAGATCACACCCAGTGGAGTGGTTAGGGAGAAGGAGTCTAAGCCTGATGCCCTATCCACTGTGGTCCCTTCACTAAAGGCAATCTAGGAGCCTTGGGAAGCTACTCCCTGCTACAGATCCTCGTTGGAGCACAAAGCTGCTCTCGATATCTAATCTCTCTATCTTACTCTCCTAGCGCATATATAACAGATAGGACCTGATCTAGCTAACCTCATTGATGGGGTTTATTGGCTTTTGCCCAGCAACTAGGGGAAAAGGATGAAGGGTAGGGCCTCAAAGCCATAGGAGCAGTTTAACCCCTATGGGTCCCTTAATTTTTCTGCATAATGAATCAGAAAAAAATTATAAATAAAGGAAAGGAAATATAATGGCTGCTGATTGTTCCTAATGTTATTCAAAGCATTATAAATACATAATATATTTTATAAGTTTTGCCATCTATATTTCAGGAAAAATGTCAATATAGATAATATATCTGTGATTTTTCTCACTTAAGATATCTATAGTAGCTATCACTTTCTTACTGACTCATAGTTTTACATAAGTAAATCACGGCAACTTTAGATGACTTGAACAACTGTAATAAGCACATCTCTGCAGTGTGTTATGCTATGCTTCAAAATCAGAATAAGCAGATGATCACCCAGTTTGGGAACCAGGATTTAGTGCATAAAACCCATTTCTCAATTTAATCAGGGCTTCAGATTGTTCAAATCATAAAGAAATAGTGATGAGGCTTATGAGTTTTGCAGACAAGTTGATTGAGCGTTGAGGCGTTCTGTAGATTTGAGTGCTTTGTGCAACTTTTTTTTTTACCATAAAACTTTCATACTGTATATTTAAAATGTTGGCAGGGGCATGTTACTCTATCAGACTACTTTTTTCTCCAAATCATTGCTTTATGGAAACAGCTGGAACAGCTGCCCTGTGAAATTTTGTACCTGTGTCATTTCACTCGCAGTTCTCTTTGTTAATATATGGTTTTCAGAACTAAGATAAAAAAAGGATGTTTGCCATCATGTTTCAAATGATAAAGTGCTGTGCTGCAGTAAAGATTAATTTGCATTAAGTATCATTCTCTCTTTCAGGCTCTTTTTTCAAGTTCAAGTGCAGTGTGCAAAGTGCAATTTCAAATGCTATTCGCATGTTTTTTTTTTTTTGCCAGAGATATTGTAGAATATCTTTATGTTCTTCAGCATTATTGAATATATTGGCACTGTATCAAAATAATAATGTATAAAAATAAATCCTATATTCTATGCTATATTTACATGGATTAAGTGAATATGACCTGGGTATAGTCCTAGACATAGCTGTCGGTTATATTTATACAGTATTAGCTCTAAACTTACAAAGTAAACTTTTGCACATTCACACATTTGTAAATGTGCAATAAATTGAAGTATTGTAATGTCAGTGAAACTGGAAACAGGGAAAGAAATAAGCCTTTACTGATTTAACATATGAACCTTAAATAGAGGCATTTGACCTTTAATATCTGAGCACATATGATATGGAGTAATGAACAATGAAAGATAAAAAGTGACAGCTACATGATAGTCTGCTATTGAATGGGGTGAAGAGGAGCATTCTAGTAAAGTTTCCAGAACTACTGCTGTCTTTTATATTAAAGGAATATCTCTGCCTCTGTAGAAGGCTTGAATTTGACCCATTTACTTCTCATCTGACAAAATGATAACCTGTTATATATTTAGAAATACGTAGGAAAGTGCAAAATGTTAAAAATAACACATTGTCTACAGTACTCAATTAGAAGAAAAACTGAAGTGGGTTCTGCTACAAAATTAACCCAAACCCACTTGCCCATATGGTATTGATTTGTTGTTTTCTAAGAAAACACAATCTTATTTTAATGTTTTGCCATCTGTTGTAATTGTTTATTATGTAATGAAGTTCACATATCCATTTGTAAAAAGGCAAATGTACATACTGTAAGACGATAATTGAATTAATTGTGTCTTTAATAAACATATGCTATACATCTTGAGATGAAACCATCCTACTGAACCTACTGGAAGTTTGTTTGATATGTTAAGCATTTGAGTTTACCTTAGAGCAGTGATTCCCAACCAGTAGCTCATGAGCAACTTGTTGCTCTCCAACCCCTTGGATGTTGTTCCCAGTGGCCTCAGAGCAGGAGCTTATATTTTAATTCCAGGCTTGGAAGCAAGTTAAGTGCATAAAAACTCAAAGTATAGTACCAAGCAGAGCCTCCTGTAGTCTGCCAGTCCACATAGGGGCTACCAAATAGCCAATAACAAACCTTATTTGGTACCCCAAGGGACTTTTTCATGCTTGTGTTGCTCCCCAACTCTTTTTACATTTGAATGTGGCTCACAGGTAGAAAAAGTTGGGGATCCCTGCCTTAGAGCTTAAGGGCTCACTAACGAATGTTAAGTGCAGCATTCAAAGTACAATTTCAGACGCAGGTAGCCATATTTTTTTACCCACTATTCAGCGTTGTCCCTTGAATTCAAGAGGATTTGTGATTGCAAGGGTGAGATAAACCTGACACAACTGAATCCAGTGCATCAAACTTAGGCAATTATGCCTCAACATGATTAAGCACAATTGCAGTGATAGTTTTCATTGTTGGGATTACTACATTTCCAGTACTTGGCGTTAAAATTTTGTTTGTGCATGATTCTTTAGGTGCAAATACGTTGCATCTATTAAAGCAGGTCACTTTGGGAACTCTGGAGCTACTGCCACCTTTGAGTGTAATTATATATTCTTCATCAAGGGTCATAGGGCCAGATAAAGAGACATTATCTACTTTGAATATGTTGTGAATCTGTTCCTTGTGTGACTTAAATCTGAACAATAGGTATTAAGATGCTATAAAAAGCTAGTACTTAATACAATCACAAACTATGTTATTGCAACCATAATGAGATTATTTCATGAGCAGTTCTTTGGGGAACATATAAAATATTTTGTACAGAATGCAAATCTATCCTTAGGGATGCGCCAAATCCACTATTTTGGATTCGGATGAACCCCCAAATGATTCCCCTCCCTGGCCTAATGTGCATATTAGGATTTGGTTCGGCAAGGTAGAAGGATTCGGCCGAATCCTGGAAGAATCCCGAACCGAATACAGGATTCGGTGCATCCCTATCTTAAGTGAGTTAAATTTTTATCTGAAGTGAGTAACTTTCAGTAGTTGCCTTGTTTCTAAGGGGGGTAAGTGTTCTTCCTGTTTGTAGCATTTGGGGTAGAACTACATGCCAATTTTGCAGTGATACTGCCAGATCTGACGCAGGCTGACAAAGGCCTGTGTCACTTCGGATGCAATGGAAATAAGGTAAGTAATATAAATTCAGATGGTTTCACAGCATTGATCCAACACACCACCACTATCGGATGCAGACGCAGCTTGTGGCGTTTGCATCCATCAGTCATGCTGTATCAGATGAACGATGCAACAGCATCCGACTTTTGTATTACATACCTTGCTTATTGTTGTATTCAACTTGACGAGGGCATTTTGTCACCCAGCATCGTATCCAGCAGAATTGCGCCAAAAAACGGCCATGTAGTTCTACCCTATCTCTCACCAAATCCACAAGGAAGGGAAGAATAATAATTAAAAATAACTACTATCATTGTTTTGGTGGGTGGAATGATTAATAATTTGTCCTTTGTGGTAAATTCAGTTTTCCATGTCACTCTTCGTGTTTATCACCCCTGAACTTCTTGGATGCATTTTCGGTATGTATGTCTATAAACAGTTTAAGACACCCTGGATCGTAACTTATAGTTCACCCATTCATAACTTTTTGGAACAGACATATTTACCAATTTTAGAATTACTTTTCATCAAATTTATCCTCATGTCTTTATAAAAAATCAACTGTCTGTAATTGCAATTCATTTCCAGTGCTGTAACCATAACAACTAAATTATAGCATTACTTGTTCATTTGGCTTCTGTTCCTTCTACATAATTGTTCTGTAACAGTCAAAATTAAACACAAATCCTGAAAGTTTTAAGTTATTATGGTTCCTAGCAGATGTCCAATAGCTTTAGAAACAGCAAGAAGACATAGTTTGCAGTGCAAAGTAATTTTATGGGATGCAGCACATTTTTTTGTTGACATACTAAAAAATTTTAAGGCAATATTATAATCCTTATTACCTACATGACAATGAAAGAAAAAACAATCTATCACCATTCTGTTTTATCCAGATTTTACAATTCATCAAATGCTTCTTCTGTTCACCGAGCCAAAAGTCAATATGAAAGGTTTGTTGCATGTTTTAATGGGCCCTATGGTTAATAAATTTGCTTTCCTCATGATTCAATACATCAGGTCAATAAGTTGTTGGTAATATTACTTCCTTTTATAAAAAAATTACTTTCCTTGTTGTTAGTTAATGTTTAAAATGAACCATATCTTATTAAATATAGTTTGCCTTAGTCCCCAACAAGGTTATTTTAGGTCAGTCTATATGAATGCAAAGTGTCTATTTAGTACAAAGTGCAAAATGTCTTACACTGTGTATACTTTAATGCTTTTAACAAAGGTACATTTCTACTAGCACTCATTGTCAATGCTCTAGTTTTGCCTGCTTTGATGAAATATAAGCAGTTGCAGACAAGGTGCAAAGTATATGGTGCATGGATGCAAGGTAACCCTTGAATAAACACCTACATTTAGAAGGTGTAACTTTCAGGGTTCCTGTTGTTTGAAAGAACAATAGCCCAACCTCAGGGAACTTTCTTAGTTTTGAGATAAAAATATAATGGTAGGTTGATCTTCTCAGACAAGAGACCCAGGAGGGAGTCATTGCAGTTGCTTGCTTTATATGCCGACCAATTGCTTTCATTTTTGCTCATTTATAAACACTGGGATAATTTGCACCTTTGAAATAACCCATATCAACCAATCCGTGAATAGATTTTTTTTAGCCAGCTGATTGCTAGCAGGATTGAAGGTCTGACCCAGTGCACAGTCTGCCATATGTATGCAGATTTGGAACAACAGATCCAAAATGCTCACCACTGTGGTAGATGTGAGAAAATTGTCACTTTGGGGGCTCAAGTTAGAGCACTAGAGGAACAAATGGGAACACTGCGGTCGATTGACAATCTTGAAAGCAGTCTCTTGCTCACTGAGCAGGACCTAGTGGGGTCAGATAATTTGGGGGGAACAGAACAGCAGCAGAATGTTGAGGCAGCTAGCTGGGTGACATTTAGAAAATCTAAGGTGGGCAAAAGGAAAAGGGAGACTGATCCTGGGTT
>CM044437.1:46483361-46502614 GCA_024363595.1 Xenopus borealis
CCATTCAATATACCCAATGTTGTCTCCCGGGTATTCATTCTCCACCTGCAGTATTTATAGATTACACCATTTAACTCATATTGTCACCCTTATACTAAGAGTTTTATGTTGTAGGGGCGCCCATATGCTGTATCAAGGGCACAAATCCCCCCATAATTATAATGCTTATGCTTAATGGCACATTGAAAATCCGTCAGCATACAGGCATCTAGTAATTTAAGCATTCCAGTCCGTTCTAAGTCTTCTTAACTAACTGATATAACTGAAACTGAAACATAGCAATCTTTCATGGAAATTGTCTTGTGTGGAGGAGAGCCCTGCTGATTGCCAGACTGGGGAAACATCAATTTAGAGGATCAACTACCTAACTAATTACATCATAGCTGCATGGTGTATGGGTAACCGGTTATTATACATTTAAAAGAGTTGTAAACATCTCTACATACTGTATATGTTAAACACCAAAGTATTCATAGGAAATGCTTAACAAAGCAATCCAACAGGGGGGAATAGTATCATTGTGTACAAGTATAGTTAAAAATGTATTGCCCAGAAAAACAATATATACAGCCCTAGTGAGATACTATGAAGCCAGGTCCATAAACAAGAAGAGCGTCTGCGCTATTAGAGAAGGTGTGTAAGTTGATGGGAGTGCCTGGTAATTACATTGACATAATCTTGGAAAGTTGTCAAATGGTTCCTTATTTTGCACCACTTGGACATTTTTTTTTGTTTTTATTACCCAAATTCTTCTTGCAGTCGCTTCACCAGTTCAAGTGTATTGTAGAGATGTCTGTTCATAAATAAAATAATTATTGCATTACAAGTTTATCAAAACAAGGATTTACATCCTTTATGTATAAGCTCTGAGTCTGCCCCAAACAAATATAATTTACTCTAAACAAGTTTCCTAACAGTTTAATTAAGGAATCAAAAAATTCAAACTAGGGAATACTTATGGGTTCCCTGCAGTTGCAGTTTTATCACACTTGTTGACACTTTCCTAGTTAACAGGAAGATATTTCTAAAAGGACACTTTTAATGAACTTCCATATTCATCAAAGCCTTTTGGCTTTTTCAGTTCACCTAAAGATTAGGTTTAACAACCAATAAGATGTATGCATTTAAACAAGTGACCAGTTGAGGCTACCTTCTGATTAGCTGCTATGGGTTACTGCTCCTGGCCAAATGTAATGTCTTTTACTGCATAACCCCCAATGGGAAGAATATCTTGACAATTTTGTCAACTAAAAACTTAAAAATGCTGTATCTCCTTCACATCATATTCATGTCTTAAGCCATTAAGTTGCCATTGCTTTTAAATGAGCATTTGCTCATCAAAGAAGCATCACAATATTTGCTAGGCATACTAAGGAAGTAGTTCTCCAACTATTGTTTAATACAGTGCTAACAGCGGGTTACATATATCACATGATTGTTCATCAATAATTTGAGTTAGCTGTGGAAAAAAACTGTATTTGTACCATTAGATGTATATTCTGAACCTGTCTAATAAACTCTGACAGTAATCCAGGACTCCACAGTTATATACAATTATGCTGCAATGGAAAGCAATTAAATTTTGTACAATCACAGAACAAGAGTTATTTCTGCCAATATGATTTGCTATATCGCCCTGAAACAATTAACAACCATGAGGCGCTACTATTGCATATTATAAAGAAAAGAAATAATATTGGATTTATTCATCAGATACCATATGCATTCTGTCCCCACTGGGCAATCAATCTGAACTGACAGAGATTTGGACAGGGATTTCACAAGGAGTAATGTGGGCTAATGTAACGGGTAACTAATATTATTAACCAGTCTGCCAGTAATTAATAATTACTGTTGAATGCTGTAGGCTTTTGTTGCAATTAAACATATAAACATTGTGCATATACGACCTTAAGACACACATATATACAAAAAAATACAGAAAAACTATCCAGTACTGTACATATGTTCTGTACCCTGTGATTACAATGCACAAAGAATAAAATTGTGGTAACAAGGCTTTTACTTTTGTTTGAATCAAGAATTTCTTCACGTTGATGTGTGCACACATGACTTTCTTCAAGACACTTATCTTCAATAAACCTTGACTAAGTTTGATGAGGCAATTTGAAACTCATGATTCTCAATCTAACCCAGTACTCCTTGACAGTCTTCTTTGATTAAAATTACTTACATTGCTGCAATTTACTCAAAGGATTTCAGAGTGAAGATTATGTAATGACGGCAAAAATAGCCTCTTGTGCATGATTTACTGACACCCTATCATTATTATCAGATTTCCAAAGTCTGTGATGTAATTGATTAAACTGTTTTAGCTGATCTTTGCTCCTCACATCTGCATTATCTGCAGGATCTTTATATTTACAGTTTGGATTACTATTTTCTTTAAAAAAAAAAAACAGGCTTAAGGTATTTCCACATAACTATGTTCAAACAATTTAAAAGTAAAATAATTTGTATCATGGCTGTAAAGAAGGTGGGGTTGCCCACAGGTTAAGTGGGTTTAGAAGTTTTTGAAACTCACAACCAACTAAGGGGCAGATTTATTATGTTTCGAATGGAAAATTTTAATTTTCAAATTTGTTTGTGTCAAAACTCACAAATTCAAATTTAAAAGCATCAACTTGAAATGGGATGTCTATTGAATTGATGTCTATAGGAGACGCACTTTTTGACGTGTAAAATGTTATACGTGCGTATTTTGGGTGAATTTTAGTAAATTTGCCCCTAAGTGTCTAAATTATGATTGCCAGTTTATCTAATGCAAAACTATGTGCAAAAATCTAGGTTGCCCTGATAAAAAAAAAAAAAACAATAATAGTTTTCCTAGGTAAATTATAACTCATCCTCAGGAAAGTCTTTTTAATTGAAAGAACACAAAATGTTCAAAAACTATTTGGCAATAGAAGTACAACAAAGTGGTAAACTGACAGTGAAAAGATTGAACTAAAAAATTGGTGAACACAGAAAATAGATACTTGACAGAACTAATTTCTATGAATTAATATCACAGAACCATGGGAATAAAAACATTGCCTTCAGTTTTACAAGCAAGTAAGCTCTACAACATTGACTGCGTTTACCGATTTATTTGATTACATTTGGTAAATGCTGAACAAAGAGAACATAAGTGGAGTACTTTTTGCCTGAAAATATTTTTGAACATGATGATGACGTCCTAAACAGAAGTAAAGATAATAATAGATGTGAGTATATTAAGAATACTTTCTGTGATGTATGGTAGCTTGTGGTGAAAAAAGTTATCTAGAGCAATGGATACTTGGAACTTTAATGAGTATTGTCCTGGTCTTGGTCATTCAAGGAGTTTGTATGCACAGAATTTCTTACACACTGCAATATCATACATTGAATTATGGTGTAATATTTTGTTCTTGTAGTGGTGGCCAATATATAATTATGCTGCCACTGTTCATGTGATGGGAATGCATGAGTAAGTTGTAAAAGATTTTAGATCATTCCAGCAATAATTAGGAGAAAGTACATACTTTATTGTACCATCCATATAATTTTTATGTTGTCTATGCAAATTATAGCAGTAAAAGTTGAGAATGGATAAAAGTCAAGTCATGTACATATAAGTTATATATTTTAAGTTAATAGGTAAAAAACCCATAATGATATATTAGATGTAGTAATAGTGACTTGATGCTAATTAACAGAATCTCTAGGCAGAAAAAACCCCCAACATAATTTAAAGCTACTTTAACCTTTAAGGACAATACACTGTTTGTCCAGGAGCAGTAACTCATGGCAACAAATAAGATTTTTTCTTTTAAGCAGGTGACCAGCAAATGCTACTTGCTGATTGATTGCTGTGGGTTACTGCTCCTGGGCAAACTTAGTGCCTTTTACTAAATTACCCCATGATTTAAAAATAGTGGTTTGTACACACTTGCAAGTCTGAGCTTCTGTATGTCATAATAAACATTTATTGGGCTTTCATGGTTTCCATAACTGTTTTGGCATATGACACTTGTTTTGAATCTCAAAGTACATATCATATATATATATGTAGAAATATTGCGTTAGGGTAATTATACTCTTTACTTTCTTGTTGAATTGAGCTCAGTAAAATTAAAAAACCTATGGAAATATAACCTGCAAGTATAGGCAAGTATAAACCTGCACAATGAGCCTGAAATACTTATATAGAAGACAAGGAAACACAACTGAAAAAACCCCCAAAAAACTGGTCAATAGTCTTAATAACTGTAATAGACAAGTTTTAATAAATAAAGCTTTTGTAGCCCTTTAAGTTAAATTTGTCAAAGAAAAAAGTCAGGAAAACAATAGCCATTATTGGAATAAAACTGAAATTAAACAGATTGGGACAAGGCACACTAAGGAGCAGATTTATCAATGGTCGAAGTGAAAATTCAAATTAAAAAATTTAGAATTTCGAGCTATTGTGTACTTCAACTAGGGAATAATCTCATGTACCATATAACCAGTCTAAAACCTGCCGAATTGCTGTTTTAGCCTATGGGGGACCTCGTAGAACCAATTTGTAGTCAATTGGGGGACTTTGAAAATTTTATGTTTTTTGGGGGAAAAACGTTGAATGAAATTTGATCAAATGCACTATTACTTTGTTTCAAACAATTCAAATTTGAAATGCAGACTTATTCCATCAAAAATTAACCTATTTGAACAAAAAAAACTTAAAATTTAAAACTTTAAATCAGTTGGTCTTTTTGAATTTCAAAGTTTTTGAAATTCAAAATTTGACCTTGATAAATCTGCCCCTAATACTTGGCTAGTCAAAGGCAAGGCAACATTTAGCTAGAACAAGAGGCAGCACTTCATTAGAAAGTATAACACAATGATAAACAACTTCAAGGCAAATCATTTACAAAGTAAAGGTTTAAAGTTTAATAGGTATAATCACTGTGAGGGTAGCAAAATGTTAGACATCCCTCACTAATTGTAATCACTTATCTGAGACCTGTTTGCTGAAAACTGCACCAGCCCAGTGAACTACTGTAGGAACACCATGCTGTCATCTTCTTCCTAGATCCCCCCTACAGCCTGCTCATGGTGTGCATGTAAAGTAGAGCAAAAAACAGAACTTTGAAGCATGACATGGTCCTGGATCTGGCACTAAGCATTGATCATAGAAGAGGAAGAGAATTTGCAATGTGTTACTTCTACAGAAGTACAGCAAACATGTGTATTTGATAGCAAACTGGAACACAATCCAGGGGTCTCAGTAAGTGATAATAATCACTGGGGGGTGCTTGACCACTCCAGTTGATTATACGTTTCCTTCTAATACCCACTTTAAATAAAGCTCTTTACACTGAAATGGCTAGTAGAGGCACAGGTTGAGTTTTCAGCAGACAAAAAAAAAAAGTTGTCACTTGAGTCACCTTGCACCTTAGCCATCTTTTCTAGATACTGATCTGAAAAAAAAAAAATTTTTGTTAATTAATTTTGGAAAACACATTGGCTGCTGTTAATTTAAATCTGACAGATAAATCAAATCAAGCTTTTTAGCAGTTATTTTATGTGAACTGTAAGGTCTCCTACAGTTTTAACTGTAGCTAACTGCCATCCTTATTATAATAGAGGCAGTTTAGATTGAGAGACATCTCCTTGCAACATAGATCTCACAAACAAAAAAACATAAAAGAATAATTTTTCCAACAAGCAATATAGCCACAGACATATCATTACTTTCCTGCATTATTAATTGCTGTAGCATATTAAATAATTAAAATCTTTCTAAAATGCTAAATTGAAATGTTAAATTTAAGATGTTATTGCTATTGTTTTTTTTCTAGTGCTTTGTTTCAGTTAATGAAATTAAAACCACCAAAATAATATTAGCCTTTCAACTTTAAAATTAAACTGTTATTTATTATTTAAACATCTTAATAAGTGCAGCAAGAAGAGAAGGATAAGGGAAGTTCTCAAATATAACATACTGTTCTGATTTTAATTCGCAGGGGAGGCAACAGAACCATTAAGGATCATTCTGACAAACTGTAATTAAATCCTGCTTTGAAATCCACCTACATTTTTAACTAAATGAGGTGACATTTTAGGGTCAAATTATCTATAAAAAAAGATTTCTAAATATAATGAGACACAGCACATAATTTCATATTTGAGTGTTGGGTTAGGTGTCAAAAATGGATAACTTCAAGTGCAGTGTATTATACAAAATTTATCAACAAATACAAATTCTTGTATAAACACAAAAATACCCCTACAAAAAAAACTATATTAAGCATTAAACTGTAAAACTAAAAAAAATCTTGTATGTTAAACATATATATTGAAATCTGAATATTAAAATCAGAGATTTATTATACCCCCATGCTGCAAATAAATGCCAGAATCTGAAAATCCGCCATCTCAGACCTGTTGAGGTCCTGTATAGGTAAACGGTAGAGACATCTATCTCAATTTGAAGTTTTTGTGGTCTTTGCTGGGTCTAGTCCAAAAATCAGTCTTTGGGTGAAGGCTGAAAAATTTGAGCATTTAGGGGTAAATGACCAAAACATTAGGGCATTCTGTGTTTTCATAAAATTTTGAGTTTTCCAGGAACTGATTAATTTATCTGAGTTTTTATAATTAGTGATGGGTGAATCTGGGACGTTTTCTAGTTGAAATTAGGTAAATGGCGAAGAATTTGCGAAACTCTGCCACGTCTTGTTTTGGACGCGGGGATCCATTTTTGTACGCTGGTGCCCATTACCGGCATCAAAAAAACGGACACTGGCATCCATTTTTTTCAATGCCAAAAGTTGATGCCCGCGTCCAAAAACGGACACCCAAGTCCAAAACGAGAAACGGCGAATTTTCACCCCGGCAAAATTTTTCTGACGTTTAGAGAATTTATTTGCCTGAGGCTAATCGCAGGAATTTGCCACGAATTTGCTGCAGGTGAATAAATTCACCCATCACTAATAATAATAATAATAGATTAAGCTAAAATCGGGCATTGGATTGTGCTCATAAGTTTACATACCCTGCCAGAATTTGATTTCTTAACCATTTTTCAGAGAATATGAATGATAACACAAAAACTTTTCTTTTACTCATGTTTAGTGTTTGGCTGAAGTAATTTATTGTCAATCAGCTGTGTTTACTAGTGATGGGCGAATTTATTCCCGCACAGCTGTGTTTACTAGTGATGGGCGAATTTATTCCCGCAAATCGCAGCCGGCCAATAAATTCGCGAAACGCCAGCGAAAATTTGCTGGTGTAAAAAAAAAAAAATAGTTGCGTGCCGAAAATTATGCGTTGCGCGCCGTAAATGACGCGACGCGTCAAAAAACAACGTGATGTGCGCCATAAGTGATGCGCGCGTCAAAAACTTGCCACTGGAAATTCGCTAAATTTTTTGGCGAAGCGAAACGTGATAGATTCGCCCATCATTAGTGTTTACTCTTTTTAAAGGAACAGTAACTTTTTTACAAAAAAAATTGTTAGAATACTGTGAAATAAAAACACCAAGACAAATTAAAATTTCAAATAGAAAAGCCTTTATTAAGAAATAACTTACAGAAACTCCACTTCCTGTCCTCTTCAGAAAAGGCGACATGGCGATCATCCATCCTGCTGGTCTTGATTTCTCCTCCCTGGCGTAGATCTCCTTATCTTCATCCCCCTCACAGGATCAGCAGTGTAAGGTGATGTTTGGCGGGCTCCCCCTACCTCAGTGTAGGGAAGAAGCTCTCAGCAACTTCTGTGTTCCTCTCTGCGTCCGCTAATTTGGATTAACGACTACTGCTTCTGAGTAGCGCTGCTCTCCCTCTCATTCTCCTCCTGCTGCCACTGAACCATTAATTTATTCCTTCCCCTCCGCCATTCCCTCTTACTTCTCTCTCCGGCATCATATCGCAGGTGCTTGTCCATGAAGCACAGGAGCCTGTACCCTACTGAACAACATAGTTGAGCCAGTAGCAGCAGGCTCCTCAGTTGCAGCACAAGTTCAATAAGCGGGGAATGAGTTTTTCCTCTCACTGCGCTTTTCTGCCGGAGAATCCTCACAAGCACTTCCTTAAATATGCCCAAGTGCTGGTGGGAGACAGGCGATTTCCTTGCCTTGGAAGGGCTACTCACTGGAGACCGAAGAGGCGGG
Source organism: Xenopus borealis (assembly GCA_024363595.1). NCBI lineage: Eukaryota > Metazoa > Chordata > Amphibia > Anura > Pipidae > Xenopus > Xenopus borealis. The sequence continues at coordinate 46,491,496 of CM044437.1, forward strand.
CTGGTGGAGTGCATGCTGCCGCTGGGCGATACACTGGACTTGGCTGCAACAGGCAACGGGTGAATAGGGAGCTGCTGGGAAAGTGGCAACATGGGAGGAAGAGTGGTGTTCCCTGCAACAGGCAAGACAAGATCTAGAGAGCTGCTTGTGCCCCACCCCCTGGGTGGGGGATTTGAGAGCTCAGAGCACTGACAAGGTGGGTTTAGCCGGGAGGGACATGGGGACTTTGAGCCTAGGGCACTAGGGAAGGGTCCTGATCAGCTGAGGCTTTTCCCTGTCTAACAAAGTTGCGCTGCTTCTATGCGATACACAAGGTCCAGATGGCATTTGTCGCAACAAAGTTATGGTTCCCAGTAGAGTCCCAGTTTGGCCTGTTCAAGGATCTGCGGGAAAATGTAGTTGAACTCTATAAAACAGGAAAGGGATATAAAAAAATATCAAAGGCATTGATCAGCAGTGTTCAAACTCTAATTAAGAAGTGGAAAATTAGGGGTTCTGTTGAAACCAAACCAAATAAAACTAAAATTTCAGCCACAACTGCTAGAAAAATTGTTTGTGATGCAAGAAAAAACCCCACAAATAACTTCAGGTGAAATACAAAAAATGCTGGAGGAAAATATGCACTCATGAGCCAGAAGCTGTGCATGGGACGTTCTTGACATTTCAACATGACAATGATCCAAAACACAAGGCCAAGTTGACCTGTTATTGGCTACAGCAAAATAAAATGAAGATTCTGCAGTGGCCATCTATCTCCTGTGCTCAATATCATTAAGCCACACTGAGGAGATGTCAAACGCGCAGTTCATGCAAGACAGGAACTAGAGGCTTTTTGCCTGTAAGAATGGGCAGCTTTACCATCTGAGAAGATAGTTTCATCCACAATTACCACAAAAGACTTCAAGCTGTCATTTATGTTAAAGGGGGCAATACATGGTATTAAGAAGTAGGGTGTGTAAACTTTTGATCAGGGTCATTTGGGTAGTTTGTGTAGTGATTATGATTTAAAAAGAGTAAACACAGTTGTTTGACAATAAATTGCTTCAGCCAACTACTAACCTTGAGTTAAAGAAAAGGTTGTGTTATAATTTATATTCTCTGAAAAATGGTTATCATTAATTCTGCCAGGGTATGTAAACGTATGAGCACAACTGTACATTTTCTCAAATCAATATTTAAGTAATATTTTCAAAGGAACAGAATGCTCACAATGCTTTTATGGATGTAGATTATAATGGGACAACATCACTAACAGTAGACTGACACTACTGTCCTATAGCAACCATTTTGGGATCTTTGTGAATGCACATTTGGAGATCCAAATTAGGATTTGCACATGCAAAGCAGGATTTGGTTTGGTATTCAGACAAATCTTTCACAAAGGATTTGGGTGTTCAGCCCAATCCCCAAGTAGTGGATTCAGTGCATCACTAGGGATAATGTAATTCATTTACTCTCTTCCACTAGATATGTGACAGTTGTTTCAACAAATCCTGTTTGGTTAATATGTTCTAAAGTAATTTTATTCATAAAATAATTTATGTTTGTTCAAGTTTCAAATCAGACTACATGGAGCGATTAGTTTCCAGGGTGAAAAAATAGCCTAATTTACTTTTCAATAGTGCTCTCTGCAGTATTGCCCCCCCCCACCCAACACCAGCTATGATGCTACCGCTTAAGCACAAAGAAGGAAGGTGGGGCCCTGTACATGCTGATCCACTGTCCCAATATCTCAAATATCTCAGTATACTCTTGCACTTTGATGGTACTTAATCATAATTCTTATCATCCTGCTTCACTTAAACCAGTTCAAAATAATTTGAAGTCATTGTCTCCTTAAAATCCCTTTTGTTCTGTTTAGTTCATTATTCTGTACTAATGATACCCATGCAAAAAAGAAAGGTTGTGGGAGCACTCCTTGGTTAATTAAAAATGTACAAAAATATAATGGAAGTGCTACTGATCTGGCCAAATTAACTAAACACATAGGGAGAAAGAGGAGAGATTGATCAATGCACATTCCCTGGTAACTTGTCATATAAGTAATCTATGCAGATGCATATTTACAAAGACGGGGTTTTTTAAATTACAAAATTATGATCATAAGAATGATAAGCCACCACATCAAAATTCTGTGTACTGCTGTGGATTTTAGATCTATTAAAGTCAGGCGTCTTCATAGGAATCTTGAGATTGTTTTTGTGTTCTTTGGGATTCTAGTTATTTAGCATTCTGCTAAAAATTCCAAAAATATAGTTTTTCTACTTAAATAAAACCCCCAAGTGACATTTTGCCTTTAAAAGCCAGTCAAAAAGCATTCTTGTGAAAAAGGTCCTGGGTTATACAAGGATTGGACTGAATCAGATCATCTTCTATATGTGTACTCAAAGTGCTATGTTAATCTTCCAACTAATATGCAGCAGTTCTGTAGAGAGCCTGTACACTTTAGCTCAGCAATCATATCAGTGTATTTAAATGCAAGGGACAAATAATGATAGAGCTTTCCATGCAGAACCCTGTTATACCTTTTTAGAAAGTACTGTATCTACTCTTAAGTATTGTAAATTGCTTCATGGTATGCATCAGTGTTTATAGCTGGTGGATGACCAAAGAAAGCCATTTATTATCTCTGTCTCATAATGTAACATTTTACTTTTGTTATATTGATTACAGACATTTTGTTGAGTACATAGTTTCTGAATGGCCCTCTAACAACTTAAAGTCTTATTAGCACTAATCCCAGTCCTCACTATGCTACATAGTCAATAATCAGCATCTGCTTTAATTTATGATGTGCGTTTTGCCTGTCAGCTATGAAGAAAGCCGTTTCTGTGTCTCTGCCATTCTCTCAAAAAATAACTGACAAGTTATGGAAAATAGAACAGAAGCAGGAAACTAAAAGGTGCTCATTATTTTTCTTAAACTTACATTTTCAGGGTCATCAGTCCTACTGTTAACATTTAAGAGGTTTTACTGAAGAATGAAAAAATAAATATAAACAAAATAAATTGGTTTTGTAACAGTACCACGTTTAACGAAGAGTTACCATGGTGTGTGTGTGTGACACCATTCAATGCCTTATGCACCCGGTTAAAGAGTTTGTTGCCCTGGTGCTAACAGAATGTATATATAACAAATTACAATTCTTTATTTATTCAACAAATCGACATTATATATCATCTTTATCAAGATGATATATATATAAATATATTTATTTAAATGAGTGTCTATTGTTTTTTATCTAATTAAACCTTTATCCTATCTAAAAGGAAAAGCGCACTGTAATTTTTTCTACAGAAGCTCCAATTTTTATTCCAATTATTTGTATCCGCAAATGTATGTGCAATGTGTGTTAATAGGACAGACAGCAGCACACTGCCTTCTAAATTAATAAGGTCCATTGCACTGCACCTGCACTGTATGTGTGGCTCCAGTTTACCTTGTCTTAAATTAATACAATGATAAAATTGTTTTAAATGATAATAGTAGTTAATTCAATAACTATCAATATTCATTATATATTTATCATATTTGCACTTTTACAGATGATTTTAAAGGGTTAGTTCAAAAACTTTTAAGATGTAGACATTGATATTCTGAAAAAACGGACGCCGGTGTCCAAAACGAGACGCCAGCGAGTTTTCGCCAGCTGAAGTTTTGCTCGTGTTTCTCTAATTTATTCACCTGCGGTGAATTGCGGGAATTCGCAGTGAATTTGCTGCAGGCGAATAAATTTGCCCTTCATTAATAAAAAGTAACAATAACAATAGGCTAAAAGGGGCATGTAATGTTGCAAATAGAAAAACAATTTGAACTGATAAGAATAAAAATTCACATCTTGCAATGTAATATTCTTTCTTACACTGTTATTGCATAGCAAATTGTGCTTGAAGGTGTCATAATCTTTTGGAGATGTTTTATTACATTTACTGCACATTGGCACAAACTATAATGTTTGCAAACTTTCTTTCACTGTCGGAAGTTTTTGCTACCAGTTGCTAACAGTTTCCAGGTTTGCAAAAGCTGTATTAAATTCATGCAAAGTAAAATTTGTTTGTGCAAAGGCATAACATTTCGCATTGCAAATAGTTTTTCTGTTCCCCCATTAGTGAGCAATAGTTTTTGGGGGCTGGAGTCAGTGACCCCCATTTTAAAGCTGGAAAGTAGAAGAAAAAGCAAGTAAACTACTGTAAACAAAATAAATAAGCAGAAGCAAAGTTGGTAGGAACAGAACATTCTATAATATACTAGAAGCTAACTTAAAGATGAACTGTGTAATATATATATATATATATATATATATATATATATATATAATATTAATAATAATATCATATACAATATATTCAACCCTCTCACTATCAGGGTTCTAGTTCTTTTAAACAAGCAGACAAATAATCCACACCAATAAGCATATATTAAAGGAATTATATTGTATAGTAAATCAATAGACTATTACACATAAACAATTACATTTAAGCAAACACATTATTTACAGTAACACATACATTTCTACATACTGTAGTTGTTACCAAAAAGTCATGGGAATAGAGGTCAGCTGAACATGGCTTCCCTCTCTGCTCTGTAGTTCTCACATGCTGTATTGTCCAAGGCTCATCTGGCTTCTCCAGCTGCCTCCTCCTTCTTCCCAGCTGCCCAGCTCAGGCCATCAGTCTCCCTCAGCTGCCCAGCTCAGGTACCCTGTCTCCCCTGTGCATGGTGTTGTGTTTGGTAGCCGAGGATGAGGAGAGTATAACAATGCTTTATTAGCAGGTTCATGCAGCCATTACATAACAGCAGTAAGTCTTACTTTCACTTTCAAGTTGTACAGAAAGTCCTATGTATGCACAGCGCCACCTGCAGGCCATTTGTATAAACACCACACATGGTTCTTTTATACTGGGTTTTCACCTACCCCCACAGAAACACTCCCAACTAACAAAATGCTGAGATAAACGCCCAACTTGAATACATAATACATCCCGTAGAGCAAGTTTTCTTGCATACAGTAATTTTATGGTCCCCACAGCAGACATGAGACTTGGTAGTGACAAGAAACACTTTGATAATTTCCCTGGACAAATGCTAGTCTATCAACCCAAGGCAATTTCTTACAATTGCACCTTTAAAATACTTTGATTGGATTGATTATTTCCAGTGATAAATATAAAATTGCCCTGCATCAGAATCAACCACATCTTTAAGTAAAATTATTTATTTTAAATCGTTTCTTCAATTTGACTTTTTTATACTGGAGGGAGGTCCTTAACATAAAATTAGAGTGAATAAAAACATAACTCGTACTACTGGTGGGTTTACAGAGTAAACATAGTTGACTAGTTATTAGTTGCGCAAATGTCATAATTACCATGTTCTACTAATACATATTATTATCATACATTTCCTTTATTTTTGTAATGTATTATATTTAAAAAATCTACCAGGGAGACCATCTCTGGTCATGCTTTTCAACATCTAAGTATTTATTAATAATAATAACAGTGATTAGTATAACACTTATCTGTACATAGAACAGCGAAGTTGTCATAATACAAAATAATAAAAATGTTGAGCTGACTATTACTAGGCAAGGTCAAGAAAATGTCTATATCAGGAAGAGGTGTAATTAAATAGAACTTCAACTATTTTATAATACAGATTTTTTTAAGTAAGATGAGATGCTAAAAACAGTATAATTGTACCAGGACTTTTAAACTCAGAGACAGCAGGAATAGAGAGGGAAAAAGACCTTTGTAAAGAGATGTAAAAAGTTCCTGTATCTGTACATGTCAAAAAATGTATTGCTTTTGCTTTGTCCTATACCCTTGATTTCTTGGCATTACGTCATTATGCATGCACAAATGTGCCTCAGTATCCAAATGAGTGCTTAAAATGTTGGACCAGGCTGCAAATTAGCAGTAGATAATAGATACCTTCTAAAGAATCCCGTTGTTTACCACATAGTTTATCTGCTATTTTGTGTTCTTTTTTACTTGGCTGCCCCCATGGCTACAAAGCTGCTTGTTTATAAAATTATAGTATATTTTCTGAAGCAAACACGCAAGTTTTACCAATGAAGGGCAATGGTACATTACATTTTCATTACTTTACACACATTTATATTTTAGTGTCACTATTCCTTAAAGAAATGTTACACTGGTGTATAGCTATACAGATAATAGTACATAAGCAAGAAATCAACATTTAATGTAAATGAGTAATAACTGAGTAACTATATTTCAGACAATTCTCAATATCCTCCAGGATTGTATAGAAAATCACAGGAATTATATAGGATATATAGGAATTATATAGATGTTGTGCAATATTCAATCATTTATGTACTTTTTGTTTTGCATGTTTGGAATCATAGGTAAATCACAGGGATGATATATGATATTGCATAGTATTTAGTAATATATTTACTTTTGGATTGCATAGTGGTTTAGTGGTTACCACTGCTTCATTATAGTGCTGGGTCTCTTAGGTTAAAGCCTGAGTAGGACACAATATGCAGAAGTTTGTATAGATTTTATTTCTTTACAGTGAATCTGCATGAGCAAATGATGTGTGTGGTCAGGTGCTTTTAGGATTTGTACTTTACCTTCACCCAGATAAGCTGTTTTTTTAAGGAAATGGTTCATAACATCACAGACCCTCTTGCACATACAAATAAACAGGTTACTTGAAACCTGGAGAAGGTTTCAACCTTGTAGAGTTAAGAAATTATAACAGTGCCCAAGCAGGAGAAATAATAGAACAACCCAAGTCCAATGTGACTAATGGAAGAACTGATTAGGAAAAACAATATCTGTCTGAAAGCAGTTGCACTGTGCAGTACTGGCTATTCCTCAAAGCATAGATTAAGGTCAATGACCTGTCTGTTTACACACCAATATTGCAACTAAAAAAATTTTTTTGGTTAAAGAATAAAAATGTGTATTGTAGAACAAAATATTTGCAATGTCCACAGTGTAGTACAGTAAGAAAACTGTACCATAAAAATCATGACATAATCTAATTAAGTTTATAAAGAATCCATAGATGGGGCAAGTTCCATTGATGCATCTTCTACATATAGTGCTCTCAGTATACTGTTGTTTATAGTGGTAAAATTAGTGTTTTTTTTATGCCAACTCTCTTAAATGATACGAATCTGCCATTCTCCATATTCTATGGAAAAAAGTTCCCCTGGTTTCTGTTTAGAATGTCTCTGTACTCTCTCCAGCTCATTAATATTATTCTTTAGTACTGAGGTCCAAAACTGCACTGTATACTAAAGGTGAGGCCTTACCAGGAACATATATGATGTAATAAGCAGAGAAGGGCAAACCAATTCTAGCGGAAAACAGGCAGAAACTGGAATTTATAACTGTATCCCTGGATACAGTGGTAGAGGCTGAAAGGGAAATACCTTCTTTAATATTCAGGCTAGTTCAGGGTAGAATAAAATCTAGAGAATAATACATCTACAAAAATTTTTTGAAGAGTTTGTACGCAACAACTAAGACAGGCACAATGTTGGAAGAAGCACATGCACCCTTAACATGACCTGTAGTAAAATTAGTTTTTGAATAGAAAGGTGCTGGGAAAAATGTAAAGAGGTGCGATGATGTTTGTTTTAAGAAAATATAGTGTGGAGAGATACATATTTAAGCACAAGCAGAATAGTTAGCAGAAAGATAGAGAGATACATTTTGTTGTTTTTGCCTCCCCAGGGAAGCAAGGAAATTGTCAGAAATTTTCAGACAGAATATCATGTTAACATGACTTATCAGGACAGTTTGTGCTGTAGGGTTGTGTCTGTCCAATGGCTTGACATAAACAGTGGTTAAGGTTTTATAAGAATCAATAAGGAGGGCAGGATGCAAAAGTACTAAAATTGCATGCAGGTTTGCATAAAATGTTTGCATTTGATAAATGTGTAAAACCTCTGTTAACACCTAGATGAATAGATCCCTCTGAAGATATAGAAGAATTTTTATCTTTTTTGAGGATATTAAATTCCTTAAATAAACACACACTGAATTATATTGCAAAAAAAGAGTTTTAAACATCATGAGGAATTGTACTGTTTGATCCCTAGAATTAACGCCGCACTGCTGCTTTTTTTCTACATATTTCAATCATTTGTCTCTTTCAGCATTAAAGTATTTAAATCCCTAAATGCTTGAAATGTGCTGCTTGCCCTCCAATAAAGAGGTTAATTCAACTCGTCTCAGTGCAATTTTAATTTTAATCTTTGATGAAAGCAGAACATGCAAATTAAAACAATGTATTCTTTTGAATTTAATATCCAAGTGAGCTTAATAAATGGGAGAAGGAAGTTGCATTATTATTTTAAAGCTGTTTGGTTGAATTTGAATTGCTGAGTGTTTTAGCGTGTACATGAGATGGTGTGGGCTGAAAGCAGCAGGAAATGATTGCCTGGGCTTCTAATGTCTCTAGATTACAGTCTTTTAAAATCTGTTTCGTTGAGCTAGTGGCGTTTCAAACTTATCCACAAAACAAATAGCACAGCATTTAAAATGTACAGTATTAAGAGAAAGAAGCATAAGTAGCATGCCATGGTTTCCTGCAATAATTATGAATATTCAAGCATCTCATTTAGAATGTTGCCATTATAAATAAATCAATGGAATGCCTGTGCATCTCCTGTTTGTTATTCAAATTCCCTCTTTTCTGGGCTCTCGTGGCATTATTTATTTATGCAATAACATGAAATTCTTGCTGAGTTGCTTTGTTATGTAAGCACTAAGGATATTCGGTTAAACAAATGTTATCCTGGAACTGTTAAGTCTTCACAATATAAAACCCATGCCCAGTTGTATCAGGTAGGAATTTACCTAATCCAAAAAAAGTGCATTACAAAGATAAGATTTTTTTTTTATTTACATGGAAAGACTTAAGGGTAGTACATATTGATCCACTTCTATTCTACATTGTCATATATAAGAATGATATGTAGAACAATCATGATTCTTTAGATGGTAGAAGAGATTAGTGCACTTTGATTTCAGATGCCATTAATGTACAATATATTTACAATTATGAATCCATCATTGTGTATTTCAAGGGCATATCAAGATAATCTACATCCGTAGCTGTTACAGTTTGAGTAGCATGGAAAGCTATGAAATGAAATTTGCACAGGTGCAGTAACCTAAGGCTACCAATGAAATGACCAGTAAATGCTACCTGCATAACTATCTATATGATATGAAGGTATCAGAAATATCAGAAATATTGGAGTGAGCTCAGCTAAAAGGAGCCAAAAACCCTTTGAATTTACAAAAATGCAGTGAAAGATATATACCAATGTAGTATGGAAGGTAGGAGTTTTTAATTTAACAGCTTCATAGTATATCAGTGCATTAGTCAGAGTGGTATCCATCAAACACCTAACTGTAAACAAGGATGTAGATTCTCCAGGTAGGCTAAGAGGGGATGCAATGGCTGGTTAGAATAGTGGGTTTCCCGGGGGGCGGAGCTTGGACATGGTGGAGAGCAGACGCTAAGACTGAGAACTCCGCACACTTGATCCTCTAAAAGCCCACATATTAGCAATTAAAAACGCAATAAATAGGAAACGGGACTTGAACTGACCGGTGAACAACATGGGCAGAAGGTAAGTCCAAGATCAACACTCTACGATGTCACCTTACCTCTGAAAATCAGTGCAGCAAGAGGCGCGGTTCTCCTCACACGATGGCACTGATTCGCAGGCAGCGGACCAGCATGGCATAGCGACATCTTCCCCAGTGGCCTGTGAGTCCTACAAGCTCCCTTTCTCCTACTCCGCTGCCACAGTCTCCTCAATCCCCATATTCTCCCTCAAGTCAGACGCAGACAGATCTGCCCGTAACAGAAAAAAGTTTGAGTGATCAACTGGCCCACTTACAGGCCACACTCACCTCTGCTATTGCCGAAACAGTTTCAAAAGCAGTAAATGCAGCTGTTAGAGTTACAGAAAGACATTAATGATTTGGGCGACCGAACAGATAATCTGGAGGCCTACACAGACGATACGGCACAGCGTTTATTGCACATAGAGGAAGAGAACTCCTTCCTTAAGGAGGAAGTATACCAGCTAAGGGGCATGTGTGAGGATCTGGAGGATCTTACTATGAAAAAGCCGATAAACATACAATATTGGCTAGGAAATTACAGGATCAAAAAACCCAATCCAGAATAAACGCTGTTCAGTTGCCAACAGGCCAACTAACATATAATCCAGACCAAATTGGAGCTAGATTCCATGAATACTATAAGCAATTATACAATCTTAGGCCACAACTGACTAAGCAGCAGGAACAAACAGCACATATAATGGATTTCCTCAAAGAATTATGGCTACCTAAATTCACTGAAGAAGACCTGCAAATCCTAAATAAAGATGTCGACCTAGAAGAGCTAACAGCCACCCTTAAAAATATGGCGAATGGCAAAACTCCTGGTCCAGATGGCCTCCCATATAAATATTATAAATTGTTCCAGCACATATTGTCCCCCTACCTCCTAAACTTGTTTAAACCTAAGGGGCTTAAAAGACAACCTAAGGGGCTTAAAAGACAACAAGGACCCAACCCAGTGCACAAATTATAGACCCATTGCACTCTTGAATAATGATCTAAAATTATTTTCAAAAATACTTGCGAATCGTTTGGCCCCAATATTGCCCAAATTGATACACGAGGATCAGGTAGGCTTTGTTCAGGGCCGACAAGCGGGGGAAAACGTTAGATGTGTGATCAACTTAGTTGAGATAGCAAATAGGCAACACACACCGGCCCTAGTTTTAAGTTTGGACACAGAGAAGGCCTTCGACAGGCTGAATTGGTCTTACTTGTTCACCCTTCTTGAACACTTAAATCTCTCAGGCTCATATTTATTAGCCCTAAAAAACCTATACAGTGCCCCTACAACATACTTAAAATTACCAGGCCAATCGGGCAAACCAATTGCAATCTCTAATGGAACTCTCCAGGGGTATACATTAAGTATAGAACCCCTGGCAGCAGCCATCAGAGCACATCCAGATATTTCAGGAGTACAAACTCAGGTGGCCCAATATAAGGTGGCCTTGTTTGCGGATGATATTCTTCTTACCTTGACTAAA
>CM044437.1:46503121-46517426 GCA_024363595.1 Xenopus borealis
ATTGGAACTCAGATTCCAGCCAAACATAGCCAAATATTCAATTAAATTCTAAACCATTAATACAGAGAACTAAATCTACACTGGACAACTGGTCTAAAAACATGATTTCATGGTTTGGAAAAATTGCAGCCCTGAAAATGAATATACTACCAAAATATATTTATCTGTTTTCAACATTGCCAGTGTTCATATCAACTAAGGTGCTGAAGAGTATTCAAATATTGTTTAATAATTTTGCATCGAATCACAAGATACATAGAATAGCTAAGTCAGTAATTATGTCAGCAGTGAGACATGGTGGTCTGGGTGTGCCAAATATACAAAAGTACTATGAAGCCTCACAATTAAGGCAACTACTTGCTTGGTCCAGTTGATCAACCCCACACAAATGTCATATACTTAAGAAATCCAAATTTCCCTCCGGGTATGGCGGTCTCATACCATACAAGATGGAGTGCAACTCACACCTATACTATCACAGAGATGCTGGACCCTCGGAGCCATACTATGCTCCCACTTCAGGTGATGAAAGAAAAGGCATTGCAAGTCAATTTAAAACAATATGAATATCTACAATTACGCCATTTTATACAGCCATTCACAGCATTTGCAAAGACACACCCCCCAACAGCATTTGAAGTTCTGGCAAGAAGAGGATTCCCACAAAAAAAGCCTCATCTCAATCATTTACAATATGCTTACTTCTCCTCTCCAAAGCCCTCAATGTAGACACAAGTATATGGACAAATAGGATGAAGTTCTCCCAAATCCGCTCTCAGAGATAGAATGGGCTAAAGTTTGGGATAATCCCAAAAGAATGAACATCTGTGTCAAACAAAAGGAACATATTTACAAGATCCTGATGTTCTGGTACCACACTCCGGACAAGCTGCACAGGCTATTCCCAGACTCACCCTCGACCTGCTGGAGGGGATGTGGAGAGCAAGGAACATTGATACATATTTTCTGGGACTGCCCAATCATTCAACACCATTGGAAAGACATATCCAATCTTTTAGGCCGAATTTTGTCCCGGCAGATCCCATGGGATCCCACTACAATGTTATTGGGGAGGCCCATGGAAAATCTTATAAAAAGTGGCCAAAGTCTTGTTAACCAGATTCTCACAGCCACACGAATAGCTATTGCGAGCAAGTGGAAAACAGCAACAGCACCTGTTCTTGGGGAAGTAATAAAAAGGATAAATAAACACCAACAAAGTATTTGAACATGGCATTGTTGCACTGCGCAATAACCTGGACCAATATAGGGCCATATGGGACTTATGGGAACTGGATAACCCGACTGCGGGAACATGAGAGATTGGGCACACCCAGACACCATGTGTCCTGCAAAAGGAAACAGAGCTTCCTTCCAATGCTTGACTAATGAATTGACTAATTGACTAAAGCTATGGACAACTGAATATGACGAATATTTTTCTTGACATATAATGAAGTTATTTATCTCAAGTTAAAAATTGAAAAAAAGCAAATTAAGGTTACAATTCAGTTTGGTGTTCGACCAAGTTTTTTTTTTTTTTGAGGAGTCTGAATTATAGTTCAGAAAAAAATATTATGGATTTGGCACATTGCCAAAAAAACAAACAATTTGGCATCCAGCTACATCAGGGTTCTACTCTTAACAAAATGTAGATTGAGATGCAGTGGCTACAATAAAATGCATATTCTAAGTTACTTTAATTAGAATTGACAGCACCAAAGACAGGGTTTGTTGTACTAAATAAATATACCCTGGGTCCAGATTTTTGCCACAAGTGTACTGTAATGAAACCAACATTAGAAAACAGTTTCTTTATGTAAGATAACAGTAAAACAAATTATTATAAGCAGCATTCTCATTAGTGAATTCTTTTGCATCTTTTATGTTTTAAAAAGTTTTAAACTTTTTAGAAATCTAGGAGACACTGGAAAATGTTTATAGAGGGTTTAGTTCTGTTTTGAATCCCTGACCAGGCATTGAATTAACATATTTGAGCATCAATATGCCATCAAAAGCAAGCAAGCATTATGAGAAAGAAGTACTGTCTAGTAAAGTTCAATTTGGAGACGAGTTTATATAATTTGAACTTGAAAATATTGAACTTTTTAGACTTGGGTTAATACAGATAAACTAGCCATAATAATTAATAACTTGTGTTTAGATTTGTGTCAAATAAATTGTGCATGATTTATTTGGGGTTATTTGCATACTACTTCATACTTCTTTATAACCTTGATGCTCCTCTCCTTGATATGATCTTTTAACTGACTATGCAAGATGGCATCTTTCCTGTAAAATAAACCATTAACCTTACCATTTATACTTTCAGGAATACATCCAAAAATGCTATAATTATTTGAAATGGATGCCCTGCCATTAATCTGCAGACTCATGCCATTAAGAATATAACTTTAAGTAGAGAGGACTGATATGAGAATTTCTGTTTATGCTGCTATTGCTCTCCCTTTATAGACATGCAATGCTGAAATCTAACATAAGTTAAAGGTTCAAATAAAATACAGGTCTGGGATTTATTATTCAGAAAACTTGGGTATTTTGTTAATAGGATTGGTTTCTATCAACTTGGATTTATGTTAGATTAGTTTGAATTGTTTTCAGCGAATAATATTTTATTATAGAAAAAACGAATGATTCATAGATTAATATTTTTTTAACTAGGACACCATGGAAAATGGCATTGAAATGTACTAGTGTTCAAATGTTTGGACCAAAAATAAACTATTTTCATGATTTTGAGAAAAACTGTTTTTTAAACCAAAGTAGCATTCAATTGATCAGAATACTTTTTTTTATTGAAACTTCTCATTAATCTAATTATCCCCCATTTGCTGAAATTCCAGCTTTGCAAACCTTTGTCATCATAGCTGTCCATTTTTGAAGATATGTAGGGAAATTTTAACCCATGTCTTCTGTAGATGTTTCATCTCTAATAAGGCTTGAACAGTGTGTATGCATCCTGCTGCAAAATGAAATTTGCCCCAACCAAGCAATATCCACATGGAATGGATTTGTGAAAAATACATTTTAGTAATTAATAATTACAAACTTTTCAAAACTGGAGTTATGCAACAGAAGCCACCAAGTTGACAAGGTGATGTAACCCCCAAAAATTATTTAGGAGGTAATATTAACTGGTCATCTGTAGCGAATAACTTTTTGATTGCTATGGGTTCCTGCTTCTGGCCAAATGAATGCCTTATATTATATGGGAGGTGTATATGCTAATTTTAACAAGTGTAAGGGAACAAATATGTAAACTGTATTTTGTAAAATGTAGGGGACAAAATAGAGTTACAGGCATTGAAAAGGAATTAAACAGAGGAAACTGTGTGAACCAAAACTTTTGCAGAAAGATTAGATGAAGTCAAAAAAGGTTATTATTTAAAAAGGCTAATTGATCTCTGCTCATTCTTAAATTGTAACATTTTTGATTAAATTAAGGAATTTACCTTTCTTATAGCTGTTTCTGTCTGCTGCTGGAAAGTAAATGAGGCGTCATGAACATGATCTGTAGATACGATAAGAATAGAGAACAGGTGGAACAGTTTAACAGCAGACCGTTATGGACAGATTTATCAAAGGTTGATTTTCAAAATGTTCTCTATTTAAATATACTGACAACTCCAATGGGACGTTATTTAAGAAAACATTTGAATGTCTAATATTTCATCGACTAAGCCTGACTCGAAAATTCAAATTGAATTTGAATCGAATTTTAAGAGAAAAAAAAAAAGCAAGGTCGACAGGCACTCAATGGATCCACAGGACCAAAGGGATTCCAATAAAAGTATACTTTACTATTACAAAGTTAAAAATACAAATGCATCTCCATCCACCCTACGTGTTTTGCACCCTTCAGGGTGCTTAGTGATGGGCTCTAATAACACTTCCAGGACATGAGCATTTATACAAGAAGCAACCAATCAGAAAAAACAAAAGAAAAAAATACTTAAAGGAACAGTACCTCTCAATTCAAACTATATAGAAGATATTTAAATATTTCTATTAATAATAATAATAATAATAATAAAGTATACTTTTATTGGAATCCCTTTGGTCCCGTTGAGTGCCTTTTGGCCTGGCTTTTTTTTTTCTCTTGCCATGCTGCTCCCTGAAGCTGGGGGTCTGGGGCTGGTGCACCTGGACCACTTTTACGATTTGGTAAGGTTTTCACATTGATTCTGGAGCACCTTGTTTTTTTGTCATCATATTGAATCCAAATTTCCTTCCGGAAAAAATTTGAATGTCAGAAAAGCAATTAAGAATTGTTTCCATGGTCGAGGTGTGATAAATCTCACATTGAAATTGAGTTGTTCTAATTTGAATCTGTGAATTTTGACACCAAAAAATTATTTAAAAATTTGGACTCAAATTGGACCCTTAATAAATCTGACACTTAAAAAAAGGCATATAAAGGTGGACGGTCTCCATTAGTAATAGGCTAATTTAATCGGCAGGCGCGAAATCGCGGCAAATTCCCGCAATACACTGCCGCCTAATACAATGCTAGCGAAAATTTGGCTGCCGAAAATCTGCTGGCCGAAAAAATGTGACGCGACTCGTTTCGCACATTTTTTGCCAATTTGGGAATTTCGCTGGGAATCCACAAATTTTTCCGTGAAACGGGATAGATACGTCCATCACTAGTCTCCATATATGTTTTAAAAGACAACAAAATAAGTGCTTATTCACAAACTCAAAAAGGCCACCATGAGTCAGTACAGCTTCAATAGCCTTGTTATTCTTTTATAAAATACTTGAGAATGGTCCAGAAAAAGGGTATCAACATAAGTTTTAATGATATGGAAGGATTTGCAAAAAAAAAAAAAGGGAAGTGGATACAATGCAGGAACGAGGATTTCCAGTGATAGCCCCAGTTTGTAAAAATAAAGTGGGAGAAAATAATGTTGGATAATGACTTAAAACTGCTGTAAAGAAATCTAAAGCTGGTCATAGACATAAAGAATTTTGAAAGATCCAATTGTTATCATTAGTGATGGGCGAATCTCCCGAGATTCGCTTCGCCGAAAAATTTGCGTAGTTTCCGGGCGCGCGTGTGTCGTTTTCGTCACGTCAAAAACTACGCGCAACTCATTTTTCCGGCGAAATTTCGCTGGCGATTCGCGAATTTATTCCCAAGCGGCGAATCGCGGGAATTCGCTGCGAATTCACCCCTGGCGAATAAATTCGCCCATCACTAGTTATCGTGAGACCACGATTGTCTCAAAACGATCGTTTAAATGCCTGATGTGTCCATCAACTAAAAAGACCATTTCAGGCAATATTGCCAGCAAAACTGAAGGATCCCAGCATGCTTGGCCCTGCAAACATAGGTAGATTGCATGGGGACCGATAAAGATTTTCTAACCTGACCGATCAATCATCAGACCAATGTCGGACGAAAAATCGTAAGTTGAACGATCGTTTGTATCCCACTAGCCGCGCGATAATTTGACAGATTGGTCGGACTTCCCTAAGATTGGTAGTTCGGCAGGCAAAGATCATTGCATCTATGGGGAGCTTTAATTGTAAGTGTTAGATTTTGCAGAAAGTTATTTAGGGGGGATATTTATCAAACTCGATTTTATCTCGGCATTTGCTGCTACAAACTCTGATCAAATCCACTCAGGTTTTTTTCACTTATTTATTATTAAATTTTCCTGTAAATTAGCTTTGCGATTTTTCAGATTTCGGATCAGAAAACTCAGAATTATTCAGATTTTTCTCCCAAAAGCTTAGATTTCTTATGCTTTTCGTGGTATTGCCCGAAACCCAGCGCACATAAAAAGAATCAATGGGACTTCTCTACAACCTTGACAGGTCTGAGATGTCGGATTTTCAAATTCAGACTTTTTCATCCTCTGGTTTTAATAAATTCCAAAAAAAAATTTTGTTTGTTTTTATCAAAAAAAAAACAAACATTTTCGGGATTTTGGCATTTGGAGTTTAGTAAATAACTCCCATAGTGTATAGAAGCAGGAATGTAAGCAGTGATGGATATACCTGAATAGAAAGACAGACAAATGGAGGGTTAGATGAAGGGACTACCTGTAGAAGCATTGATCAGACAAATAAACAACAGTAACTAAGACATTTGTAAAAGAGTGTCGGACAGGGAGCTTCTAATTGTCAGCAAAATTCATTTATCCATGTAAGCAGGCTTCAGGGTCCTCTGTGGTGTCTCCAGTTAAATTTTATTTGGGCTCTTTTAAGATCACTTGTGAACAACTGGGATTATTTTATTATTATTATTATTAACATGTATTTCTATAGCGCCAACTTGTTGCGTAGCGCTGTAAAGTGAATGTGATTATACAACCAAATCACATGAATTACATATATAGAACATAAAGAGTTACATACATCACAATAAATATGGAGTTACTGTGCATGCATCACAATAAATACTGGTACAGGAGGTGAGGAAGGCCCTCTCCCCTTAGATGTGTCTTAAAATAGGTAAACAGAGCTGACACAGTTCTAAACACAGGACTAGAGAATGAGATTGATTTTCGCTAATTAGGCAACAAGGTAATTACCTAGTTGTGTCACAGGACGCGATAAGACAAGTGAAAGATAGCAGTGTGTTTTAACTGTAAAGTTTTATAGTGGGGTTTTAGGGAGTAATGTTGACATAGCCAGAGCTCAAGTTGGTAACTCAATGTATAAAAAATGCACACTGCAGGGTCTGGTAAATAAAAACAGTACAATAATTAGCTGTAGATACACAGAAGAAAGAAAATCACTCCTTATTAAACTGCATTTAGTGCACATCTTATTTTAGTTTACTTGAAATTTATTGGCCTAAGCAGTGTTCTTTCCACAGATAAGTACACTTTCGTATATTTTTTGTGTAGGCCAGACTTTCCATAGGCCAGACTTTCCATATATACAGATGAAGCCACTTTGGATTGTGTGTTTGACACAGAATAACTAAACACAAATTTCCCATTTGTCCCATTTAACACAGAAAATTGTGTCACAGCATCACATCTAATTAAAGTGTTCACCGTTGTTCACAATGGTATGCTAACGAAAAGGTTAAATGGATTAAATGAGCTAAGATAACTTTAGATAAGTTTCTTCAATTAAGTCTGAGTCATGACGCATTTAACACTAAGGGGCAGATTTATCATTGGTCATTTTTAAAAAAATCCAAATTAGAAGGATTTTACCGCTTTTCGATTGGTCGAACGATCAAATAGTAAAAATTCGATAGATCAATGAAATCGTTTGAATCGATCGATTTGAACGATTTTAACCCTATGGTCGAATGTTTACTATTCGATCTAAATTCACCAAAACCACTTTGCCAGGTTGAACATCCACTTGCTCTCTAAATAAGTTGAACAAAAACATTAACTGCTTAACCCATACCCACGTCATCTCATTCTGTATACTAGCACACCTCTGATTCCAAAACAAGGAATTTTCAGAAGCAGTGGAGAAGTGCACTTCCCCAGTCTGACCTGCACCCAAACCTAACCTGCAGTGGTTGGCTAAATTTCTACTCAAACCTGTCCAACTGGTGGTCAACCTGTATGTCACCATGGGTTACAAGTTCAACCCACCCGTCAATACTTGCTCTCTCTCTCTTTCTCTCTGTCTATCTATCATTTATCTTTCTATTTATCCATCTATTCATCCATCTCTTTAGCATGAAAAAATTAATTACTTAACATTTGCTCATTTTACATATTGCTTTGTGAAGAATGTCAGTCTTAAATTATTTTTGCCATTTTTTTATTCAATAATATAGAAAGGCTTAGCCTAAATTCCAATACTGCTGAGACAACAAACAAATTAAGTTGACAACATAACATAACTTATGGTTTTCACAGAAATAGTTATAGGATTGCTACTTTTGCTGTTGGTTTATATCAAGATCTATGCCACAGGCCAACAGTTTTATTGAAATTCTAAAGAACAAATCTGCAGAAGCTGGAAGCTCCAGGCTGTTATCAGCTACCTACACTGGAGCATCCTGACACACTATAATTGAAATTCATTGCTTGACCTTTAGTCTATAAAAAGGTATTCTGTCATTAGTACTGACTGTCTGCTGTATTCTTGTGTCACTCCTCGGGCCAGCTTAAACCATCCAGGATGAAATGGTCTATTTTATGTCATAACCCTGAGTCTGGCAATTTTTAAAGTCAGCTGTGAAAGTAATGTAATTCACTTAAGTGCATATAATATATTCTGATGGAATATACATATATACCTTTATGGGTGCATTTATGTTGTTATTATTTCTTTGGAAAATAAACTTCATTTGAGGTGTCATATAATATTAAAGGCAAAGATTTCCAATAGATAAAGCATCAAAAACTTGAAAGTAAAATTCTAAAGCACTTCTTGGAAAACACAAATAGGTACACTTCACTAAAATATTCAGCCAGGAGAAAATGAGAAGCTGACATACTTTGGAGCCAAAACACAGTTCATAAATGCATCAAGCTTGACACAACTGGCCTCCCTCTCTCTAATCATACAATCCTTTGCTTAGCACTTTCAGCTCAGAAACAGAAGATGAGGTTGCTAAGCTCTTCTCATGTTGTAAGTGTAATACCTGACCTCATGGTTCAGTTTCACTGCTGTTTTTTTTTTCTCTTAGTTTAGCATCCATTTATGATTTCAAAGTTGGCATTGAAAACTGTACATCAGTAACTGCTGATTAAACTAAATTATACCAGATAATTAGATCTATGTAGAATGGTTTTAATCTCACAGGGAGGGGAGCAGCATTAAAATGCAATACTGGAGAAATGCTGCTTATGATGTTTTATTTTGCATATAATGCACAAAATAAATGCCATAACTGTTTAATTTCACATTTGTTTCAGATTTATGTGAGTCTTCTGCATATTACTCTTTGTGCAAAGACCTAGTCTGCAAATTAAATGTAAATTTCCAATGTAATTTATTTTCAGAACATAGAAATAGTAATGGCTGGATCTGTCTATTTCGCTTTGCAGATAAGAAAAAAAAAAAATCACGAAATCCATAATCAATGGTAATTTTTTTTTTGCAGCAACTTTTTCCAAGTCACACAACTTTTTTTTTAAAGCACTGTGGAGTCTATGGGCATTTTTTATCAGAGAAACCTGGTGAAACATTTTTTTTTTAATTTTTTTATCATTCCAAAGTAAAAACAAGTATCTGGCAGACTGGAATCCACAAAAGGCCACCAAAAAAGCGATAAAGTTTTAAAAATGTATACTATTAGGCCAACTTTATGGATTGGTTGTCTCTGCTGATAATATTAAATAAATATTGCTAGAACTATTTATAAAGTTCTTAAATAAATTATATTTTACCCCCTATAAACTGACAGATTTTATAAAACAAAATTTCTACTTAGCCTGCACTAGTTCATATTGGCTGAATCTGTAGCTCACATTAACACATACCTTTAGGTGCTGTTTCCAGGGTTCCATTTACATGTTACGCCTCCACACACAACTTGATTCCTTTTAGTGCCACAAGCATCACCATACTGTAACTGATCCAAAGGACCACCATAAAAAACCAAGGCAAGGTGCTGATTGGCGGTAGCCCACTTCTTAAAGGGATCCTGTCATGGGAAAATGTTTTGTTTCAAAATGTATCAATAGTGCTGTTCCAGAAGAATTCTGCATTGAAACCCATTTATCAAAAGAGCAAACCGATTTTTTTATATTTCATTTTGAAATCTGACATGGGGCTAGACATATTGTCAATTTCCCAGCTACCCCAAGTCATGTGACTTGTGCTCTGATAAACTTCAATCAGTCTTTACTGCTGTACTGCAAGTTGGAGTGAAAGCACCCCCTCCCTTTCCCCCACCCAGCAGCCTAACAAAAGAACAATGGGAAGGTAAACAGATAACAGCTCCCTAACACAAGATAACAGCTGCCTGGTACATTTAAGAACAACACTCAATAGTAAAACCCATGTCCCACTGCGTACTATTCAGTTACATTGAGAAGGAAAAACAACAGCCTGCCAGAAAGCAGTTCCCTCCTGAAGTGCTGGCACAAGTCACATGACTGGGGCAGCTGGGAAATTGACAAAATGGCTAGCCCCATGTCAGATTTCAAAACTGAATATAAAAAAATCTGTTTGCTCTTTTGAGAAATGGATTTCAGTGCAGAAGTCTATTGGAGCAGCACTATTAACTGATGCATTTAAAAAAAACGTGTTTTCCCATGACAGTTTCCCTTTAACATAACATTTTTAGGACAGCTCACAGGAAATCAATAGATTTTACATTTGAATTGTGGGCTATATTTTTAATAAGAATCTCTAAGGACTCATGAAAAGGTCATTTATTTTAGAAAATGGTCTCGGAGTCCCAAATTGTACCATGTGTTTGGGTACAACTTTGTTTTATTTCTGTATAACATAATGCATGTCATCCTAATGTTCTTGTATTGTTCTGGGAAAGTCTATTTTATGTGAACAGAAAAAATATAAACAGAAATTGTGAAATGATTATTGGTACTAAAGTGTAATCTCTTCCACACTATGTGGTTTTATGTCTGTTCTGCAAGACAATATGTGCCAAGTCTTCCCAACTTGCCATTTTGAATTAATGCAGCGTTATGCTTCAGCTACATCCTGTGGGATCGGTATAAAGTGAAGCCAAACTATAAGCAAGCATCTGACTTAAGGAGTTTATGTGACTGAGTTTGTACAGTAGGTAATAATGTTATAACATAGTTCTTTATTACTGTAAAACAGAAAAATGCTGCCCTGTTTTTATCATAAAATGTATTGCAGACAACACAAGCATGCCATTATTAACTACACAATAGTAACTAATTAGTCAAATAAGATCATATAGGAATATATTTTTCTAGAATGCGATGGAAAATGGTGGTTTGCCACAGCCCTTCGTAGTCTATTGGCATACTTTATCTGGTGGATAAACACAAAAGCCCATCTCATCTAACTAACACATCTAACTAACTTTGTTATATAAAGGATGCAATAATGGGCTTCTAGGCTTCTTTTCAAATATAACACTTGGGTTAAAGTCTCATTGATGGTAAATTGTTGAATACAAAATTATAACTATATTCACATTGCAATAATGCTCATAATTTAAAATAGAACAGCATGAAACAGAAAAATATTTCCTCCCCTAATTCTTTTCCTAACTTGTCATATTCAGGACCTCCATCAAATTAGAATCTGCTTCAAATGCGACCCTTATTGACCATCAGAACAAATTCCTTATTTGAGATTTATCTGAACTTAAAAATGTATCCAGTCAAGTCTTCCATATCTAGAGAACTTCTTTATCTTCGCCTGTTCTCACAATCATCACCACCCTTCACTAACCACAATCTCAAACTTTTGACTAAGCTTGCTCAGGGAATCACCAACTTTAGGCTTTTTATAATATTGTTCTCTCCCCTTCCTCTCTGTGGTGTCTAGGTACAGTGCCCAAGCATCCACCAGACTGCCAGGCACAATGGTTTCACTAGTCTGCCACTAACGTAATACCTAAATGCTCTCTTCCTTGTCTTTTCCAACAAGTCTTGGGGGCAGATTTACTACTGGTCAAATTTCGAATTAAAAAAAAATTTGAAATTCGACCATCAAATTTTTTCTTGGGTTCATTTTTCCTGAAAGCTTTCAGGAGGTCCTCCATAGGCTACAATGGCTATTCAGCAGCTTTAAGGTGGCTAATAGTCAAATTCGAATTTTCAATTTTTTTTTCAATTCAAATAGAAAGTTGGGCTATTTCATAGTCGAAGTAGCACAAAATTACTAAGAAATTCTAATTTTAAAAATTCATATTTCATTCGAAAATGGTGTGGGAAGGAATGTTTTGGGGTTTTAGAGCACTGGGCTGATTTTTCCTTGGGGTAAAACCTATACAGTTGTGCTAGGGGAAAGAATGGCTAAGAGGTTGGAGGGGTGTTTAAACTAGGCAAGGGGTGGGTGATATAAAGAATTATGGGGAAGCCAGGGTAGATGGGGCAGTGGTATTAGTAAGGGGTGATGGGGGAGGAGCGAGGGGGCATACAGTTTACCAGCTAGGGAGGTCCCTCTTTAACAAGGAAAACAGACTAATACTAACTTAACGTATAATTATATTAAGTAATGCAAATTTCAAACGTAAAAGTAGTAACCTCCGCTGTATGCTGGCAAATACACAGAGTTTGACAGGTAAAATGGAAGACCTAGAATTAATTGCATGCTCTAAAAAAGTATATAATTGGTTTTATTGATACCTGGTGGGATGAAACATGTAACTGGACTGTGAATAAAAATGGTGTAAATTTAAAGAATCAAAAAGGGTGGAGGAGTGTGTTTGTATGCAAAGCCTGAATTAAAGTCATGCGCTAAAGAAATAATCATAGCCGGCACTGGTGAGGGTGTGGAATCCCTCTGGGTAGAGATTTTGACTTGGCAAAATGTAACAAAGAAAATGAGCATTGGTGTGTGCTATAAACTTTGTATAAGTGAGCAGCATGAAGCCCAGCTACACAAAGTGAAGCAGCTTCACAACTAGGTTAGGTCATTACTATGGGTGATTTCAATTATCCAGACATTGACTGGGGGTTGCCAAAACAAAATCTAGTTGGTTTATAAATATGCTAGTTCAAGAACCTACTAAGAATAACTCTCTTTTGGATCTTGTAATAGCTAATAATTTGTGTGGGTGAACATTTAAGGAATAGTAATCAAAACATGGTCTCCTTTGAGATTCTGCTGCAGAGGCAATTCTATAAGTGAGTAAATAAAACACTATGCTTCAGAAATACAAACTTTGAAAGTATAAGGGCATCAATGCAACATATTAAGTGGGAAATGCTTTTCAAAGGTTAAACATTGAACAAAAACGGGAAACCTTTAAAATGCTGCTTAATAAATATATATGTCTGGGAAAAACTTTTTGGTTCAATAGAAGTGTTAGTGTTGAGGTGGTGTTTTTATGTGTGTGTATATATAGCTGATCCGCAGGGGGCACCTCTGGCTTCTGAGGAAGTGACCATTATAGTCACGAAACATGTATCTCACCCTGCTTCATGGTCAAGTCGGAAGGAATATTACGGGGGCAGATGGATAAGTTCTTCTCTTCAGCAGTATATCCGTTTATTTTTAAAAACATTAATAGGTGAATTTAATACAAGTCTATAACTAAAAACTATTTGCAATGAGAAAAGTTAAGCCTTTGCACGAACAAATTTTGCTTTGCACGAATGCAATATACCTTTTGTGAACCCGGAAACTGTTCAGCGACCAAGGCCGTTTGCAAATTTTATACTTTGCGCTAATGTGCTGTCAATGTAATAAAACTTCTTACTGAAAAAGTCGCAATGTTTGCTTCAAAAGATTAAAACACCTTCAAGCACTTCTTAAGAGTGCGCAACAATTTGTAATGCGCAATAACAATTCGCAATGCAATAACCGTTTAAGGAACAATATTACATTGCGAGATGTGGATTTTTACTCTTATTAGTGTGCAATGTTTTGCTCTTTGTGACTTTAATTACATTCCCCCTAAGCATTTCATTTCTTCCAGATGAAGGTAGACCGGTATCAGTGGTGCCTATAGGGGTAACTTTGTTGCACCCCTTATTGAACTCATTGTTAAACTCATCTAGATTACTTGTAAAATAATAATTTTGGAACAAATCACCCTTGCAAATATGCACCCCCAACAAATTCTCTCCTCTAAAAACATTTTTATAAATAGGGAGAAAGGGGTGGATACTGCTGCACATTCTGCAGAATCGCATTCCATAAACACCAGTGCCTAGCACAGCGTCTTGAATATAGCTCCAACAATTTTGAAAAATATTACATGTATGTAAACATACAAAATAATGCACTACTACGCTTTGCATTTAACCTGTAACGAATCAAATCATAACTGAAACCACAGCCACATACAATAGAAATTGAACAAACCTTTAAATACAATTTACATCCATAACGAGAACAGGTCATTATGCAATGAGATGTCTATTATAATTACTGGTATACGAGTTCAACTTGTTCTTCTCTGTTAGCTCCTTTGCCTTAACATATGGTATTATAGTAATGTTACAAAACTAATTAATCATTCCTAATATAGGAGTTTAGTTCCATATGCTGTCTTCTGTCAAAGGTTTATATGAAGCATGTCTCAGTCTGTCATCACAATAATCATATGCTATGCTGGATCCCCATGTGCATTCCTAACTAACCTTTTTGTTTTGGGCTACAAAAAAAGACACATTTTTCAAGTCTTTGCTTCTGAGTATAAGGGGTTATTTATTAAGAAAAGCACAGAGTGCAA
>CM044437.1:46539961-46551160 GCA_024363595.1 Xenopus borealis
AAAAGAATAAGAAATCAGGAAGGGGGCAAATAGTTTTTCACACCACTGTATATGCATTTTCAATTATGTGAATGCATTGGCAGACTTTAAGGATTTTATACACATAAAAGACACACTTTTATGTGTATGTTTTAAAAACATAGTAAGTTTTATTTCTTCTACTGACTAGCTTTTATGTCTTTTTTTTATGACTATTTTGTGTCCTTTTTTTCCAGCCCCAAGAGACTTGCACTGTTTATCAGCTTAATCAACATGACTGACAGGAAACCTGATAAAAGCGAATGATTCTCGGCTGGTGGGACTGCAGTCTTTTGAAATGTCAGTACTCAGAGAGCTGCATTTACATTTCTTTAGGAGTGAAGCTCTTACAAGATTTTCATTTCTTACACTAGAGGGATGAAAGCTAAAACTTTTTAAGAACCCATTAGACATATTAAGAACCTATTATAAAACTTACAGTGTCAGCATGACGGTAAAGTACCTGCTCTTACTGAAATGTGCACCCTGCTTGATCATGACACTCACCATCGTGCAGTGTTTTAGTGGCTAATGGGTGTGGCACTCAAGAGACTGTTGCATTACAGATGAGATTCAGGCAAACAAATAGATCAAGTAAAACCATTGTCATATTATTAGACTAAATTCTGCATCCTGCATATAAAGGCAATTAATAAGTTGTACATTTGGACGGAGCATTCTAGATTGTACATCAGCAATCTAGGATGTACATCAGTTAAACATTCTAGATTTTTTAAAGCTATAGAACAAACCTTTCCCACAAATAAGCTGAAATTATCACCTAGTCTCCAGCCTCACAATATAAAAACATGCAAAATTGAACTTCCCTTACTTACATATACACTGTAAAAATGGTTTAACCAATAAATAATTTATATAGGTATACGTTCCATTATTTGAAACTCATTCAGAAAGTTTAAAATTATGGGAAGGCCATCTGCCATAAGCTCCATTTTAAGCTTGTAATTCCAATTTTGTAAAATGATTTCCTTTTCATTGGTAATAAATATATTTATATAATCGTTATTGGATGTGAAACAATCATTTTGAGTTGAATTAATGTGTTAAAATGCTTTTAGCAGACTTGAGGGGGATCCAAATTACTTGTATAAAAGAAATTCTAAGTGCAAAATGCTTTGAATGCTTATAAAATAAGAATTCCTCAAAAGCAATTGGCTCCCTCTTCATTAGACTGATAGGATTGCAAATGGAACTCGAAGAGATTCACATATTTGAAAAAATGAATTTAGAATCTCTAAAATCATACAGATTTCAGTCTGGTACCATGAGCACTTTACACTGAAGGGAAACATTAGCCTTAAACTCTGAAAAATAAGAAAATGAGGGATGTCACTGTGGCCGGCTTAAATATATTGCAATATTTGGACAAACAATCCCTGTTTTGTTTAAAGAGTAAGGCATTTTTAGTAGCTGTATGCACAAAATGTCTCAGTCTTAAATATATTGATAATGGTTTGAGTGCAGAGGACCTCTTGTATTTTGTGGTCACAACCTCATTGCACCCCCGCCTAATGGTTTTAAAAATTAGTGGTAAGCACAACTATTCCTTGTTTGGATGTCACTGTGGTCCCACTAAAATGGTCCCAATTCACTGCATGCATTGAAGCCACTCACTAAAGCTACTTGAATCTAAACAAGCGCCTTATACTTTGCATCTTTGCACTCCACACAATTGCCTCTGATACTCATTCTTGAGAACTGTATGCAAGAGAGCCTATTGTGCAGGTAAATCCTGCAGCCCCCTGAAGATGGTTTCCACCATAATAAATACAACTACTTCTTAAAGAAGTTATTACATTTCCAGTCTGAAGGACCTTTACCTGACATATAACCCATTTTGCTTAACTTCATTTACCTGTTAAACAGAATAGTTCCAGACTGTGAACAAGGACCTTACATAGAATCGACACTTATATTAATATAAAATGTAAAAGGGCTAAACTTCCAAACAGAATATATCTGCTACAATATGAAATGCAAAAAGGAAAGGTTGTGGGATCACTCCATGGTTAAATACTAAAATACAATGGAAGTGCTACTGATCTGGCCAAATTAACTACAGACATATGGTGGCTTGTCAATTTTATGATCATAAATTTGTAACTAAAAAAATCCTTCTCTTTGTAAATAAATGAATCAGCATAGAGTATTTATGTGAAAAGGCATCAGGGAATGTGCATTGGTCAATTTCTCTTCTTTATCTCTATGTCTGTAGTTAATTTGGCCAGATCAGTAGCACTTGCATTGTATTTTGGTATTTAGCCTTGGAGTGCTCCCACAACCTTTCATTTTTGCATTTCGTATTGTAGCAGATTTATTCTGTTAGGAGGTTTAGCAGCTATGCTGCAGGCCAGGCTTCCATGTGGTTGTAGCACCTGTCATACCTGTCCCTTTAAATGGTGGCCCCATGCCTTTAGAACTGGATGTTGGTCTGGGCAGTTCCTCTCTCTCGTAAAAGCCACATGTGGTCTAGGTTCTCTCTCTCACCTTTGAAAGCTAATGGTGGGGGAGGACTAAGCCCTATGATTGAAACCAATGCCCAGGTTGGGAGACCTTTATATCAGGTAATGCATTTCTGCTGGGAGGCCTTAGCATTTAAGTATGCTGAACAGGGGTAAATCGTGAGGGACCACCATATGGGTTTTATTTAACGTGGTATTGGTAACAATTTTATGATCATAATTTTGTAGCTAAAAAACACCCTGTCTTTTTAAATACTGTAAATGCTTCTGCATAGATTACTTATGTGACAGGGGACCAGGGAATTTGCACTGATCAATCTCTCTTCATAGTTGCATAGTTACATTTGGTTGAAAAAAAGACAAAGTCCATCAAATTCAACCATTCCAAATTAAAACCAAGCATACAACAACATACACTCCTCTACACTTTCACACAAACCATATATGCCCATAGCTATACCAACTGTAGAGTTTAGTATCACAGTAGCCTTTGATATTATGTCCATCCATAAAAAAATCCAAGCCCCCTTAAAAGCATCAACAGAATCAACATCACCCGGCAGTGCATTCCACAACCTCACTTTCCTTACTATGAAGAACCAAATACGCTGCTTCAAATTAGTAATTTTCTTATAGTCTGAAGGGGTGGCCTCTGGAAACTCCCAACGCACTGCCATTAAGTGTATAACTTTCATTTATATTATTTTTGCCAAAGTGCATAAACTTGCATTTATCAACATTGAAACAAATTTTCCAGTTTGCTTCTTTTTCTCTATGTCTGTAGTTAAATTGTCCAGATCAGTAGCACTTCCATTGTATTTTAGTTTTTAGCCATGGATTGCTCCCAGAACCTTTCCTTTTTGGATTTGTATTATATTTTTATATTATTCAGGGTCATGGACAGTATTCACACTTAGAGTACTTAGAGTGGGTTAGTCTTAAGTACTTGCTAAACCTGATAGTTGGTCCACATGACTTCTCTGAGTCATGTTCTTTCTAATTTCATGCATTTCATTGAATGCTTTAGTTTCTGTTCTTATGCCCCTTCACATTGGGACACCGAAACTTTTTTGTATTGCAAGTGCTAATATAACCTCTACTGGCTGCATTTTATCAGTGGCCTTAAGCTAAAACATTATTTTACTGTTTTATATATATATATTTTTAACATAACTCAATAAATAACATCAGTGTGTGGTTCCAAGATTCTACTTTCCAATAACAGAGCATCTAAATGCAGTGAAAGCAGCTTCCAATTTCCTCTTAAATTATAGATCAGTGATTGTAGAAAAAGATATAGTATACCTTTCAAAAACATAAAGCTGTCCTGTAAAGCCTTATGACATATATGAATCAGAACATCAGGAGTATTTTTTGTCAATGCAATAATGTATCAAATTGTTTTCTACCCTATATCACTAAGCAGTTTTGCTCAAATATAAGTTTTATCAGTTAAACCAAAGTCTTCTATTACTTACACAAAAGACTTCAGTCTACCTGATAAAACATATGTTTCAGCAATTTAGGGAGGCTAACATATTTAAAATTATGAGGTTACAATAAGTAATAACCAACAATGTCACAGTTTATGAGATGTACCTCTCTATGAGATAGATTCAAGTGGATAGATGAACCTGCTCCTGGAACCCCTTAAGCGACCCCTGTGAAAGGGTCATTCGACCCCCAGGTTGAGAACCACTGCTCTAATCAGTTTAGTTGCATGTCTCTGCACTCTCTCCAGCTCATTTATATCCCTCCTAAGGACTGGAGTCCAAAACTGCATTGCATATTCCAGATGATGTCTTACCTCTTATCCCTTGAGTTTATGCCCTTTTTTATGCAGGACAGAACCGTGTTTGCTTTAGTAGCTAGATAATGAAACTGTCCAGAATTAGACAACTTGTTATCTATAAAAACCCAAAGATCCTTCTTACTTAATGAAACTCCCAACACACTGCCATTTAGAGTATAACTTGCATTTATATTATTTTTGCCAAAGTGCAGAACCTTGCATTTATTGACATTTAACCTCATTTTCAAATTTTCTTCCCATTTTCCCACCTTAGACAAATCACTCTGCAAATGGCAGCATCCTGCATGGAACCTATAGTTCTGCTCAATTTAGTATCGTCTGCAAAAATAGAAACCATACTTTCAATGCCCAGATCCAGGTCATTCATAAACAAGTTGAAAAGCAAGGGACCCAGTACAGAGTCCTGTGGTACACCACTAACAACACTGGTCCAATTAGAAAATGTTCCATTTACCACCACTCTTTGTAGTCTATCTTTTAGCCAGTTCTCCCTCCAGTTACAAATACTAAGTTCCAGGCCAACATTCCTTAATTTAACCAGTAACCTGTGTGGCACTGTATCAAATGCTTTAGCGAAGTCTAAGTAAATCACATCCACTGCCATCCCAGAATCGAGGTCCCTGCTTACCTTCTCATAAAAAGAAATTAAGTTAGTATGGCAAGATCTATTACGCATAAAACCATGGTCATACAAACTCATAGTATTGTTATTTGCTATGAAGTCCAGTATCCTATCCTTTATTAATCCTTCGAAAAGCTTTCCTACCACCGATGTCAGACTAACTGACCTATAGTTTTGAGGCACAGAATGGGATCCCTTTTTGAATAGCGGCAACACATTAACAATTCGCCAGTCTCTCGGCACCATGACAGACCTCAATGAATCCTGAAAAATTAAATAGAGAGTTTTGGCAATCACAGAGCTATGCTCGTTAATTACCCTGGGATGAATCCCATCTGGCCCTGGACCTTTGTTTATCTTAACATGTTCTAGTCTCTTTTGAATTTCAGCATGTGTGAACCATGCATCATTAGATGTATTATTAGAATTAGGACTATTAATAAGAAAACCTTCATTAGCTGGTTCCTCATTTGTGTAGAAAGACAAAAAGTATGCATTCAGAATCTGAGCTTTTTGCTTGTTCTCATGAACCAGCTGACCTCCCTCTGATAATAAAGGTCCTACCCCTTCCTGTTTCAATTTTTTACTATTAATATATTTAAAAAATAATTTTGGATTCTTTTTACTGCTTACTGCTATATCCTTTTCAATTTAAATTTTAGCTTGCCTGATAGCTTTTTTGCATGATTTATTGGCCTCCTTGTAGCTTATAAATGATTTGGCTGTCCCAGCTAACTTGAAAGCTTTAAAAGCACATATTTTCTTACCCACCTCAACACCAACACTTCTATTGAACCAAAAAGGTTTTGCTTTGCAACAACGTTCCTTGCTTACAAGCAGAATATACTGACGTATATTTATTAAGCAGCATTTTAAAGACTTACCATTTTTGTTCAGTGTTTAACCCTGTGAAAAGCATTTCCCACTTAATATGTTGCAGAGATGCTCTTATACTGTCAAAGATTGCATGCCTGAAATTCAATGTTTCAGTTATAGAGTTGCCTCTGCAACAGAATCTCAAAGGAGACCATATTATGAAAACTATTTCCTAAATGCTCACCCACACAAATGCTAGAGATGATTTCAGTATTATTAGTTATTACAAGATCCAAAAGAGAGTTGTTCCTAGTAGGTTCTTGAACTAGCTGGAATAAAAAGTTGTCATTTAGCATATTTACAAACCAACTAGCTTTATCTGTCTTGGCAACCCCATTACCCCAGTCAATGTCCGGATAATTGAAGTCACCCATAATAATAACTTGACCTAGTTGTGAAGGCACTTCTATTAGTAAAAGTAGCTGGGCTTCATACTCACGAGGTGGTTTATAGCATACACCAATGAAAATTTTCTTTGTAACTTTATGCCCAGTCTATCCAGAAGGATTCCAAACCCTCACCAGTGCCATGGGAAATAAATATCTTGCAAATTTTAGGACAAATAGCTATGGAGCAGGACATCAGGAAGGGACTATACTCAACTTGGGCTGGAATGATCAAATTTATTATATATCATATGTTGACCCATGTATGGCCAGCTTTAGTCATTCCTTTATAAAGTTGTCACTGAAACATTGTTTTAAAGGAGACCAGGTTATGTTATCTGATATCACTAAGGGGCAAATTTATTAAGGGGCAAATTGAAATTTTAATTAAAAATTTAAAAATTTTTGTGGTCAAAACTGTCAAATTTGACTGGAATTCTCAGGGCCGGATTTACATAGTTGGCACCCCTAGGCCTGCTGCTGTTTATCAACCCTATCCCCTCCCCTTCAATTTTGCACATGTGCATATTTTCTTCATTAGGTCTGGAGCACTTGGGATTTGTGCATGGGAAATTTAAAAAAATGATTGTTTCTTATGATCAGCCCCAGAGCTTCCAAATTACTATGGGTGTGGTTGGGCTTCAGTCCACCCCCCAAAGTCCTGCTGCCCTAGGCCTGGGCCTTTGTGGCCTTTGCAC
Organism: Xenopus borealis; assembly: GCA_024363595.1. Taxonomy (NCBI): domain Eukaryota; kingdom Metazoa; phylum Chordata; class Amphibia; order Anura; family Pipidae; genus Xenopus; species Xenopus borealis. Next base: position 46,546,858 of record CM044437.1, read on the forward strand.
AAATCCAGGCCTGGGAATTCTCCAAGCTCTATTAGTTTTTTTAAACATTTTAATAAAATTTTCGAGATTTATCATACTCTGGTACCTTAAGAAATTAAATTCAACTATTCACCACCTAAAACCTGCCAAATTCATGTATAAGTCAATGCAAGAGGTCCAGTGACCAATTCGGATATGTTTGTAGCCTTCCTGATATTCAAATTTGTTTCGAAGAAAAAAACCCGGATCAAGTTTAGTCTAATTAATTTAGACTAAACCAGGGTTGAGTTTAGTCTAATTCATTTCCAGTTTGATTTGAGTTGTCAGGTTGGTAACATTTGTCCGAGTTTTAGATATTTGATTTTTTTTTTAACCTCCCAGTTGAGTTTAGAGTATATTCGAATTTAAGCAGTATATAAACTAGCATGAATTTGAAATTCGACCTTTGATAAATGTGCCTCCCCAAATCTTGTTAGTTTATCAACTTATATGATATAAAAAAGCATTTTTGTGCATATTCCTGATAAAGTCTCAATAAGTCTAGTGAAATATGACATGTCTTTGTTCTGGGAGCTTATTTTTAAAGTAGGCAAAAGTTACTACAGAGTCAGTAAGGTCTCTTGCTTTTGCTATAGTAGTCAAAATATTATATATTAAAAATGTTATGTTGAATTCTCACATGACTTTAGAACCACATCTCTGTGGAAAACCTCACTTTCAAAATAATTTGTATTTATCTCACCAAAATGTGTACTTTATTTTTGTAATACTTTAATATGGAAAAAAAAGTATCTCTAAAAAAAAACTAGCAATTGCCAACACACTTAAGGTCACAAATTAAGAAGCAAAAAAAGCAGTTACGCACAATAATTTTGAGCATTATTGCACAGTGTGTTATTTAAAACTCAATCAATAGTAACAACTTCTCTACATACTATTAATCTGTCAAACTGGGTACATTTAAGTGTATATAAATACTTGATTTTACAATTGCTATGTTCATTTATTATAGAGTTCTGGGATTCTAAATTTAGTCATTGTTATGAAAAAAGTTGAAAAGATTAAAAAAAGTGAAAAACATATAATGTTAAATGGATTCTGTCATGATTTTTATGATTCTCTGAGGAACTAGGGTCGCGCGTCGTTTTTGACGGCAAATTTTTCCTGCTGTTTCGCAAATTTATTCGCCAGCGGCGAATCGCGGGAATTCGCCGCGAATTTGCCCCTGGCGAATAAATTCGCCCATCACTAAGTAGGACAACTAAGCCCCACAAAAAAGTTGCATTGCGATTTTGTCAAGTTGCTGGATATATTTTCAAATGTCAGCCAGACAATTGGACCTGCCTTGAGTGACAAATAGCCACCCCCCCAAAAAAAAAAAATGTCATTGTTCCTTTCATTATAGATCCCATACCTAATAAAATTTATAATATATAATATAATAATGACTTTAATATAATAACTATAATATAATAATAAATAATAACTTTAGCATGTCCACCAATGTGGCACCCTATGCAGTCTTGCAGGCTGTACTCTCCATTAGCAATTAATAACACTTCCATTGGAACAATATAGTGATCTGTGGAAGAATTGTCTAGATGATGTATTTGGAACAGGGCTTTCATTGTTCTTTTTACAGGAATATCCCTCTATTCTGCTCCAAGCACACACTGATATGCTACCAAGTGCTTCCTGAGAAAATTCTATACCCCAATTCTATAAAGTAATTAGAATTTAACACTGAAATACTGAGCTGATGGTATCTTAGAAAACTCGCTTCTGATCGTGTGTGTAAGATGGTCACAGCTGCTGCGAGCAACATCCAAGGGGTTGGAGAGCAACATGTTGCTCGCGAGCTACTGGTTGGGGATCACTGATCTAGGACATGATGAGCTTTTGTAGTCACTATGAAATATAAGAAAATTAACAGTCTATCCACAAGAAATTTCATGTCAGCTGTGAAATAACCTGATGCATAGTTTTAATGCAATACATCTAAAAGCAAAATTATGGAAGCCCTAATCTAGTAATATCTCTGCACATAAATTAATCCTTTACGTACTGTCAACCTTGGAAACACAACTGATTACTTTATTAAGTTTGTGAAATTAAATATAGAATTATAAGATACAACTCATTTGCAGGAGACAATTAAGGTATGGTAGTTGTTTAGCTACCATACCAAAAAAAAATCTTGTTTGTCAACACTACCTTCTTCTGCAGGCAATCATAATTTCATCCTTGACTCGTCATTTCCACTAACCATAGCACATCTATAGTTACGTAGAGGAATAAATATTTAAATCACACTCCAAACATTCCTTATGTTGTGTCACTAAGAATGATGGAATACGGGTCTAAAATATTCATCCCACTTTGAAAAATCTAGGCCATTGCTTTTTATGTTCAACACTGTTGGGATACTTTATTGGCTAATGTTTTCTTCGATGTGTTTATGCATGATTTATAGGAGAGAAAACCTCTGTCGTGCTTCTTGCTCGATACTGCAGTATACTGCTGTTTTGAAGAGCAACTATCAGTGCCATACACAGATTTCTATTTATTGTTTTGTAATATTCAAAAACGTGTCTTCAGTGATATTGAAAACCATTTATTTTGTAAATTAAAATGTGCAATAGTGTTTGGTTTTCTAATACTTCACAGCCAAATTATGTTTATTCACAAACTGGATCTCAACTGTAAAACATAAAAGCCCACTGTTAAATAATTGAAAATCTGGAATTACATGAAAGCAGATTTGCAAAAAGATGCCAGAAAGTGACAGAAAATCCATTATAAATCAAGCTTCTTTTTATAGAGAGGTGTTCACGATGCCGGAGAAGGCTTTTATAGATTTGCATTATCATGAAAAACCTTTTAAGTGAGGAAACCTCTATTGTATGCTGTTTCCCGGTTTCACTAATCAAAAGTTTCACTATAGGTTAAACTCACAGACTTTAAAGCACAGTAGGAGCAGTTGTTGTTTAGACCAATTTTGTCTAATTGGAGCTCATCAGTCCAGCTTAGGGTTTTTTTTTATAAGTAACTGTAAATCCATGAAGGTAAACTTACATTAAAAACATTTAGGGGATTTTGTAATAAAAGGTACTAAGTTTGCCCAGGTGCAGTAACCCATAGCAACCAGCTGGTAGCTTTTACTGGTCACCTATTTAAAATTAAACATCTTATTGGTTACTATAGATTACTGCTCCTAGGCAAATTGAGTTCCCTTTCTTAAACATGGAGGTTAGAGTGCAATCAGAAAGTAGTTGGGATTAGATCAGCAGCTGTCACTGCCCTTTAAAATACTATAGGAACAAGCTTTGGTTTGTTTACCAAGAATCTGTCGGCATTGTATTAGTGCAGAGTTGTCAGTACAGTATTAACCTTAAAAATTGCAAAATGTAAGTGAATTTACTTGAAGCACCCTTCACATTATTTATATGGTTTCTTTTGTTAGAATTTAGCTTACCTGCACCAGTGGCTAGGGAATTAATTCAATATGCATTCAGGTTTTCCAATTAAAAGCCCCACTGTGTTTCCACTGCTCAGCCCCGTGGCAATTTATGACTGTGCTAACAGCCTCAGAGACAGTTATTTCCTTCCTGCACAGCATGGATTCTAACTGCCCCCTGCCACTGATGTTGAGTCCTGTCTTCGACTGACCACATACAATCACGCATGTTAGCAAATTAACTGTTTCTCAATGCTGTGTAAGTAAATGAAAGTTTCCAGCCCATGTTGGATAGCTGACAGGGCCTATTATTGCTGATGTGACACTTCAAAAGCTGTGTTATACAAGAGAGAAGTAATTCCTTTCCTCCGCCCAAGGGGCCTAGAGATTGACATTCAGAGAGACTTTTATCCCTCTAGGAATGCTTCTGTTTCTAACCGGTAAAGTAGCTGCATACACTTAATAGAATAAAATGAGACAAAAAATACATACATTGGAAATAGAGCTTAAGGGAATGCTATGTGCAGCTTTCACATTAATGATTAGCCACTGACCTCTACCATTAAAGCATTGGCGGGGAGTACTTTCACTTTAAATAAACAATCAAAAATTTAGAAACATAGATACAGGTTTTGAAGTGCAGGTAATACCATTTTTTTCATTAGCAGTATAGTTTACTGCTTTATGTTTCACACACAACATTGTAAAATATTTGTAGCTTACTGCACCTAGGCAAATTTAGGGCATTTTATTATATTACATAATAACCCCCATTAGTGTCTTAATGTTCATCTAGTTTTGGGAAAGCTGAAGGACATTTAGAAGTACATTAATCAAAGGTCAAATGCATGCAAGCTTTTTTTTTTT
>CM044437.1:46556040-46566650 GCA_024363595.1 Xenopus borealis
TTTTTTTTTAAACTACTACAACCCCAAACCGGAATTCGGGCTCTATAAGCCCGAACTTTCGGTTTGGGGAATTTTTTCTGCCCATAGGTGCCCTTTAAGGACTTGGATGTGGGCATTGAAAGTACAGTCTCTATTTTTGCAGAACTATAGGTTCCATGCAGGATGCTGGCACTTTGCAGAGTGATATGTCTAAATTGGGAAACTGGGCAGCAAACTGGAAAATGAGGTTCAATATTGATAAATGCAAGGTTATGCACTTTGGCAAAAAAATAATATAAATGCATGTTACACACTAAATGGCAGTGTTTTGGGAGTTTCCTTAAGTGAGAAGGATATTGGGGTTTTTATAGATAACAAGTCATCTAATTCTGCGCAGTGTCATTTTGTAGCTACTAAAGCAAATAGGGTTCTCTCTTGCATGAAAAAGGGCATAAACTCAAGGGATGAAAACATAATTATACCTCTTTATAGATCCCTAGTAAGACCTCATCTAGAATATGCAGTGCAGTTTTATATCCTTAAGAACATGTAGTTAATCAACACTGTATTAGCTCTCCAATGGTAAATTAACAAGATAATTAGCACACCAGCTCCCAAACCTTAAATATGATTTAAGGTTTCCTCATATCTGCTAATCCTAAAGGTAACCACATGGAGATATTCAGATGGTCTGGGAATTAGCAAATTACACCATTGTCCTATAACCTGCGTACATTATATGACAACATTTGTTACAAACTCATGTAGGAAAAAATACATTGTCTTCATTCCTTGGGATTTTCTAGAACAACTAAGACTTAATTTCTTTTATGCAGAATAGATGAGAAAGAAAAACTTATCTTCAGCAAATGTTGACATTTAATATGAGTACTTGCACTTATGCACAAGGCAGCCGAGTACCAAACAAAATCTTTGCAATTCAATTTTATTCTTATAACAGTGGCATAACAGGACTTAATCTTGTGTATAAAATCCACTGTTCATAATGATTAAAATAACCTGGGAAAGGTAGTTTTGGAACAAACATGCCAATATGGACCTCATCAACCCATTAACAGTGGGTGCAAATCTAGATCAGTCAAGGAACATTTAACATACAGAAGGCAATATACAGTATTTAGTACTAAAGCTTATTTGCATTTTTTTTTTATCTTACATACAATGGATTTATAGAGAATAATGTACCTTCCATTGTAAAATATAAGATGCAATTTCCAGGAGTTACAAGATCACAGGCCAAGTACTTCTTTATATGTTGTGTAACTTATAATATTCTCATATTTTAATGTTTAAGGATAAGGAAAGTCATAATTAATTTACAAAAGTTATAAAACTTAGGCATCACCAAGTGATTGTAATCACTTACCATTACCCGATACCCTGGTCTGGTGCTCCTGTTGGCAGAAAACTAACTGTGAGCACAATGGAGTGATCTTCTTCTTCTTCCACTTCCTCTTTCTTCAAAATGCCCAGGGATGATTAACAAACAGGATTTTTCATTCTACTGTACATTAAAGTTCAGCTCCTCACTTTACTGCACATGTGCACCCATTTCAGGAAAGAAGAAACAGGAAGAGGATCACTCTGTGGTGGCCCTGGGAGAACTCGGGGTCTGAGTAGTTGTCTGCTCATGGGCCTGGGGTTTCGGGTAAATGAATGCTATCACTAAGGGGTGCATACATTTTTACACCTCTCAGTCATTGTAGCCTTTCCTTCTCCTTTAAGGGGTACATTATTGCTAATAAAACATGTGCTATGGCACTAACTGTTAACCAATAACATTGCTGAGTTCCATTCATAAGAATATATTTTGCCATTGTTGCCATTCGGGTACCTCCTGCAATGCAGGTTATTATCTCTCTAGCTTTTATATGAATGCTTAGGTGGCAGTTAGACCCATAAATTATATTTAACATAGGGTTAGCCATGAAATTATCCCAAGATAAGACTCTACATAAGTCAGAAGCAGAAAACTGACTCATTGGGTTTGTCAACTTATGGTTTTAAAGCTTGGCTGTAAAATCAGTGGTGCACATCATACAGTAAGCTTGCACAATATATAATACATTTGTACATTGCTGGATGGCATGTTAATAGTAAAACAATGAGCAACTAATTATTGACAAAAGTGTTATTTTCCCCAATGATACCCTTTAAGATTAACAAAATGAAAACATCTTGAAATGAATTTTGATGATAATGATGATGGATACAGTTGATCTCCTATTCTTTAATCAGACACCAGAGAATGTAAATAATGACTTTTTTATATGAGAGGAAACAAGACAATTCTTTTGGGGACTAATGAATTTAAAAGAATTAAAAGTTGGAAGCAAAATATCATTAAAGACTAAAATGTAATAGGTAAACAGTCTTATAAATCGCCTTCTCCCAAGTTTAAAATGAATGAGTGATAAGTATCAAACCTAAAAAGAAATGATAACAGAAAGTTGCATTAATATCCATTCTCTGCTCGCTCGTAATAATCTCATCTAAGATGCAGCCCACTTTAAGACAAATACTGATGTAATCCTCCAAAAGAATAACATGAATTTTTGGATAAAGTTCATGATTTTATTATCCTTGACAAGTCCTAATAATTATGATAAATAGACTGTCACAGGAAATCAGCAAAAATGAGATAAGATTAACTAAAATGCAATGCATTTTTCAGTCTGAGCTCCGTATTATAAATTACCCTCAGGAAACAGTAGAGGCAAAGTGTAATTGAGCATAACAGATCAATTTTAGGGCTTCTTATTTATATGCAAAAACAATTGTTAAATTAGTACTTGTTCTAACTTCTTGGTAATGTGTGTTTTTATAGCTTCAGTAAAGTTATATTATTACAACAGGAAAGATTACTGCTTAATTTTCTTTAAAGCAATCCTTAAAATATTCAGTTGTGCTGTTTTTGGTTGAAGGGCTTCCAGCAGAAGAGTCAGTTGTTTAGTCAAATCAGTGTCATTCTTTCATTTAGATAGTCGAGTACACTATACAAATATCTATACAGATATAAGTTCATTTATGACCGCAGGAAAAAAGGGTGCAGTCTCTGCACAAATCAGAATAATTCATTAAAGCTACTTGAGTGAAAATCTGATCCTTGCTCCCATAGTTTTTTAACCCTCAAATTCGACCAATAGTAAATCTGCCCCTAAAATTTAAATTTTTTATTCCCCATCATACAAATCATTCTCAGAGGTTTCATAAGTCCGTTCAGTAATACAATTTCAGTTTTCGTAATTATTGACATCTCCAGTATAAATTATACCATTGAAATAGCAAGTGTCTCATTTGTCTTGATCATCTTAAAGGGAAACTGTCATGGGAAAACATGTAAAATGCATCAGTTAATAGTGCTTCTCCAGTAGACTAATGCACTGAAATCCATTTCTCAAAAGAGCAAACAGGTTTTTTAATATTTAATTTTTGAAATCTGACATGGGGCTAGCCATTTTGTCAATTTCCCAGCTGCCCTGGTTATGTGACTTGCGCCAGCACTTTAGGAGGGAACTGCTTCTGGCAGGCTGTTGTTTTTCCTTTTCAATGTAACTGAATAGTACACAGTGGGACATGGGATTTACTATTGAGTGTTGTTCTTAGATCTACCAGGCAGCTGTTATCTTGTGTTAGGGAGCTGTTATCTGGTTATCTTCTCATTGTTCTTTTGTTAGGCTGCTGGGTGGGGGAACGTGAGGGGGTGATATCACTCCAACTTGCAGTACAGCAGTAAAGAGTGATTGAAGTTTATCAGAGAACAAGTCACATGACTTGGGGCAGCTGGGAAATTGACAATATGTTTAGCCCCATGTCAGATTTCAAAATGAAATGTAAAAAATCTGTTTGCTCTTTTGAGAAATGGATTTCAATGCAGAATTCTTCTGAAACAGCACTTTTAACTGATGCATTTTGACATTTTTTTCCCATGACAGGATCCCTTTATGTTTTAAGCGAATCCAAAACTCCTGAAACATGCTCTAAAGTTATTTGACTCCTGGTGAAATTCACCCTAGTTTGTTGTATAAATGTGATTTGGACCTTCGATGACATGCTCACTGGGGGCAGAGACTTGTGTTAATGATGATTAATTGTTCACAAGATTTGCATTAACATGGTTGCTAAATAAATGAAAGATAAAATAAGTTGTCAAATATTTTCATCTGATTTGTTTTTGACTATTCGGTCTTCTTTTGAAACATTGCATGACTAGATTACACAATAATATATGTTTATAATACATAAAAGCTATGAACATCCTATTAATTATATCTTTATAAATGGTGATTAGTAATGTCCATGGTGATGTCATTTCTGTCACATGACTCACTGAAACGTATTTGTTTTGTATTATAATAAATAAGTACCCCCTGTTGCAAAATATGGATACTATTGCTAATATGGATATTAGAAGTCATCTCAGAGTTCCATGACCTGTATAAAAACGGCTTTGTGTTATGTGTCATGGAACTCCTCAGTAACTTTTAAGATCTTTACTATATTTTACAAGAGGGGGTACTTTATTCAGCATGCTGGCTGACATAATGCTGGTAAGCCACATAATCAATGACAAATTCTTTTGCATATGAAAACTAGTTTTTGGGCATCAACTTTAGAAAACTAAGGTGCATAATGGGACTATTCAGTATTTAATTTACCAGTTTTTTATTACCACATGCTTCTCAAATTGCAGTTGTAAGCTCTTTAGTTTGCCAAGGCATCAGTCTCCATGCTTTTATATCTAATGGCTAAGAATTATTGTGCTGCTATTTTTGATTAATATGTTTGTATTTGCTTGGGTCGAGTTATTTATCTGGGGAATAAAGACACCATCTAAATGCACAGTGTATACATTCCAGTGACATCAAATGAAGATATGTTATCTTTTCATGCATTATCAGTAATACAATGCCAGGGAAGTAATCAATAAAAGCATTACAAGAGGAAAAAGATCAGTGATAATGGGGTAAGCATGATATAGCTCATGGATCTGCCTTTGTCAAAGGGCCATCTTCTGTGAACAAAACATTGTAGCATTCTGCTGTCCACTACAGTAAAATCACACTACAGTAAGATTTTCTTTGTGAACTTTTGCCCAGTCAAATCTCTACCCAGATGGATTCCACACCATCACCAGTACCATCAATGGTAGTTTTTTTAGTGCATGGCTTTAATTCAGGATTTACATACAAATACACTCCTCCACTATTTTTAATCCCTCTGACTAGTTAAGTTATATCCCACAAGGTCTCTTTGATATCAATTATATCATAATTTTTAGAGCATGCTATTAACTCTAGGTCTCCCATTTTATCTGACAAACACCCTGCATTTGCCAGCATACAGTGGAGGTTACTACTTTGCCTTTTGAAATTTGCATTACTTAGCAGCAAATTATATCTTGAGTTAGTATTAGACTGTTTTCCATTTAACAGAGGGGCCTCCTTAGCTTGTAAACTTTATTCACTCCTCCCTCATGATCAACATCCTCCCTTAACTTATCCCACTGCCCCATCTACACTGGCTACCACATAATGTTCTCACCCCCTTTTGCCTAGTTAAAACACTCCTCTAACCTCTTAGCCATTGTTTCCCCTAGCATACCCCTTCCATTGAGGTGCAATCCATCATGAATAAATGTTTTACCTCAAGGAAAAATTAGCCCAGTGGTTTAGAAACCCAAATGCTTCCTTCCTACACCAAGACTTGAGCAACGCATTAGCTCCCTAAGCTCCTGCTGTCTTCCTAAACATGCATGTGGCACAGGCAAAATTTCGGAAAAAATTACATTGAAAGACCTTCCCTTAATCTTAGAGCCTAGATTCCTGAACTCCCTATTTAAGGGCTTCCATTTACCATTTATGTAGTCATTAGTAGCAATATGCACTAAGACAGCTGGGTCATGCCGAGTCCCAGACAATAATTTGTCCACTCGATCAACCGAATGCCGAACCCTGGCACCAGGAAGACTGCAAACTGTTCAGTTAAGGTGATCCGTATGACAGATTACATTATTCACTTTCCTAATAATTGAATCCCCTACAACCACATTCTGCTTAGGCCTAACTCTGCTCTCCTGGTCTCCTGGCTGAGAGATAAGCCCCATCTAGAATTGCCAATCCAGAGTTCACACTCCCATCTTCCTTACACAATCTGATGAATCTGTTGAGATGTATAAACCCCTGATTAGCCTTCATTTTCCTTTTGCCCATACTAGATTTTTTAACCCAAATAACTGCCTCGTCATCCTGCTGCTGTTCTGTTCCCCCAAAACTATCTGACCCAGATAGGTCCTGATCAGTGAGCAAGAGACTCCTTTCAAAATTATCAGTTGACCGCAATGTTGCAATTTGTTGCTTTAGTGCTGTAACTCGAGCCTCTAAAGTGGAAATTTGCTCACAACCACCACAGAGGTAAGTAGTTTCGATCTCTTGTTCCAAATATGCCTACTTATAGCAGACTGTGCACTGGGTCAAACCTTCAATCTTGTTGGCATTAATTATCCCAGTCACAGATCAAAAACAGGGAAAATAAATTAGGGTTTAGAGGAAATTTTGACCTAGCATGTACCTCCTTTAGTGTGAAACTCCTGTGTTTGTATCTGCACTTACAGAGCACTTAATGATGCCTGAATTCCATTTTTAAAATAGTATCTATTGGCATCATAGAAAAAACATTTTATTCTTTATAACTGTGGGCATTCACAGGGACATGTATCACTATGCTTTTCTCCTCATTCCCCATATAAATATTATAGTCCTAAAAAATCTTCTGTGCAAAATGAAATGGTAGATTTGCTGGGGTTCTATTAGAATTCAATGATTCAGTAATCCTTGATTGTTTAGTGTTGATATTCTTGTCACTCTGACACAATCGCTCCACCTGCAAATTCCCTGCATATGTAAATATGTTGACAGAAAGCTGACATTTTCTTTCCTGGAGGGTTGTATGATCCCATTCTGCATACCAATGGTAGTGGTAGAAAGAGTCTTCTCTCAATGCCCTCGAAAGTTCCACAAGTATACATTTTTTCTGAAAGAGTTCCATAGTCTCAATAGGGATAAATCATGTGCCATTCCTATTTTATATTTATATATAATATTGAGCAATTATTTTATGTATTCCTTTGTTTGCTTGAATAGTTTTCTACCTCTATACACCCAATGCAGTTTGATGTATTTATGATCTATTTATATTCACATACTGTATATATAGGATCATCTGTACCTAACTGATTGTGCACATATAGTAATTCCCACATACCCTTATGTGAGGACTTGTATGCAATTCATAAAATAACAGCTAATTACAGTAAAGACGTGACTGCATTTTTTAAACTTTGTATAATTTCTCACTGAATTGTATTTGTCACCTATTTTCAAAGGTTGTCTAGCTGTGAACTTAAATATATTAATCCTTTTGCTAATTGGATGTCCCTAGCATGTTCATTAAGCTTTTGTAGGATAGCATGTTAACAAGCAAAAGAGTTCTTAAAGGAGTTAAAGGAATTTTAGCAGTATAATAATTTTTCAAACATAAAAATGAAATAACACAGTATTAGAAAATATTACAGACAATGAAAAATACATAAAAAATTAAAGCATTTGTGTATACGTTATAATCACATATATAAAGGTTTTATTCAGGTACAATAGCGCTATATATATATATATAGATATTATATTGCTTTCTCCATGATGAGATGAGCAGCTCAAGGTATGTACAGTATTCTACAATACTTAGCTGGCACTTGGTGTCACTATTTCATCTCATTGATCCCAGATGCCTATGGAGTATTTAAGACCCTGTTCTAAGCACATTTTAAATCAATAAACCTATTCATATTATGGTAACCCAGTTCAAAGATTCCAGGTGGGTCATGTTACATACCACTTTTAGTGTTAATTTGATTTATAAAGGTAGGCATCTATTCATTACATACATACACATAAATGTCTTTCCTTAAATTATTTAACTATGGACTTCTGGCATACACAAATGATATCTAAATTTCTTACTCGATGGTGTAAAAAGTACACCAGGCAAGCCAGTTCTTCTTTTGAAAAATAAACAGGATTATCATATGTAAGGAATTCATACTGCCTCTGCCTTAGAAGGTAGTATAAACCCTTTTTCAATAGTGATGGGCAAATCTGGGGTGTTTTGCTAAGCCAAATGGTAAAAAATTCGCTAAAATAGCAAAATCAGAAAGTTCACAAAAAATTTGTGAAATTTTACCGTTTTCACGAAAAATATGTGACATTTAACCATTTTCACAAAAAATTTATGAAATTCGAACGACTTCACTATAAATAAGTGAATTTCGAACATTTTCACTATAAATTTGTGAATTTCGAATGTTTTCACTAGTGATGGGCGAAACGACCGCGTTTTGCTTCGCCGAAAAATTTTTCGCCGATTCGCGAAACGAGTCGCGAGTCGTTTTTTACGCACGTCGCGTCAAACGCGACGCGTCGTTTTTGCCGCGCGTCGCATCGTTTCCGACGCGTCGCGTCATTTTCGGCGCGCGTCGTGTCGTTTTCGTCGCGTCAAAAACGACGCACGACTCGTTTTTGAGCAGCAAATTTTTTTGGTCGGATTTTTTGGGCAGTTTCGCAAATTTCGCCGCGAATTCGCCCCTGGCGAATAAATTCGCCCATCACTAGTTTTCACTATAAATTCGTGAATTTCGAAAGTTTTCACGGAAAATTTGTGAATTAAGAACTATTTTGCGAACAATTCGTGAAAATCGGAAATTGATGCCGGTGAATTTTCTCTGGTGAAATTTCACTGGCATTTTGCGAATTTATTCGCCTGGCGTTGAATCGCGGGAATTCACAGCAAATTCAAGCTAGACGAATAAATTTGCCCATCACTATTTTTCAATAGTACGTCAATGAATAGGGTTTGTACTGAAATATGCTGTAATTCTATTGTTTTATAATAAAAAATCAGTTTTCCAGTTTGCTCTGTTTAACTCTAGAAATAACAAAAGTCAGAGCTTTAAAGAATTGCCATATTAAATTAATTATGTCATGAATTTATGGTGTATTTTTTATTTCTAAATGACACTGCCCGTGGTTTAACTACATAATATAGGGTCCCACAGCAAATTATTTTTCAGGCCCCCAAAGTTTCTAGAGGTTGACTTGTTTACCAATATTTATTGAAATTGCTTATGAATTAGAGCTTTGTTGGGCCCCTATACCTCGTAGGCCCCCCCAGCAGCCACACGTACTGCTTCTAGTACTGCACAATTGAACTGCTTTCAGGCAGACTATTGTTGCTCTCTACCTGGGTTAACTGGACTTGGATTTTTACTATAGAGTGTTGTTCTCATATCTACCACAAGGGAACATGGGAGCTTTTCCCCCTTCACTTGCCCAACAGTCCAGTAACACCCTTTTTTTTTACTTTTTGACATCTCCTTTTATTTGTCCAAACAACCTGCTCTTTATCTGTTCCTGCACTTTCCTTATCATTACTGTACCTTACCCCCCCCCCCCACACCCAACTGGGTGCTTTATGCATGGACGATACAATGCTGGAAAGTTGAAGCTTTGAAGGAATTTTTAGGTATTTACCCAAAACCACCAATTTTGGGAAAGACTTGAGACTCTGTAGTTTGGATCAGAAAGGCTTGAGTACCCATTTTAGATTCAGTTGAATGTGTACTTAACAAAATATATGGTTTTGGGGGGTAAACTTATATTTATTTGTTTTGCGCCACAAAAAATGCAGTCAATGTGTTGATTAATTGTATGCTGTAACTTCATTTTGGAGCCTCTAAATACGAGCTACTTTGGTAAACCTACTGTATGCACAATTGGCATCAAACTGTTTGGAGGACCCCTGGCAATTATATTAAGGCTCAGTCAACACCAGCAGATTTGGGGAGATTAGATTGTCGCCCCGAAGAAGAGGCAATTTCTCCCTGAATCTGCTGGTGTGGACTGAGCCTTAAAGGAACAGTTCAGGGTAAAAATAAAAACTGGGTAAATAGATAGGCAGTGCAAAATAAAAAATGTTTCTAATATAATTAGTTAGCCAAAAATGTAATGCATAAAGGCTGGAGTGACTGGATGTCTAACATAACAGAATACAACACAACATCCTGCTTTTCAGCTCTCTAAATCTGAGTAAGTCAGCGACTTGAAGGGGGGCCACATGGGACATAACTGTTCAGTGAGTTTGCCATTGATCCTCAGCATTCAGCACAGATTCAAAAGCAAGAGTTATGACCAATGTGGCCGTCTCTCAATTCACTGATTGGTTACTGCCTGGTAACCAGTCAATGTAAACAAAAGGGAGCTGAAGAGCAAGAGGTAGTGTTCTGTTCTGTTATGTTAGACTTACAGTCACTCCAGCCTTTATACATTACATTTTTGCCTAACTAACTATATTGAAAACATGTTTTATTTTGCACAGCCTATCTATTCACCCAGTTTTTATTTTTATACTGAACAATTCCTTTAAGGTGCTTTTTTCTTGGTATGCAATGATACATTGGCGATATGATGCCAATTTCTTTTTTAAAAGTTTTTCTAATATTGAAGTATAAAGTGTGATTTTTTTTTTACCTTCTGAAGCAGCTCTTGCGGGGGGGGGGG
>CM044437.1:46566793-46581481 GCA_024363595.1 Xenopus borealis
GGGGGGGGGGGGGGGCACCGAACCTGTAAACTGTACTAAATTGATATATTTAGTTGATACATTTCTTCTCTTTGTCCCTGCTGAGCAGAATCCCTGAGTTTCATCACAGGCAGCTGTTAGAATTGATACAATATTTGCTAATACTCCAGAGATCTTGCTGAGAAATCTATCAACTAAATGTTGCAAAATTTTAACAATTCAGAGTCTGCTCCTGAATTACTGAAAATTCAACTTTAAGCTTACATAGATTTTGGAAAAACAGTAAAAAAATTAATAATGGAAAGTAGATGAAAAACCTCTATTTCTGGAGATAAATCTAAAATAAACTGAAAAAAAGTGTTTGGAAGGTGAACAACCCCTTGAAGTTTCTTAGCAGCAGATAATGGAATGATGCTATACCCTGAACATCAAGGACATAATTTACACTAAATGTGAGTTCTTACTGTAGACTATGCAATATATCACTATATAATGTTTGCTTTATTCCTTTAAGCAAACTCTCTTGTTCATACATTGATCAGATTAGAAAAAGAAAGTAATGAAGGTGATATATCTGTAAAGTGCCCCCAACACTGCATATTGGCAACTAGTTGGCAGTTTGCAAAAATAATAGTAAATGTCTGTGACCCCCCCTAAAAAATTTTTTTGAGGAAGTAACATTACATAGCAAGAAGCTACAGTGTATGTCTGTACTTAATATAAAATTCAAAGGGAATGTAATCAGATTATACAGGGAATTCAAGGATCCTCTTCTGTGGTACTAGTAAAGTCTAAGCTTACCTTTTTTGAAGAAAGCTACTTTTGTGCTTGGAAAATCAAACATCTGTTTTCAGTCTGTGTTTCTTACTTTTTTATTAACCTCTGTCATAACTAAGCATCTGCTTGAAAACGAAATCTAAAGAATTTAAACAGACAACAGAAGCCATCCTAATCACAAGTTCACCACGTTCATCTTTTGATAGTATTTCCAGATATTGATGGGATGACTGTTTGAGTGATGGGAGCTGTGAAAAGCAACCATTGTGCTTCATTTTGCTCATTTACCTTGTAGCAGAACACTGTTTCCAGTGAAGCAGCTGAGGTGTGAATTCATCTGGTACAGATGCAGCCACTGGGATTGGTGAGTTAAATGCGTCATGACTCAGGGCTAATTGAAGAAACTGTGTTATCTAAAGTTATCTTAACTCATTTAATGCATTAACCTTTTCATTAGCATACCAAAGCACCATTGTTTTCAATTGTGAACTCTTTAATTGGATGGGATGCTGTGACACAATTTTCTGTGCTAAGTTGGATAAATGGGATAGATGAGTTAAGTTTTTCAACTGATCCAAAGGGGCTTCATCTGTACCCAGACAAATTTAATGTACCATGCTAGACATAACTAGTTTAGTTCCACTATAATATTTCTTGTATTTTTTTAAGCCTTAAACTTTGATGCCATTTTTTAAATTATTAAAATAGAAAGAGCAACAAAAGAAATTAGGAATTTACAACATTTCAGTGGGATTTTGGCAGGAAATATCCAGTATGCTTGTGACCTTGGGGTTTCCATATAATGGGTTTTTCCATAATTTATATCTCCATACCTCAAGTCTGCTTAAAAAATTATTTAAATGAAATAAACCCAGCAGGATTATTTGCCTCCAGTACGTATTAAAGCTATCTTAGTTTGGATCAAATACAAGGTACTGTTTTGTTATCACAGAGAAAAAGGCAATCATTTTTAAAAATAGTTTTTTTTAATTTAAATTTTAAAAATTACATAAAAGAGCATAAAACATGTGGAGCATTCACTCAAAATAAAGGTGAAATCAAGTAGAAAAAGTGTATTATGACCAAAAATACAGCCTCACGTGTTTTGTGTTGCAAAAACCTAGGGGTGGATTTTATAAGGGTCGAAGTAAAAAAATTTTAATTAAAAAAAATTTGAATTTTTGAAGTAAACCATCGAATAGGCCAAAATTCGAATCTAATAGGCCAAAATTCTAATCGAATAGGCCAAAATTCTAATCGAATTGAAAAAAATTCTAATCGAATTGAAAAAAATTCTAATCGACCATTTCAAAATAGAAGTACTGTCTCTTTAAAAAATTCTAATTCGACACTTCTCCGCCTTAAACTTGCTGAATTGCTATTTTAGCCTGGAACCTTAAATCGAAGGATTTTGGCTTAAATTGTTCAAATCGAACGATGCATTCAACCGAATCAATAGATTTTTATTTGATAGAAAATGGACCTATTTGATCTAAAAGGTCTGTTTTTGAATGAAAAACCTCTTTTAAAAAAATTTGATGGTCGAATTTCTATTTTTTTCTTTTTGAAATTTGACCCTTACTAAATCTTCCCCTTAGCCATAGGCTGTCTATACAGAGCTCTGCATACGAAATATAAACAAGTGTGCACCAATCAAAGAGCATTTTCAACCATCCAATTCATAAATCACATTGCTAGACAGAAAAAACTATCACAATTAAAAAGAGTGCAAACTCAGGCCACACCATCCATGAGGTAACAGAGTTACAGCATAAGATTAAATATGATTAAGATTAAATAAGAAAGTTATTACTCAACAAACCTTAACTGTGATTGAAATACTAATTATGGGCAATAGATGCAAACCAGTGCTAATAAAACTACACAGGAGATTTTGATCTGATTTTGTTGGTCAGATTTTATCTGACCTTCCATGCAACACCACAAGATATTTAGGATTCTACGAAATCTGATGCCCCTTATGTTATAATGTAAAGTTGTATACGATAAAGGGCCACATTCAATTCAGTGAGAAAAAGATTTATCACACAAAAACTAATGGATGAGATTCAATTTGAGATTAAATTGAATTCAGAAAAGCATCTTGTGGCTCATCACGTGAAAACTATGGGAGAAACGTCTATGGGAAGAAACTGGAATGATATTAGGAAAAAAGTTTTTGCTCCTGGAATTGAATCTCGACCACGTGATAAATCTTTAGATAACTTTTTCTCACTGGATTGAGACTGGCCCAAGTCGGATGGTGTAATTTCTTCATGCATCATGCATTCAATGGGGAAAAAAGTCACTTAGACATGATCAGATTTTATCTCGTTGAAAGAAGATGCAGCATGCATCATTCCCTTCCGGTAGTCGTGTTGCGTCAGATGAAACATTTTCCATGTAGTTTATACATCAGATTCCCATCATCTTTTCACCTATGCGACATCTGACTTGCCTCACAAGGAAACTTTGAGCGACTTTGGAAGTTTGAAGCAATTTGTATGCCATTCCGCAGGCGATTCGTATTCTTGCTGGCGGGAAGGTATTTCAGAGAAATTAGTTGCCCCAAGTAGACATTTATCGCCAGGTGACTAATCTCCCCATCCGCCCCACCCTAAGGGCGTATTACTGACAAGATAAAGGTGCCTTTTGCATCTTGTTCCAAAATTGTATAATTTCTAACTGACTTTACTACTGGCCTTGCTATGTGTCTCTTTACATTCATTAGAGCTCCTGTCCTGTCATATATTTAGTGACTATAATGTAATGTTGTTTACCCTCACCCCACCCCTGCATTTGCAATTAATTTATTTTACTGTTAATGACTAAAATTATCAGAATTTCACGGTAAAGAGTACGTTGTAGCATAATTGGAAAATAAACATAGTAAATTGTGTTATAATATCAGATGACATTGGATCAAGAGCACTTTGAGAAAGGCTAGGGACCTAGCCGAAACATTAGTTGTTTTTTGTTTTTTCCAATAAAACCTTTTTTCCACTATAAGCCCTGCAAGTGCAAGCTCCTATTGAATTCATGTTTATGCTAATACATAGCTCTAAACCAAGGCACTATATACAGTTATACGTGTTGTGCCGGTCTAATATATATATATATAACTTTTAAAAGTTCCTAATCTTTTAGTTCCATTGTATTATATCAAGCCATTTATGCAGGTAGCACTTTCATTCACTACTTAATACATTTGAATTATGTATTTATTAATAATGCAGGATGAAAGATTCCCATTCCTGCTTCTATATCTAAAAACAAAACAATAGATTTTTTTTTTATATCTCAAGTGACTTGAGTTTGCCTGTTTGTGATATTGCTAAATATCAGTCTGTGTCATAATCTTGAATTTTCATTATTTTAAAGCATCGTTAAGTGGTTGCTTTGCCAGTAATGGGTGCATCTAATGTGTCTGGCATTTTTGATGTGTGATGTGGTTTGGAAAGTGCTTATACAAGCAGAGGAATTTCAGCAGGCTGTGCAGAGAAATCACTTTTTAAGCTTGTTCTCTCTGGGGAGTTTAAAACAAAAAAGGGGGGAAAGAGAGTGTATTAGTTGATACTAAGCTGATATAAGACAGTAAGAACTGAATTCTTTTTTTCCATTTTGTCACATACCGTTGAGAATAAATTCCAAATCCCTTGAAATACTAGAAAATAAAATGTAAGAAATACCATAAAAAATTGTATTTACATTACAGGCATCTTCAGAGAAATCCCAAGAAATTGGGCTCATTTTACCTATGCAGTCAAAATTGTTAACATGCAAAAATAGATGCAGTAGTTGCAAGCATTCACACCATTTATTAAAAGTACTTGAGTCTAATTCTACTCCTTGCACTTCCACTTGGGAATCTTGGAGATACCACCACAGTAAAAGTGCCAAGAATTCCAGGTTTTCCAGGACAGCTGCATCATTAAACACAACAGACTTGTACCCAGGGAATCTCAGCTAGTGGCATTCTAATGCTGTGCCCTGAAAATTGAGACACTCCCATCCTGCCAATTTTAACTGTACCTTGCATTCTTAAAATTATACATGCATTTACATGTTTTTTTATTTTATAAAAGAAAATTACAACAAGTGCATATCTGCTAGCAGCTGCAATTGTGGAAAGGAATGTTTTGTGCCCAGTATTGTACTTTGCAAAAATGATGCTGTAACTGACCAGCATTTTCCAAATGTTATCCTAATTTATATCATATAAAATCTTTACATTGCTCTATGGTTCCCAAAAGTATTTTGCATAGGTCAACATTTCCTATAGTCCGCATTATAGCATAAAAGTGCCCCAAAATTATTTGGTTAACATGGGACTGTGTATCAGACTGTGTTACATAACCTCCAGTGCCTTGTATAAAAACTTGCATTCAACAATGTGGATTTCCACCTGAATTGCCCTATTTACATGTTACACTGACCCTTTCATTACTTCTGGCACTGGCATCATTTTATAAAACCTAGGCACTTGGATAAATTTATTTTCTGATGCTAGTATGCTAGGATATCCACATTTGGGATGCAGAATGAAATTATCTGAAAACATCTTTAATAAACAGGTTTAATTTTGACTAGTTTTCTCTATTATCCTGTAATTAGTTTACCAGGGGCGAATTTGTGGCGAATTCCCGCGATTGCCGCTGGCGAATAAATTTGCTAAACGCCAGCAAAAAAACACAAGTCGCACGTCGTTCTTGATGTGATGCAACGAAAACGACGCAACTGGTTTCGCAAATTTTTTTCGCAAATTTCACGGCGAAGCAAAACGGGGTAGATTCGCCCATCACTAAATATGAGCAGTAGCAGATGGCTAAAGTCCAGTTTTGGCACAACTCTTCTTTGCATGTGAATTTCAATAGTATTCTTGCAAAAATATAATTGCAAAATAAAATCAAGATCTTCTCTTGTGTTAGTCTTTCCGTCACCTCCCAATATGAATTTAGATGCCTACACAATTGACAATTGTGCTTCAAGTGCTCTAGGCATAAAAAGCCTCAGAGAATTTAATTAGATCAGTTGCCGATCTTTGTTTACTTAGATGTTATTCCAATTATGATGCTCCATTTATGTCTTTTAGCATTGAGGAGGAAATGATAATGTTCAGACCATCTCAGACATGCTGTGACTGGTGATCTAGTACAAGTATTGATTATTTTAACAAGAGGGAGTCATATTCCCATAATTAAATATTAGACGTGCAGGTTAGTAAAATGTTTCCCCAGACAACATTTAACAATTTAGTTAGCAAGGGTATTAGAGTCTAAATAAATACATATTTGCATTAAAATTAGTGATGGGCGAATTTATTCGCCAGGGACGAATCCGCTGCTAATTCCCGCGATTCGCCGCTGGCGAATAAATTTGCGAATCACCAGCGAATTTTCGCTTAGTGAAAATTCGCTGGAAAAATGAGTCGTGCATCGTTTTTGACACGACGGAAACAACGCGACACGCGCCAAAAACGACACGACGCGCCAAGGTTGACGCGCGTCAAAAGTGTCCTGCGACTCGTTTCACGAATTTTTCGCCAATTTGTGAATTTCTCTGGAAATTCGGGAATTTTTCGGCGAAGCGAATCTCGGGAGATTCGCCCATCACTAATTAAAATGCATATTCTTTCCTTTTATGGAAGTCCATGGACTGCACAGTATTATTGAAACTATTGTAGGGAAATTGTGATGCACCTCAGACTACCGGGGTCCCCTTACATAATACATGCTTGCCCTCTGTATCACTTGTGGGCTTCCGATTCAGTGGTGGCCAATAGGCTGCAGATATGTTGGTGGTCAGCAGGTGGCAGATTCATTGTTGGCAGTGCCTTTTGCAAAAAGGAAGAACGTTTTCTATTGAAAAGAAAGTGGCACAAACTGTACACATGATTCCGGGATCATAAACATTCTGTACAATGCAGGAAAACTAATGAATTGACTAAGGGGCAGATTTACTATTGTTCAAATTCGAAGGTTAAAAAACCCTCAAATTCGACCATGTGAATAGATGGTGAATGAAAATCTATTGAATTAGAAGGATTTTACAGCAATTCGATCGAATAGCAAATATTCGATCGATTGATAAAATCATTCGAATTGTTCGATTCAACGATTTTAACCATTTGACTGAATATTTTTATTCAATCAAAAATAACCAAACCCAATTTGGTAGCTTTGATCTGAGAACTAGGCAGTCGAATAAAAATTTAAAGGGGAAGTACTTTGACTGTCAAAATAGTCAAATATTTGAACAGATTTTTATTCGAATCATTCGATTCGATTGAATTTTCAAAATTCACTGGTCGAAGTGGTATTCAAAAACATTAGAAAATTCGAATCTTTTTGAAAAATCGATCGAACTACAAATCCTTCGAATTTAGTAAATCTGCCCTAAGTCTTCAGAAAACTGTAGGTAGACAGGGTGAACATTGTGTAGACTATGACATGCAAAGCAGGATGGCAAGGGAAAGAGAAAAGTTCACATCCTCCTAGAGATGCTTCTTGATGTGACTCTGTTTCTTGCTTATGGCATTTAGAGGGGTTCACATAGAACTAGAGACATTCAGAATGGGAATATTATTCATATTCTGGAGTCATTAGGCAGTTAAGATGATGTACTAAGGAAACACCTGCACAAAGCAACCAAAAAAAAAAAAATACCCCAAATTTATTCATAATCTTGTGTTAAAGATATGTTCTCAATGCAGTGATATTCCATGTTTCACCTTATATTTTTTATATTTCCCACACTGAAAAAAACATTGTTGTTCTATGTTATTTTCATAGAGATCCATAGAGAAGAAACTGGAACTGATGGGGTATTTGCCCATTTTACAGAAAACTAGTGAAGAAATTACATAAATGATTACTTCAAATTTGAATGAGCATAAGCTCAACCTTAAAGACTGTAGAGGGCAAAGATACTGGAGCCAACACGGCCAAATAATTAAAGGTGTAAAAGCCAAAATCCAGGAGAAGTATTTGGAATCTATATTTGTCCATGTGCTGCACATTCATTAAACCTTTTCAAGGTCCTGAAATAAATATTAAATGAAATAAATATTAAATATTATCATTTCTGTACATACTGTAAAAAAGTGGTTTAAATGGAGGGAGTATGCTGTTTGTTTGCTCCAGTAAGGATGCTTGCAGATCTACAAATATCATCACATTGTTGGTTCTCAATTTCCCTCTAGGGATGGGCGAATTTATTCAGCTGCAAAAAAAAAAATTCGCCTGACAAAAAAAAAAGAGACGCACGATGAAAATGATGTTTCGTTTAGCAAATCTTTCGCGAATTTCACTATTTCCCTCAACATTTTACAGACTTTGTATCTGGATCTTAGAAAGGTCTACAGTGAAATATTTGAAGGGTTGCTAACATTCTAGCATTTAAACTGTTGGCATTCTACCTATAAACTGCTTCTTGAATGTGTATTTGGAGAGGTATGTGCGTGTGTGTGTTGCATCTTTAGCACTTACACTGATGCAATACTATCCATTAAGCAGGAATTTGCAAACCACCTGGATTACAAACAATAAATAATAAGTAATTGAAAAAATTAGAATTTTGAAGTAATTTTTGGCTACTTCGACTAATGAATAGGCCAAAATTTGATTCAAAATGAAAAAAATTTTATCAAATTTTAAAATGCAACCATTCAAAAATGAATTACTGTACTTTCACCACCTTAAACCTGGCAAATTGCTATTTTAGCCTATAAGGGACCTCCTGAAACCTTTAAGAAGTGTTTTGGAATTTTTTTTTTAAATATATTTTTTTGGCCTAAATCGTTTGATGCATTCGAACGATTTTTATTCGATTCCATATTCAATAAAAAAAACACTTAAAAAATTCAATTGTTATATTTCAACATTTTTTAACTTTGAAATTCGACCCTCAGTAAAACTGTCCCCCTAAAGTTTGCACTTTTTTTGCACAAAAATTCCAATACACAATGTAAATAAAGGTGTAATGAAATAAATACTAAATGAACAATATATAATTTCAAAATATGTATTCTTACTTATATAAATTTTTGATGACTATGAGTACATAGTCACATTGAAGCTTTGTTTTCTAATAAATGGTAACAAATTCAATAATGTATCTACATCTGTAATGTCCACCGTATACATACGTCTCTCTTTTATTTTTGATTTTGTTTTTTTTTTGTAATACACATACAACAATGAAAGTGTACCAGAGATGCTTTAGCTTGGGAATTTGTAGTACAACAGGTAACATTTTATATAAATTGGTTTTAAGTAATGGGACCATATTGTTTGATACTTGGAATCTATGATTAAGTGCTGGGTATACATGAAACACGTTAGGCTACCATTATGGTGTTATTATAGCTTTTAATATATTGAAATATTTAAATAAATAAATTTTATTTAAACAACTTCAGGGGCAGATTTATCAAAATATGAGTTTAGATTTTAATAAACAAAAAATCACCAACATTCTATTAATTCCTATGGGATTTTTGGAAGCATATTTATCAAACGGTGAGTGCTAACTTTCACCCATTGATAAATATGCTTCTTAAAAATCCCATAGGAATGAATAGAACAAGTGAGTTTTTATTTATAAAAATCAAAACTCACATTTTGATAAATATGCTGCTCAGTAATGATTGTACATTATTAGGTTGTTTTTTCCTCTTTTGGTCACTACAGGTTTTCTATGCACCAAATGTGGTAGGTATATATGGATTTTAAATACACAGTTACCAGGAATTGATTTCTTTTCAACAATGTATCTATATCAGATGTGTTTAAGTTGGGTACACATGGCTTTACTAACAGATATAAGTCAGAATCCAATAATAAAACAATAGATATATGTTGATGAATATTAAAAGATATGCAGTTCCTGGAACATCTAGAAAATATAATTTTTTTCAAGTGAAATTGGTTTTAGTTGATTTTTCATTACTTGGCTTATTTGAACTTCATCTCCATTATCTATTATGCAGCTTTAAGTTACCTGACAATAATTTATTCAATTTCCGCTTGTGAATTTTCTCTCTTTGTTTTGTCTCTACATACACCAAAAATCACAACTCCTCAGTATAGCTAGGTTAATAAATGGAATTTCACAAAAAAGTGTCCCTTATGCCCCCAGTTTCTGCATCTAGAATTTTACATGAATACACATGAACATCGCAGTATCACCTGACAATCCAAATGGATATACTTTCATGTTAGATTAAGTTTATTTGAACATTTATCTATATTTTCAACAGTTGCTGTACTCAATTATAAATCTTCCATTAAAATGCAACAACTACTTATGTCTATATGCATTATATTAACTTTAAGAAACATTTCACATTCTTTTTTAGCAAAGTTTGAAAAAGTTTCAGCCAAATAAATGTACTTCCAGAAAATGGCATCAGCTGCGACATCAGCTATTTCCATTATTTATTTCTGAATAGACCGAGTGCAGTTCTCTGTAGCAGTGCAAATGAAAGCTAATACAATAGATCGCTAATATGATATGATGGGAAATGGCTTTCATGTCCACATCAAAATCATTTCACTCTTCAATTCTGCCCAAGGCTAATGGAATAGGGTTGTCTGCCTATTTAGATTTGTTAACAGCTAACAGGAAAATCTTTCCTGCAGTTTCCAGTCTCCATGTTAAACTTATAAACAGAGTTTTTCCATCTGCTTATCAGTGTTCTAAAAAAAAAAAAAAATAGAAAGGAAACTAGAAAAGTATTAAATGAACACTGGATTGCAGATCTGTACTGAGCATTAAGGTAGAGGTTTTTTGGTGGTGAGAATTTAATTTAAGAATTAGATGCCATAACTGATTTCAGGTAGCACAGCGGTGGCCCAAATGCCCTAAAATGCAATTCTATTGTCAACCAACCAATTCTGTTAGCAACTGAAAGAATGCCACCTAGACAACTGTTAATGAGAAAATCAGATACTGTTTATTCAACTCGTGCTGGAAACACTCCCATACAGTACTACAAAGGTTGCACACACTGTAAGCACTTCAAAACATTCTTCCCCTGATGGCCCTTTAATACCCTTGGAGGGGGATTTCCAAAGACTAAGGTTCGGATCAATCAGAGGTTAAAGTCCTTGTTTACTCTTTAGCCAATGTTCTGTGATGTGTCCTCTAGAACCTTCCAAGTTGTCTGTTCTTAGGCGATATGCATGTCCCAGACATGTCTTAACATAGAGTAGCCCCTTGACATCTGGAGGAACGATAAGTGACTCAGCATGTACACTTTTGAGACAGGGACAGACAAAAAGCAATAGAACAGGGTACACCACAAACAAACAAGTTCACAATTCCAATATGCAAACTTTATGACCTACAGATGCAGTCACTTGGATTTGTGTGTTAAATGCGTCGTGACTTAACTCATCTATCCCATTTATCCCACTTAGCACAGAATATTGTGTCACAGCATCCCATCCAATTAAAGAGTTCACCATTGAAAACAATGGTGCTTTGGTATGCTAATGAAAAGGTTAAATGCATTAAATGAGTTAAGATAACTTTAGATAACACAGTTTCTTCAATTAGCCCTGAGTCACGACGCATTTAACTTACAAATCCAAGTGACTGCATCTGTACATCTTGTCACACTATTAAAATAAAACAATTCAAATCCAACTGATGTGATTAAACATAATCTCATACACACTTAGGGGCAGATTTACTAAATTCACATGAATAATTCGAATTTCGATCGAATTTCAAAAAGATTCGAATTAGAATATTCGAATGTGCAAATTAAGCACAATCGACCATCGAATATTTGAATAAAATTTTATTTGAATATTCGACTATTCGATGGTCGAAGTACTTCCCCTTTAAATATTTATTCAACCACATAGTTAGCCAGATCAAAGCTACCAAATTGGGAATAATTATTTTTGATCGAATAAAAAAATTTAGATCGATCAAAAAAATT
This sequence comes from Xenopus borealis, assembly GCA_024363595.1. Taxonomy (NCBI): domain Eukaryota; kingdom Metazoa; phylum Chordata; class Amphibia; order Anura; family Pipidae; genus Xenopus; species Xenopus borealis. The sequence goes on from CM044437.1 coordinate 46,578,501, forward strand.
GAATATTCGAATTCGAAGGATTTTACTTCACCTACTATTCCCATGGTTGAATGATAAATCTGCACCTTAATGCTCCTAAAGTATCCTTACACTATGGCAAAAAATTGGGCTGGAGTGTTGCACATCTGTTATAAGAGGTGAATAAGCTTATTTTGAACAACACAATTCTTTAAGTATGAATAGACAAATTGTCATGTGAGCAACAGACAGAACAGACTGCTTCCCATAAAATCTCATTGTGAGTGGTACCTGCCTAGAGTGGTACCTGCCTAGAACCTTTAAGTTGGGTTCACTGTGTTTTCTGGAGGGCCAGAAACCTGATCTAAAGCTGGTTGGCTTGAGGGTATTGAGTACAGTGTGAACATCTTGTCCTGGGGAGTTAGAAGTCTGCTGGTTTATGTTGGTTCGACATCTACTTGTTGGGTTGTTCCAATCAGATGCAGAAGGGGGCCTTTCTATACATCCTGCCCTTATCAGCTCATTGCTTGAGCAAACAGGTTATGTTCTGTGATCTAGAGTGTTTGAGATATCTAACATATTATAGTTAGTTTTAAAATTAATGAAAATGATCTTGTGTTCTGCATCCTTTGTGCTATGTTAAAATTGATTATCATACAGAATAAGACCTAATTCTGTCTAACCAGTTCAGGTTACTGATTGTAGTTGAACCCCTGGTACGTTACTTCTTCCTGTGTATATGTAAGACCTGGCCTGTTTGACAATGATGTAACAATGGATTTCAGTGGGATGACGAGTCCCATTGTCATGGTTATTGACTGCAGCTACCATGGGTTTCTGTGAGGACTAGAATCCTAGGGGCAGATTTACAAAATTTGTGTGAACAATTCGAAGTTCGATCGAATTTGCATAAAATTCGAATTTGAATCTTCGAATATGCAAATTAGGCAAATTCGACCATTGAATACTCCAAATTTTATTTGAATATTCAACTATTCAGTGGTCGAAGTACTTCACCTATTCAAGCACCTAGTTCGCCAGATCCAAGCTGCCGAATTAACAATTAATTGATCATTCAAATTTTTTCGATTCAATCAATCGATTTGTGGTAAAATCCTTTGAATACAAAGGATTTTACTTCACATGGTTGAATTTCAATTTTTTTAAAATTCGGAATTCAACCAACGGTGAATCTGCCCCCTAGTATCAACATAAACTCTTGTACTAGAGATGTGGTACTTATTACATATTCTAGAGACCTCATTACATATCTTGATAATTAATCCTAACAGTTGGTGAGTTCTAAATTTAAATTATTTATAGTTCTTAAATTCTTGCATAGATGTAAAGAAAGAGTTCAAGGACATACAGGAGCTGGCATAGGCAGATTTAAATCACAGTGGAAACATTAGCCTTAAGCCATAGATTTCTGAATAACTCATATATACTGTACCCTTATGCAGTCTTTTTTTGTTTAGTAAAATTAGAAAACAGGAAAAAGAGACCCCAGGATGATAGATACCCACATCCTACAAATGTGTATTCATGTGCATTTTCTTTAAAGTTGCTTTAGCCAAAATGTTTTCAAACCGTTGTTCTAGTCTGATCTCTCAGAATATATATTATTTTAGCACAGATCTGCTGCAGGCTGTAGACGGAATCCTGCAGTTACAGGTGTAATGACATTTTCAGCATAAACTGAAAGGCAAGAAAGTGCACAACAAAGTGTTGCATGTGGCATTGGAGTGGCAAATCTTTCCACCTTAAAGGTGGAAAAAATATTTAAAAACCATGCTTTTATGATTTTGTTAAATCTGTGCCATATACTTAGTCATGCCCTGCATGTTTTTATTTTATACACCTGTAAGAACATATGCTATAATTTAACATAATGTACCTTTCTGATAAAAGTATTGAGATATATATATATATATATATATATATACAGATGCAGCCACTTGGATTTGTGTGTTAAATGCATCGTGACTCAGGGTTAATTGAAGAAACTGTTATCTAAAGTCATCTTAACTCATTTAATGCATTTAACCTTTTCATTAGCATACCAAAGCACCATTGTTTTCAATGATGAACTCTTTAATTAGATGGGATGCTGAGACACAATTTTTGTGTTAAGTGGGAAAAATGTGAAATACACTCCAAAGTGGCTTAATATATATATATATATATATATATATATATATATATATATATATATATATATATATATATATATATATATATATATATATATACACACACACAGAGTTATTAACTAAATGTCATCAATGATATTTATATTCTGTAGAAAGAAACATAAGTACTGCATGGTAACGATGACAAAAGCAAAGCAGTTTATTTTTAGCTGAAGGCTTGTTCAGTATTTGCTGCCTATGAATAATGTCTGTCTTCAAACTTCCTTGTATATATATGATCTATAGAGCAACTGGCATGGGTGAAGAAAAAAAACTGTTCACACGCCTTTCAAGTGAAATAAAGGGAATTTGTGCTTTCAAGATAGTGCCAAGAAAGAATACACTTTCCCCACTGGATTGACTTTTTAGTGCCAAGGGATACTTTTTCTTTCAGGCGTTTTATAGCAAAGACACTTGAATGCATTCCAACAGTTTGGCATATGGAGAGACGTAATACAACATAATTCCTTTGTTTGAAATAAAATAATATGAAAAGAACAATACTGTTCTCCTTGTTTTTCATTTATATTGATTACTGCGGTCACATATATTTTTAGAAATTATATTCTGAAAGCTCTTTTGAAGTTAGATGCAGTACAGCCGTTATCTCCCCAAAGATACAAACTGTTTTTGAGAAAATCTCATGATATATTTATATATATCATATATATTTATATATAACACTTAGGAGGTTATTTACTAAAACTCAGATTAATCTTTGTTTTATTAAAACAAAGTCAAACAAACTACTTTCAATGAACTGAACTCATTTATCAATATTTTTTCTCAAAGTCGAGCAGAAAAAAGAATTTCAGCGTCCATTCGTATCGT
>CM044437.1:46581853-46614848 GCA_024363595.1 Xenopus borealis
GAGTTGCTGAGTGCCAAGGCTGGTGCAATTGAGATCTTCTTTTAAGCTGATGGAAAGTACAGGAACCCAGTTCCCACTGGCCTTTGTGCTGGTATTTAGGGCAACAAACCTTTTAGATTCATTTCCCTTTTAGCGGTTCAATATTTGGTAAGAGATACCCAGCTGCATAATAACATTTTTCCTATACGGAAACATAATTCAAGTTTCATTTATCATTTCATTACTTCAAGAATACTTACTATATAAATAAAATTCTGCTCTAACTCACCTTTGTATTCGGCCATCCTCTCCACTGCTTTGAGTTTACCAATGGCACACAACCTTACAGTTTCATTTATCCTTTCATTACTTCAAGAACACTTACTATATAAATGAGGTTTCTCCCTAACTCACCTCTGTGCATGGTCATCAGGTCCATTGCTTTTAGTCTACTAATAGCGAACAAACTCACAGTTGTGAATCTTGCTTACAGGACATGACTAACATTGGCCACCCAAGGAACGCTCAATCAGTATCCATGTACAAATGTCTGCTCTATTGATGTGAGGTGGAAAATGATTACCAGCAAACAGTATATTACAACTGGCACATCTCTAAGAAGTGGTTGGGTCTCAGTCTACTGATTAAAAATTTTGCCTAATATCTAATTGAGATGCACAAGATAAACTATTTTTTGTTGCCTGCTTTTTGCATTACTGTCATCATATGTAATGTGCATAATCGGTGTACTCTCCAAGTTTTTTTTTTGCAGTGCTGATATACAGATGCAGCCACTGGGATTTGTGAGTTAAATGCATCATGACTCAGGGCTAATTGAAGAAACTCTGTTATCTAAAGTCATCTTAACTCATTTAATATTTTCATTAGCATACCAAAGCACCATTGTTTTCAATGGTGAACTCTTTCATTGGATGGGATGCTGGGATAAATGGGATAGATGAGTTAAGTTTTTCTGTGTCAAATGCACAATCCAAAGTGGCTTCATCTGTATAGTGCTGATGCTTAATAACAATAATGGAGAAGGATTATAAAATAAAGGAAAGACAGCACAAGTATGGGATACATTATCCAGAAACCTGATATCCAGAAAGCTCCATTTTATGCCAATAATCCAAATTCTTTAAAATAATCATTTTTCTCTGTAATAATAAAAGAGTGCCTTGTACTTGATCCAAACTAAGATATCATAAATCCTTTTTGGAAGCAAAACCAGCCTACTGAGTTTATTTAATATTTATATCATTTTCTAGTTGACTTAAGGTATGAAGATTCAAATTATCAGTTATCTGGAAAACCCAAGGTCCCAAGCATTCTGGATTATGGGTCCCATACTGTAGTAATAATAATATGACTGTCCTCTACTAATTTCAAACTTGTTAATGTGGAATTTTTCTTCTTTTTGTTTTATCAGATTGTTGTCATTGTGCTCCAAATTACCTAAAATACTTTCTCCAGCACAATTTTAAAAGGCAAGTTCACAACAAACCACATCCTGTTGCTTCCCCTGCTAAAAAAGGGTTAAAGTACTGGGTGATTGGGCACAAGGGATCCTTGGACATAACAACTTCTAGGAAGGGACCACTTTGCAGGTTGAAATATGAATTGTCCTTTTCATACATATGACAAACGTAAAATTCATACTCAGCTTGTATATAAGGTATTATGGGTATAGCTAATTTTGTTAAAATACTATGTTGTCCAAAGTTGAACTACTTTGAGTGCTGAACACCCTTTATATGCCACAGAACGCAGAATCTACGTTCTGCAGCACTTACACTTAGACTATTGCAAGCTTACATGCACACTTACACACACTCACATATACATTTTTGGGGATTGGGGTCACACCCATAACACACAATTTACTAATTGTACACAAGCATACACACATACAAATAAAGCCACTTTGGTTTGTGTGTTTTACACAGAATAACTAAACCCAAATATCCCACTTTTCCCATTTACCCAGAAAATTGTGTTACAGCACCCGATCTAATTAAAGTGTTCACCATTGCTTTGGTATTCTAATGAAAAGGTTAAATGCATTGAATGAGTTAATATGACTTTACATAACACAGCTTCTTGAATTAGTCATGACTCATTTAACGCGCACATCCAAGTGGCTTCATCTGTATGTTGTTTTATGGGTTTTTTTTTTTATACTTATACCATCGTTTTTTTGGCTGGAAAAAATGTTTTATTGCCAATTTCATATTCCCTAACCACACTCTGTAATACCTTTTGTATGTTATTTCATTGATTATATTGCATTTTTGGAGATCGTGCATTTTTAGCCATTTTATTGCATTTTCAGCTATGCATAAAGCTCCCCATAGACGCAACGATTTTTCCCTACCAAACGACCGATCTTAGGGAAGCCTGACCAATCTGTCAAATTATCGTGTGGTTAGTGGGATATAAACGATTGTACATCTTACGATTTTTCGACCGACATCGGTCTGAAGATTGATCGGCCAGGTTAGAAAATCTTTATCAGTCCCTATGTAATCTACCTATGTTTGCAGGGCCAAGCAGGCTGTGATCCTTCAGTTTTGCTGGCATATTGCCTGAAATGGTCTTTTTTAGTTGATGGACACATAGGACGTTTAAATGATCGTTTTGAGACAATCGTGGTCTCACGATAACCATTGGATCTTTCAAAAATCTTTACGTCTATGGCCAGCTTAAGTGTTGCTTGATGTTTCTGTCCGTAAAACCTATGTTGCCAAGCTAATGTATTCAAACTGTGATTCTGATCATGAAAAAAGTATTGATTTGTGTGGTTTCATTGGATTTTAGTAATGGATTTGCATTTCACACTTTTCTGTATTATTTAGTTTTGCCTTGTAAACATTGTATCTACTATATATCTGTTTGGGTGTCTCTGTGCACAAGTATATCTATGCATATTGGACATAAAAGTGTTCAGTAGACTCCTGTCATTCATATTTAGGATGTTTTATGCTGATAGGTTATGAAATGTGGGGCATATAATGGGGTAAAATTCATGCTTTGTGACAATTTTCAGAATTTAGATAAAAACCGTTACATTCAGCATAGCTTTACAGTTTGGCAATTTACAGTAGAAACACATATTTACCCATATTGGATTAATCAGAATGTGTACTTAATGAAAATATATGGTTTTCTGGGGTTTCTTTACTGTTAGGGAGTCTAACGTCACATAATGCACATACTGTGTGATTATATTGCAGCAGCCAGAGTGTCAGCTGTGAAAATTTATATACACCATTGTCATTTGCGGGTCTCTGTACACCACATAGTTTGGTATATCTATGCATATTGGGCATCAAAGTGTCCAGTAGATCCCTTTCATTCAGCTTTAGGATGTTTTATGCTAAGTTACAAAATGTGGGGTAAAATTCAAGCTTTTGACGATTTTCAAAAATTTGATAAAAACCTGTTAAGTTCAGCATAGCTTTACATGTTGGCAGTTTGCAATAGAAACACATATTTACTAATTTTCTCACATTCTTCATAATGTGAACTTTCTGAGAATATATGGTTTTCTAGGATCTCTGTACCGTTACGGGGTCTTATGTCACATAATTTACATACCAGGTGCTTATATTGCAGCAGCCATTAAGGGGTCTTCTTTCACCACATAGTTAGTAAATCTATGAATGTTGAGCATCAAACTGTTCAGTGGACCGCTGGAATTCATGTTTAGGATGTTTTTATTGGTACCTTATGCTGTGAGAGAGATGCAATCAAAAGCAATGCGACTCAGTAGTTTGGAGTAGGAAGACATGGTTACCCATTTTAGATTCATCTGAATGTGTACTTTACAGAAATATATGGTTTCCTGTGGTAAATATACTTTTACAAGATATATTGGCTTTGGAATACAAAGTATGCCATATTCAACTGTGGTGCTTTGAAATTTGGCAATTTACTGCTGGGAGTTTTTGATCCGTAGAAGCCAGAAATCTTCATAAATCTATGCAAATTTGATAATGACACATTCAAGACACTTGAGACTTTCCAAATCAGTTGAAATTGTGTGCATAAAATAAAATAGTTTTCTGGTATAAGTACCTATATTGTGAAGTACCTATCTTGTTCCAGAATTGGAAAAACACAAAAAACTTTTCCTTAGGTAAACTAAAAATCCCCCTCAGAGAATTCCCCTAAAACGAGAGAGCACAAAATGTTCAAAAAAAAGTCTGGCACTGAGGGGAACTGAAGTTGCAACTTCTTGTGGCACTTAAAAGGGTTAAACTTGTGCCCATCTTTGTGCAAGCTTGAACAAAACCCTTTAAACAGACCCTTTAAATATAGTGAATACTGTCCTCTGTACCTTGCACAATTACTTCAGCAGGAATGCAATAAATAGGGCTTGTACCAAACATACTATTTGTTTGTTTGAATAATGACACATCTGTGGTTTGTTATTAAAGAGGAATAACAGGGAAACTGAAGCTACTCCATGTTTGGTCCTTGCAAAGGAGACAATTTATCCAGTGCATAGAGGATTTTAGTTTATCTATAAACTGGATTTTGCAAGGTAGATAATAGGATGTTCAAACATGAAGCAGCTTCAGTTTCCATGCTTTCCCTGACTACAAAAAACTGACTGGCCCCTATTAAAACAAAAGGCAGAAAGTATGTTCAGTACAAGCTCTATTCATTCAACTCATTTTGAACAAGGGATATTTGCACCTGAAAGGGGTGGTTAACCTTTAAATTAACTTTTAGTGTGTTATTGCATCAACACGTCTAAGCAAATTTTCCATTGGTATTCATTTTTTTATAATTTGTTATAACTTTTTGCCTTTTTCTTCTGACCCCACCATCTAAAAACAAATTCTCTATAAAGCTACAAATGTTTTGGCATTGCTACTTTTTATTACTTTTTTATCTTTCTAGTCAGGCCCTCTCCTATTAATTTTCCAGTCTCTTATTCAAATCAATACATGGTTGCTAGGGTAACTGAACCCTAGAATTCAGATAATAGCAATCTGGAGAGCTTCTGAACCAAAATCTAAATAACTCAAAACTACAAATAATAAAACAGTAAAACAAAATGCAAATTGTCTCAGAAGATCACTCTCTATATCATACTAAAAGTTAACTCAAATGTGAACAACCCCTTTAAGGAATTTACCTTTTCATACATCCTATAAATTATATTTTGGTCATATATCTATTATCTACATGTGTAAACCACCTTTCTTCACAAAAGGAAAACTAACTGTGTTCTAGTTGTCTAAAAAGTCTGCTCCATCTGCAATTATTGCCTTTGCTGTTCTGTTGCCAAATATGTGGGTGTTTCTATAATATGAGTTTAATGTGTTTCTGTTAGACATTAACAGTACAAACTAATTAATCTCCTACACATCCCAATTCCACTGGGCTAGCAGGCACTGTTGAGTGGAATGCTGTTACAGAGTTGTTTCTTCCATCTGGCTTTTGTGTATGAGTTCCCCTTTTTTATGTGAGTTTATCAATGTAACTGTTAGCATCCGTGCTGATTGTTGTGGGTTTACAAACACTGTGCAGGATTCATAAAAAATTGCCATTACATATCAAAGTACAGAAACAGCATTTTTCTGCCGTTTCTAAAATGCTTATTATTGAAACTGTATGATTGTATGAATTTGGACATGGGTATATATGCAAGAATATTTTTTAATTGTATCAGTATCCTTTTTGTCATAAGGAAGATACCAAGTTAAAGGGATTCTGTTATGATTTTTATGATGTAGTTTTTATTTCAAAATTATACTGTTTACATTACATATAATTCACTCTACACTATAAAATTTAATTCCTGAAACAGCAAGTGTATTTTTTTTATTTGTAATACTGGTGCATAGGCAGCCATCTCAGTTCATTTTGCCTGGTCATGTGATTTCAGAAAGAGCTAGCTTTCTGGCAGGCTATTTCGCCTACTCAATGTAACTGAATGTGTTGCAGTGGGACCTGGATTTTACATAGATAAATTGGGATGAAAAAAGACAGTCCATCAAGTTCAACCCCTCCAAATGAAAACCCAGAATCCACACACAAACACCCCTCCATACTTTCACATAAATTATATATACAATTATATTTACCCATAGCTATACTAACTCTAGAGTTTAGTATCACAATCACCTTTGATATTATGTCTGTTCAAGAAATCATTCAAGCCACTCTTAAAGGCATTAACAGAATCCGTCATCACAACATCACCTGGCAGTGCATTCCAGGACCTCACTGTCCTCACTGTGAAGAACCACCTACGCTGCTTCAAATGAAAGTAATTTTCTTCTAGTATGAAGGGGTGGCCTCTTTATGGGTGAAAAGGTCCCTTGATATTTGTCTATAATGTCCTCTAATGTATTTGTAAAGTGTAATCATGTGTCCACGCAAACACCTTTTTCCAGAGAAAACAACCTCAACCTTGACAATCTACCCTAATAATTTGTCTTCCATCCCCCTAACCAGTTTAGTTGCACATCTCTTTACTCTCTACAGCTCATTTATATCCCTCTTAAGGACTGGAGTCCAAAACTGCACTGCATACTCCAGGTGAGGCCTTAATAGGGACCTATGTAGAGGCATAATTATGTTTTCATCCCTTGAGTTTATGCCCTTTTTATGCAAGACAGAACTTTATTTGCTTTAGTACCCACAGAATGACATTGCCCAGAATTAAGGTGGCCATAGACAGAGATCAGATGGAGAGCAGGTCTCTCCCCAATATGCCCAGATTGAAGTGGGCGATATTGGGCTGATCCGATTGTGGACCCTAGGGCCCAAAGTTCGGATCATAATGCATCCAAAACAAGCAGTCTGATCACAGAACCGCATACACGCACAGATGCAGCTTTAGTGCAACGGGACATTTTAACCTGCCTCATCGAGATCTTTTGACCAGATATCGATTGGGGAAGCCTGTTTGATGGCCAATAAGTTGCTGACTCACTCTGTTGGCAACTTTTTTCGTCCCGTGTATGGGGGTCTTTTGATAACTTGTTACATAACAAATCTACAAAAAACCCTATATCCTTCACATTTAAAGGGATACTATCATGGGAAAAGTACCCTGGGATAAATACCTTTTGATCCCGGACCTTTGTTTATCTTAACATGTTTTAGTCTCTTTTGAATTTCCTCACGTGTGAACCATGCATCAATAGCTGTATTACTACAACTGGGACTATTAAAAAGGAAACCTCCATTGACTGCTTCCTTTACTATTGAGTGTGATTCTTGGATCTCCCAGGCAGCTGTTATCTTGTGTTAGGTAGCTGTTATCTGGTTACCTTCCCATTTGTTTGTTGTTAGGCTGCTGAGTTTTATCAGAGCACAAGTCACATGACTGGTGGAAGCTGGGAAACTGACACCATGTCTAGCCCATGTCAGATTTCAAAATTATTTATTAAAAAATCTGTTTGCTTTTTTGAGAAATGAATTTTAGTGCAGCATTAAAGCAGCACTATTACCTGATGCGGTTTGGGAAAAAAAGTATGCCTTTAAAAGCAGTTTATTACTAGCAGATTCCATTGGGCATAGATAGACCTCTGAAACAGACAAGCCGTTTCTCTTTAAGACCACCCACTAGAATTTTTTCAAACAATAATGCTTGAATAACTTGTCAACCGATTACACATAAAAGGGCACTTGGAGCAAAGGTCTTTAGGTTCAGTTTCTGTGTGTGTCAAGTGCAGCATGCTGGTGACATTCCTCTTCCTTTTGCAAAATATATCATGGGGAGAACTCAGCAGGCAAAACTAAACAAATGTTAAATAATGTATGGGTCATAAAATATCCATGATCATAAACCATTCACCGAAAACAGCATTGCCCATTGATGGTTACTGCTGGCTTTTGAAACATTCTGCTGTTAGGAGTGCCCCTGCATGCAGCCAACAGATGATATTTTAACAGCGTCATTCTTTTGTCTTTCTGTTTTCTTGGTTTCCCTGAATTATTTATGCTCCATAGAGACTTGTCTTTTTTTTAAAACCAGCAGGGGACGAATGGGAACACTTCAGATAATTAATTTTTCAGTACTTTAAGAATTGGACATGAATTGAGCCATGAAGTACTCACATGGGTAATGACTCCTTTGTGAATCATATCACAACGGATGATTACTATAAAAACATGGATGAATATATGAAATTCTTGGGAACTGGGTTTTTTAGTTTGTAGGCTTTTTAGCAATTAGGATCGCCATAAATTTTTCTACTGAAAAATGAAGAAAAAAAAAAAGCAGAACCTTTGTTTTGCCACCAATATAGATTTATGCAGTTTAGTTATCCAGGTATCTGTATTTATCCAGTTTAATTATGGGATCTTTTATCCGGAAACCCGTTATCCAGAAAGATCCAAGTTGTGGAAAGGCCTTCTTACATATGGGTACATTTACTAAAGAGTGACTTGTGTGTTTCTGCTGAAATCTTGCAAAAAAGACAATTTGCAGTGACATCACCTATTTATTGAAAGTCAGGTAGTACACTTCCCTAGCAAATTACCTTTTCACTGGCGAACTTTCACTGCGTTTCGCTAGGTGCTTTTTCACTCATACGAACAATCGTAAATCCACTGATGAAAGTGTGAAAATTTCAATTAGTTACCCTTTTCACCAAAATCTATGTAATCCGATTCTGACTGGTGAAATAATACAATGAAGCTACATTCTCAACATTATTATGAAGTGACATCATCTCCTTTAGTTAAAAAAAAAAGCCATAAGCAAAAGTCAAAACTTTGCTTTCTTATACTTAAAGTGGAATTATGTTTACAAGTTGCAACTGTTAACAATATCTGATTTTCATCTTTTTTAACATTTGAAGCTCATGCCACATTTGTTTTAGGATGTGCTCATGGCCTAGGACAATAGATGATCTCTGTCTTCACTTTTCTTCCTTGGACATTTTGAAGAAAAAGTGGCCACTTCCAGCAATTTCACCAACATCACTAATAAATACATATGACCTTTATATATGTGTAAGTAATACTTACCCTGGTAGTCTAGTGGTGCGGCGGGGACGCCCGCCACGCCGCTCTGCTCCCTCTGCCCGACCGGCTTCTTTGTGCGCGCGCCGTGCGCACTTCCGGTATTTAAAGGCGCAGGCGTGCTGACGTCAGACGTCAGCGCGCAATGGCACCAAATTTAAAATATTTAAAGGGACACCTGAGGTTTTGATATTGCCCGTGATAGGTTTTGTTCCTGGTGCCTTGTTCTCTGTGCTGCAAAGCTTCTAGTCTGTCTGATTCCTGTGTTTGACCCTGCCTGGCTGTTTTTGACTACTCTAATCTCTGGAACCTGACCCTTGCCTGAAACCGACCTTGATTCTGCTTAACCCTTTGACTGACTACCTGGTTTGACTCCTGCCTGTTTTCGACTACCGTTTCTGCCTCATCCTATCTGATTGATCACCCGGTTTTGACCCCTTGTCTGCCTGACGATTCCCAGTTATCTGCCTGCCACGACCCTGCCAGTTTGACCACGAGTTGCCTACTCCTATCTGTTCCGTGACCATCGGCCTTAAAAGACACTATCTACAGTCGTGCCCCTTTGCCTGCTCAGAACCTTTTGTCTTGCACTTCTCGTTTTAAGACCTGGCGGCAGTATATTACTTTGCGTTTTGCTGCTGAGCTAGACCACAACATAGCTTCAAAGATGTAATGAAGACCTATTTTCCTATGCATATGCAGAACAACGTGGCCTAGCGACCACACTATCCCATTGGGTCTTAATTTGAAAGGAATAATTACAAATTTTTTATGCATTTCACCTTGGTTTTCTATGTCCGATACATTCTGTTTATTAAAAGAAAAAAAAAGAAAAGATGCAGATGCAATCTGAAATGTAAATGGATATGTACTAATTAAAATATTGAAAGTTTGTATTGGGGCAGAAATCCACGCTACAAATTAGCAGAGAACCCAGCTTTCTCTGCCCTGGATGCAGCCTGCTGTATAAAAGATAGGGAACACATAAAAAGAAAAGGAAATGGTTTTCTTAGTGTTTATAACCAAGTTAAAACTCTCTAGCTATCACTATATCATAGCATGCATAAAAAATATCTAAGTAATAGATAAGTTGGAAAGTTGGTAGAGATATCTTTGTTTGTTTAGCACTACATAGTGATGCAAAATATATAAACACAGTAAATTACAGTAGAGTACAGTAGAACTTAAAGGATAACTAACCCTTAATTAAAAAACCCTACCCCCCAACATAGACCCCCTACTCGCGCCCCCCAGCCTAGCTGTTACCCCTGGTATAGTCCCTTAACTCACCCCTCAGTACAGATTCAGGACATCGGAGTTCACACAAGCTGTCTTCTTCTCTGAAAGTCACGGAAATTGCCGGCATGAAGGAAGATGACCAGAAGAAGACCAAAGAGTCAGAAGATATCTGCCTTGAACTCCAATGCCCTGAATCTGCACCGATGAGTAAGTAAAGACTTAGGGTATTTACCAGGGGTAACAGCTAGGCTGGGGGGGAGCAAGGAGGAGGGTCTATGTAGGGTAGGGTTTTTTAAATTAATTGTTTATATATTTAAATATGAAAGTAGCATATTAGGGATTTAACTTGGAATTGCTATTTCTTTCCATTTCTAGCCAGCTGTATCAAAGTGAGCATTTACCGTTCATGTCATGTAGGCCTTCTTCTTTTGCAAGATGAAATAAATTAACGTTAGCAATCAAAGTCTCTGACATTATAAATTACATCTATATAATGAAACTATTTCCATTTTTAGCAAAATGTATTTCCTCCTCTTTCTGGCTGAAATTAATCTAATGATGTGCCAAAGTCACACTTCTACTAAGACAAAGCCCTATTTTCTGATTATCATGTATCATCAATCACTGGCAAGTTATACAAATATAATAGTGATCTCCTCTTCCGTTTACTTTTTTTTTGTTTTATTAAAATTTTAAAGCAAAATGAATAGGTTCAGAATAATGCAGGCTTGGGGAGGCCTATCTTCCCTAAAAGAAATGAGCTACAGGTAGTATATATTTATTTTGTGATAAGGTGCTTGGCTAGTAGTGGGTTAAATGATTCTGCTGTGTTAGTTCAGGTGAAGAAGTCAGGCAACCACAGGAACCTTTGATATATATATATATATATATTGGATTAAGATGTTTATTCAATAAAGAACCACCTTTTTTCATGAGAAAATACAGCGAGTGCTGATCCTTCCTGACCTACCTATATATATATATATATATATATATATATATATATATATAATATTACTTAAACAGGAAAATGCAGCTCCAATCCTTTTTAATTGGGTGCATGTGGGTCATGCTTGATATACAAAAAAAACAAGAATACCCCAGCACTCAAACATACAGCCCCCTGAGAAACCTACCTTTGCACAACTGAACTGTAACTAACAAAAAAAAGAAATTTTTAGTAACAAAATTTGTACAAAGTATGCATAAGCTGACGCGCCCTGGCTGTCAATGCAGTATCCATGCGTCAGTCCTAACTACATGAAAAAAAGTGTTATCTTTGTGGGGAGAAAGACCATACCTGCTTTTCTCTTTGTTTAGCATGATCAACAGTTCAGTTGTGCAGTTTAACCGATTAACAGTTCAGTTGTGCAGGGGGCTTTCTCAGGGGGCTGTATGTTGGAGTGCTGGGGTATTCTTGTTTTTTTGTATATCAAGCATGACCCACACTCACCCAATTAAAAAGGATTGAGCTGCATTTTCTTTTTTTAAGTAATATAATATATTTTATGGGGGAGGTGGCTCTCTCCTCAATGCTTGCTCTCCCAACCCCCTACTTAAAGGGAAACTGTCATGGGAAAACATGTTTTTTTAAAAAAAAAAAACGTATCAATTAATAGTTCTGCTCTAGTAGACTTCTGCACTGAAATCCATTTCTCAAAAGAGCAAACAGATTTTTTTAAATATTCAGTTTCGAAATCTGACATGGGGCTAGCCATTTTGTCAATTTCCCAGCTGCCCTGGTCATGTGACTTGTGCCAGCACTTTAGGAGGGAACTGCTTCTGGCAGGCGGCTGTTTTTTCTTCTCAATGTAACTGAATAGTACACAGTGGGACATGGGTTTTTACTATTGAGTGCTGTTCTTAGATCTACCAGTCAGCTGTTATCTTGTGTTAAGGAGCTGTTATCTGGTTACCTTCCTATTGTTCTGTTGTTAGGCTGCTGGGTAGGGGAAAGGGAGGGGGTGATATCACTCCAACTTGCAGTACTGCAGTAAAGAGTAATTGAAGTTTATCAGAGCACAAGTCACATGACTTGGGGCACCTGGGAAATTGACAATATGTCTATCCCCATGTCAGATTTCAAAATGAAATATAAAACATTGTTAGCTCTTTTGAAAAATGGATTTCAATGCTGAATTCTTCTGGAACAGCACTAATAACGGATTCATTTTGGAAAGAAAATGGTGTCGGTGGAAGAGATTATGCTAAACAAACAGAAAAGCAGGAATTGTCTTTTCTCCCTTCAGATAACACTTTTTTCACTTAGTTAGGACTGACGCATGGACACTGCCTTGATGGGGCATGTCAGCTTATGCCTACTTTTTACAAACTTTGTAACTAAAAGTGTCTTTTTTTGTTAGTTACAGTTCAGTTGAGCAAGGGTCGTTTTTTCAGGGGGCTGTATGTTGGAGTGCTGGAGTATTCTTGTTTTTTTTATATATTATGTATATTTTATCTATTTATATGTATCGGTGTGGAGTAAGAACAGCGGAGCTCATCTTCCAGATGTTTGTCTTCTTTGGGAACTCTGTTGCCTTTCGCAATTCACTGCACTTTTGGCGCAGTTGCTATGAACTGGAAGACTGCTCCAACTGCACATGCCCCAGTATGGTGTTCCTTATAGATGAAGACCAAAGATCCAGAAGATGGCGCCCATGAGTTCCGCTACTCTTACTTACCGAAATGTGAGAAATGTATTTGCGATGCTTTTAGGCGTAATGAATTATGCAGGTGGTGGGAATCAGGGAGGTGTACTAGCTGGAGTAGTAGCAGTGGCGTAACTAGATGTTACTGGGCCCCACAGCAAATTAATTTTAGGGCCCCCAACATATTTAGGGCCCCCCAACATATCCAGAGGTTATGCATTTTACTAGTATTTGTTGAAATTAATTAATTAAGGCATCATGGGGCCCCATATACATCTTGGGCCCCCCCTGAGAAGTAGGTAGGGGTTTTTCTTTATTGCGGGGTTAGTTCTCCTTTAACTGATACCTCTGGGTCAGTGCTCCTATTGGCTGAAAATTACACTGGTCTGAGGCACTTGTAAGCAAGCAATCCTCTTCCTCCTTATTTGTTTGCATGGATGAACATGTGCAGTAGAGTTGAAAGTTGGACTTTAACAAAAAATCTATCTTTTCCACCCAGAGGATCACTCACTCAAAAATAAATCATTGTAATCATTGGGGGTGCCCTAACAATTGACACTAGTGATGGGCGAATTCGCGGCGAATTCCCGCGATTTGCCGCTGGCGAATAAATTTGTGAAACGCCAGCAAAAATTTGCCGCCGAAAAATTCGCCCAAAAAACGAGTTGTTTTTGACGCGACGTGTCGAAAACGACGCGACGCGCTTCGAGAATTTTTCCGCCAATTTTTCAGCGAAGCGAAACGCATGAGATTCGCCCATCACTAATTGACACCCCTCTTGGAACTTTCCTTCTCTTTTAAGTGATATTAATCATTACCAAACAAGTGTACCATTTCAAACCATTTAACCTCCTTATCAGGTGTCCCTTAATTTCTAGTCTGTTTATATATGACAAATACTGAAATTGTGGCTGGGGGGGGGATAAAATGTTGACCTATGCTGCAGTTTAATTTCTAATTTATTTGTAACACACAGCATTTGGTTGAGGTCAACAAGAGTTTAGTGTTCTGGTGTGGGTTAATTGGTAGCTTCAAGCATAGATTCCTATAGATAACTAGAATTTAATTCACACTGATTGTGATGTTCCTAAACTCAAAATACCATAAAAGATATAGCATACAGTACCTCCTAACATTTCAAAAACAGAAAGAGGGAGATAAAGATGTGCTGTCTGTAGCGCAGAAAATGTTTACCACACCATTTTATGGCCACTCTAAATACCACATCCATGTTACAAAATTTGGCAGGTTATGGAATATTTGAACATATTTCTGAGAGTTTTAGGGTCAGGTTTTATGTGTTATATTACAATTTCAACAATTTAAACTGTAAGTCTCAGTTCTCCCAAAAGACATGCTTGTCTTAAATAGTTATAATTGTATCTTTGCTTATCTTGAATTGTTACCAATGTATCTAAGTGCAACTGATGAGTATTCTGGGCTCTCTGCCAAAAGCCTCTTATTTAATTACATTTCAGAAATTTATCTTTTTCTGGCTGTCCAGTGCAGGAGATCAAACGGAGACAGTCTGAGTTGTCAAAATCTGGACTTTCCCCACAAAAATGGGATGGTTGGGAGGTATGCGGTAACACAATGCACCATAATAATTATTGTAACCCAAAATCAGTGATGTAAATTGAGGGTAGCTATGGTCCTCCCCTCATTTTAAAGCATGGTACATATTACCCCTACAATCACCTATTTCTAACTAGTTCAGGAGTGTGCATTTACACCAATAATTATTTAACCAAGATACTGTCCTTTTTTTATTATGTAATATTTATCTTAATTCTATAGAATAAGTGAGATGTACAAACACGGGTTGCACCGAATCCACTATTTTGGATTCGGCCGACCCCCAAATCCTTTGCAAAAGATTCGGCCGAATACCGAACCGAATCCGAATCCTAATTTGCATATGTAAATTAGGCATGGGAAGGGGAAAACCTTTTTTATTTCCTTGTGTAGCGCTATAGTAAACTTGAGTGCACCTTTCTCTATCTATAGGCTTCACTCCCAATATATATATTTCTCCGGATGAGACCTTAAATCTTAGGGAGTAAGCCCTCGCAACAAGGTGGAGGCAGGGTGTAGTGCAACTGTAATAGTATTCAGGGTGCAAATAATTGGGCACCAGTGGTTCTTATAACTTAACTAAAGAACATGTTTATTGAACAGACAATCCACATTGGAGTGTACAGCAATCACAATAGCACATGCAGGATCAACAGTGGATAGGCAATACTCACAGCACCTTTGGTCAGAGACTGTCCCCTTCACACATGGGAGACAATGTATATGCAGCATAGAGGAGGTACACCCAGCTTTCAGCCTTTTCCCTAAGTGGAACCTGAGGAGACACTTTCAATCCTAGGTCTGTACACTTAGTCCCTACTCTGGGCAATTAGTACCCGGGATCTTAATCCCACTCACAATCCTCGTAGGAGCCTCAAACTGCTCAGCTAAATAATCCTATTATCTGTCACTCCTAGAGCGACCTATAACTGTGAGTAGCCTATCCTTACTAAGCCTGACCTGCTTAGGTTCCACTCAAAACTCTGCCTGCCTGCTCAGGCCAGAGCTAGCACAAGATGGACACTGAAAGCATGGCTTACAATGCTTTTATACTTTAACACAGTGCCATCTACTGGTCACTGTGAGCAACAGCAAGGGGCATGGATTATAGCAGGAATAGGAAACCGTTCCCCCTCCTAACTGTATTTTAGGACCCACTTAGGTGTCCATAACACTTGGGGACTGCCTGCTAAATATACTAGGAGGTTAATTTACTAGTCCCCTACACTTATTTTGTAACAAAGTAATGTGATTTCCCTCCCCACCCTTAATTTGCATATGCAAATTAGGATTCAAATTCGGTTTAGCCAGGAAGAAGGATTCAGCTGAATCCGAATCCTGGATTCGATGCATCCCTAGTACAAACAAAAGGGGGGTTGTGGGAGCACTCAAAGGCTAAGTCAAAATATATTTAAATATAATGGGTGTGCTCAATGCACATTCCCTGGGCCCCTGTCTCCTAAATAATTCAATATAATTGCTAATGCATATGTTTACAGAAAGAGGGGATTTTTAGTTACAAAGTTATGATCATAAAATTGATAAGCCACCATACCACATCAAGGTAAACCCCATATAGCGGTCCCTAACTTGTAATATAAAAAGTCTAATACTTACTGCATAATAGCATTGCCTGTAGTCGGTGTCTAATGAACATTGGTTTCAGTATAAGGGCTATATCCTCCCTTATAGAATAAGTGAGCCCAGACCATTGTTGCACAGTTGTAGCCCCCCAGTATTTAATAAGACTAATTATGTTTTTAAAAAGGATATTGGCTTATGGAATAGTATCATTCATTTATTAAAAAAAGACATTTATTATTAATTTCTGCCACTTTTTGCATGTCCTTAAATGGTTACTTGCTCTTAGCTTTCGATAGAATGAAATCATTTTAAGAGTTCACCTCATACAGCTATGAATTAGCCTGAAATATCCATCAGCATGCAGAGACTTCAACTGCTACAGCTCCTTATTATACAAAGAGGAATTTGTGTTTTTAATTAGCATTGAATCTGGTATACTAAACCCACTGAGATTACTACACACAGTAAAATTTAATTAACTTGACAAAAAGATCCT
This sequence comes from Xenopus borealis, assembly GCA_024363595.1. Classification (NCBI taxonomy): domain Eukaryota; kingdom Metazoa; phylum Chordata; class Amphibia; order Anura; family Pipidae; genus Xenopus; species Xenopus borealis. The sequence goes on from CM044437.1 coordinate 46,598,369, forward strand.
AATTGTTTTCATTCCTTTATCTTTTGCGGCAAAAGCAAAAAAAAAAAGCACCTTTAAAACATAGCATAACTAGAATTTGTATTGCTGTAATAAAAGTGCAGCCTCTTGTATTTTGTGAGTGGATATTTTTAATAGAATGTAATTAATGAGAATGAAGAATACAGCAATATTACCATTTGCACAGCAAATTTAAAGCAGAACTAAACCCCAAGGAGCTGATTTACTAATATTCTATTTACTTTTTTCTAAAGCTTTTTTAAACTTAAAAATGTGATATTTATTAAGTGTAAAAACCACAAAAAAACTGTGCCAAGTTAAAGTAGTTGAGGTCCTCTAGAATTCAATGGCAGCTGCACTGATCCTATTGGACATACAATATTTAAGGGCAGATTTATCAAAGGTCAAATTTTCAAGATATTTTAGTTTAACTCAACTAGGAAATAGTCGATTGGAGTATTAAAAAAATCGAAATTAGACTTTTGAAATTTATCATGTACTGTGCCTTTAAGACAATATGTCTCTTCTACCTCTACAGCTTTTCTTCCAAACCTTGGTGAACCTACCATACCTTTTACTGCTTGGATCCGTATGTTTGATAATTACATTATTGCTGCTGACCAAGGGGAGGTTTCTGCTGCTAGAAAGCGTGCTTTAGTTATTCACTGCCTGGGAGCAGAGGGACAGTGTATATTCTATACATTACCATCACCTGATGAAAGTTATGAAACTGCTCTTGCTGCTGTACAGAGTAAATGTGGTTGCTAAAAGATATAAATTCCGCCAACGTGGACAGCGTAATGGCGAATCCACAGAACAATTTGTAGCAGCTTTGAGAGAGCTGGTTGTTACCTGTGAGTTTGGGAATCTAACAGATGAAATGCTTAGAGACCTCACTGCATTTATCACCCATGATGGTTTTGTTTCAGTTCAAGCGTGTACCTTATGAACTGGCTTCCACACCAAGTTATTTTCAAAGACTGATGTATTCTATACTCCATGACATACCTGGTGTACAATGCTACTTGGATGATATAATTGTCTATGCTCTAACTATGGATCTTTATGACAAGTACCTAGAAATGCATTGTGAAATGCATTGATTCTGCAGGACTGATACTGAACCTTTCCGAATGCCACTTCAGACAAACTCAGCTCTCATTTCTGGGTCATATAGTTTCACAAGAGGGATTACTGCCGGACCCTGACAATGCCGTTAAACAAACACCTACTCCATTTGATTTCCAGACCTTATGAGCTTTCTTAGGTCTTACTTCATGGTATTCTAAGTTTATTCCCAAATATGCTTCAGTTGTGGAGCCACTTAGAGCACTACAACGTGGAACTTCAAGTCTGGTTTGACCAGAGACTGCTCAACTTAGTTTTGAAATAGTGAAACAGTTAATTGTGAATGGTCCAACAGTAGTTTTATTTGATCTGGCACTACCCACTATGGTTACTACAGAATCTTCAGACTATGGAGTTTGTGCAGTTCTCACACAAATCCACGACTCCGAGAAAACTTGCATTTGCAGCCAGAACACTTACAGAGACAGAGCGTAAGTATTCAGCTGTTGAAAAGGAAGCTTTAGTATGCCTTTGGGCAACAGAAAAATTGAGAACCTACTTATGGGGTAGAGAATTTACCTTGTTGCATTGACTGCTTTACTATCATCTACAGTTACAGCTGCTGATTTTAAGCAAGCTTGCCTCACATGTCCAATCCAAGTAAAACTATGGGACATCTTGCAAAGCAAATGGACAAATGCTGAGAAGAAACTCGGTTCTGATCTTCAACCTTACTACAGGATTAGACATGAACGTTCATTAGTAGATGGCTATGTTGATTGCTTATTGGTACCAGAGACCTTGCAAGAAAAGCTCCTACAACTGGCACAAGAGTCATCAAGGAATTGTACGTACAAAATAAAGACTACGGGAACTATACTGGTGGCCAGCAATGGATGCCAATGTGGTAACTGCCATTCATTCTTGTGTTACTTCTCAGAATCATGACAAAACAACTATCACACATACACCACCACTTCAGCCAGTATCATTCCCTGATTCGGCAAGGGAAAAACTTGCTATTGAGGGTCCTTTTGCAGATGCTCCCATAGACTGCAGATTTGCTATAACTCTATAGACTATTACAGTAAATGGTCTGGAATTGTATTTGTTTCTCTTATTACATCAGATACAGTAACAACATTTCTGTCTACAGTCTTCAGCAGAGAAGGTAATCCAAAGGAGGTAATATCAGACAGTGGACCACAGTTTGTCTCATTTGAGTTTGAATTCTTTCAAGAGAGATGAATATTGTGCATAAGAAATCTTCAGTGTATTACCCACAAACAAATGGAGAAATTGAGCGATTCAACAGAAATCTGAAAGAAGCACAATAGACAGCAAATCTTACTGTGAAATCTTGGAAAGTATTTACAACAGAGTTCCTACATAATAATAGAGCAACGTGCCATGTAGCAACCCAATCATCTCCAGCTGAATTATTACATGGCAGACAGATGCTCACTAAGTTACATGTTGCAGACATCAAACTTCCACTAAATACTGTCTACTGTGGATATTGTCAAACATCAACAAGCCAAATGCAAGGCTTATACTGACCGAAAATGTGGTGCAAGAGAAGTGCACTTTCAGCCTGGATCTTTAGTCAGAATTAAAAAACCAGGAATACTGAAACAAGGACAATCTAAATTTACTACACCACTTGAATGAGACACCAGCGAGGACCATACACATATGAACTGTCTGATGGACGAATATGAAATGCAAGTCATCTTGCTCTTGCTAGATATGACTGTGGAGAAGCTCCATTTGATGAAGGACATTTTCCTACTCATGATGCTAACTGCAATAAGCCTGAAGAAAGTGAGCCTATAAGGCATAATGAGAGACTGTCGGATACAAACACAGCATTTTTATCAGACTAGTCGCATGCGCAGCATTGCATGGCAATGAATCAGACGTAAGCATGCTGTGGAGTTCAGCCATAAAAGAGGTTTTGTTCATCTAGAAGTCAATGGGAGCTGTCTGTCATTTTTAAGATTTTTTTAAATGTAAGTTTTTCAAATTTGACAGTTTGAAAATTATATTGCGTAAGAATTTGAGGTTTAAAATTTTTTTGTATTTGGATTTTTTGATAAATAAACAAACATTCTAATTTCTTTTTAAAAAATCGTGTTTATTTGAAGTAGAAAAGATCTCTAACATTGCAAAAATTAGAATTTTGATGAACCCATTAATCTCTGTATATTTTTATGTAATGTTTGCCCAGCTGAATCCTTGAATAAAATCTCAAATTTTGTGGCGCTATTTCCTGACAGGGAAAAAGTATAAACTGTTCTGGGTAATAAATGAACCTATTGTTATACTGTACATAGAAAATAATCATTGCCAAAAGTAAAATAATGTCATGAATAGATTATTTTAACAAGAAAAATCTCAAATTACTGCATCGCAATCAATACAATGAACATCAAGGAATTTAGTTTCTTTGCTCCTAGTAAAATTTGTATTTTAAACTTTTTTAATGAAATTCAGTGTGTATTTTATTTAATTTGGCCCCTGGATAACCTCGTGTGTCCTGTGTCTTCACATAAACACAAAGGCACATTGCTACATCTGCTACTGGCATTTTAAGTAGCCTGGCTGAAAAAGAAAGAAAACAGTATTACAAATTGCAGTTTAGCTGAGAAACTTAATGACTAACTGCTTATTTAATTTCCATCAAACCTTATCTCCTAGGAATAAAAACAATCTAAAAATAAATGGAACATATTATTTTATATTGCACTGCCAATCAGCCTTTTTAAAAGCAATTTAAATCATAATATGACTTGAACATGGTTACTTAACCAAACAATTGTATTTATATACATGCTTAATAAGTGTGAAAATGGAGGGGGAGGCAGTGTGGTGTAGATGCATTAATAATTGTAAAAAAAAAATCAGAAAGTAAACATTATCAAGCAGACAGGTTTAAAGAAGATTTATTAATCTCCCAGAAGCAAAAAAAAAAAAAAATTAAACTGACTAGGATTCCAAAAATTAACCTGCAAATATTTAACACTGAGCTAAAACAAATGTACAGATTTTTCAACTTCACAAAGATCACAATGGTAGTGTCAGACACAACTCGAGAGTCGACTGTTAGTACAATGGCTTCAAGCTCACATGACAATATTCTCTGAAAATAGAATTGCAGATGGTTGTTTTATATTCTCTATTAAAGTGACAGTATACCCCACTTCTATTCAATATTGTTTTAATAACAAGGGCTTGTGTTAAGCATAATTTTTGCATATCATTTTAATTAGGAAATATCTATAGATTTTGTTATTGATGTCCAAGTCACAAAAAACTTGTGAAAACTTTGGGTGCCTCTAGTTCCAATATAGGGAATCTAAGAGAGTAGAGGAGGAGTATATTTCCCCAATCTGACCCGCAACCAACAATAATTCTCAATGGTTGGCCATATTGCAACCCGAACCCACCCAGCCTTTGGTCAACTCACTGGTCACTGTGGGTTTATGATCAACCTGCACATCCCCAATTTCTTGCACTAAACAAGGCAAAATTTGAAAATGAAATGAAAGCCACATTCAAGATTTTTTTTTTGTGTTGTGTATAACATGAAAAAAAAATCACCAAGATATATTAACCTTTAAAATCTTTATTAAGAAATAACTTACCAAAACGCTGCTTGTACTTCTCTTCAGAAAAGGCGATCAGGTGATCCATCGTGCGGTGCTCGAGTTCTCCTCCCTGCCTTCCTTATAGGAGATAGACAGGGAGGAGAAATCGAGTGCTGCATGATGGATCAATGCCGTCGCCTTTTCTGAAGAGGAGTGCAAGTGGAGTTTTGGCAAGTTATTTCTTAATAAAGACTTTGCCATTTTAAATTTAAATATGTCTTGGTGTTTTTTTTTTTTTTACCCCGTTATACTAACAAATTTTGTAAAACTTTTTTTGCTGTTACTTGTCCTTTTAAGAGCAGCATCAGTCTGAATAATGAACTGCTCTTCATCTAAAAAAGATAATAGTCTGTAGCTGTGGGAAATGAAGGGGTTTATTTATACAGATTTCTCAATGGGCTTCTGGTTTATTGGACTTTGTTCTTTAGGATCAGGAAGGGAAATGTGGCTTTAGTTTCTTTATAAAATGTTGCCTTGTTTGATGCAAGAATTAAAACCTATAGATATTAAATAGTTAAGATCATAGGCAAAAAGTAAGTTCTGCAAAAATTTCAAGCCCATACTGGGATCCAAAATTCCAAGCAGCATACCCCCCCCCCCCACAGGCCAAATAAACACATTGCTTGTGAAGAGTTTTTTTGGCTCCTTTCAGTCCTTCTCACCCTAACCAGGTTCAGTTTTCCCTCAGAAGCCATGTTCTATTATCTTGCACTGATGAGATTTAACAAGATTGAAACAGGTCTGCAAGTTTGTATATAAGGCTCTAAACCATTAGGCTGTATTTGAGCTTTAAACCAGAGTGTAATGAAGTCTCACCCTGCCCGCCGCGCCACTCCATTCTCTCTGCTGCAGCATTTCCTAGTGCATGTGCGGCGTGTAATTCTGCTACTTAAAGGCCTGTTCAGCGCGCAAAGGCGCCAAAATTCCAATATTTAAAGGGGACATTTGTAAGTTCACATTGCCCGTGAAAGGTTTAACCTGGTGCCTTGTACCTTTGTGCCTTTTATCTTCTTGTTATCCTGATCTCCTGTGTTTGACCCTGCCTGGCTATTTTGACCTCTGAAATCTGACCCATGCCTGTTACCGACTTGAATTCTGCCTATCCTCCTGACTGATCTCCTGGTTTTGACTCCTGCCTGTTATTTGACTCTGATTCTGCCTCACCCCATCTGATTGATCACCGGTTTGACCTTTTGCCTGCCTGACTACCCTAGCTGTCCGCCTGCCTCGACCCAGCCTGTTTGATCACGAATCTGCCTACTCCTGTTTGTACCGTGACCTTCGGCCTTAAAGACTTTCAATACAGTCGTGCCCCATTGCTGGCCAGAACTCTTGCCCTGTACCTCTCATTTAAGTCCAGGTGGCATCTGAGTAGCTGACTGCTCCTCCCGAAGCCAAAGGCAGTCACACTATTGGTGAAGCACGAGCCGAGACCAGGGTGCTTGGCATTTGTTCTGGTATTGGGTGCCGACCATGACACAGAGGTTATGGATAGTGATGGGCGAATTTATTCGCCAGGGACGAATTTGCGGCGAATTCCTGTGATTCGGCACTGGCGAAACGCCAGCGAAAATTCGCGAAAAACGGGTCGTGCGTCGAAAACGAAGAGACGAAAACGACGCGATGCACGTCGAAAATGACGCGACACGTCAAAAACGTGCCGCGACTTGCGTAGATTCGCCCATCACTAGTTATGGATGTATAGTTGGCCAAAGGGACATAAAGGAGTGATTTGAACGTCTCCACCCATAATGCTTTTTGGGAGAATTAAAATTTTTATTTTTGGTAAATACCTTCTGATTTCAGAAGGCTTCACTTTGCATTGAATAGCTTGTGAAGGCTTTTTGGCTCCTTTCAGTTCTTCTCATCCTAACCAGGTTCAGTTTTCCTGTTTATGGCATCTTACAGAGGCCCCTCTAGCATTTGCCAGACTCTAAAGATTGAAAGTCCAGTCCTGCTCAAGTCAAAAAAGGTGGTATATTTTTTGATAGTCTGCTTATCAGAGGAAGAGACTGACATTTATGATTGGAGAAGTTACCGACTAAAGGCATTCCAGTAAAAAACGTATAAATGAAGTTCTCACAGTTGATATATTTTTATTATTATAAGCCTTTGCTGCTTATAGCAGGCTCTGATTAAGTGCAAGCTCTACCAACAGGAGCAAGCAGAAAAGAGAGCCCTTCTGATCAGTTCTTTGCTTAACAATAATTCAAGTCTTTGCTAGGAACGTTCTGACTTTTTATTCTCTGTAGTCGTTTTCAGCAAATAGAATCTGTTTTGTTAGTGGCAATCTACAATGATAAAGAAACAAAAATCATAAACCTTTGTTGTTAACAATGCTGTGTGTGAGAAACATTTGCTGAGAAATTACTCCCCAGTTCTGGACTGGAGAAAACAGGCAATATGGGGAACGTGATTTCTGTAAGCTTACACTTAAAAAAAAAAAAAAAGCTTGTAAAGAACAGCAGGAACTTCTTCATTCCAGATAAGAGATATCTGAGATCAGTGAAACATATCACATTTCAGTAACTTGCAGATAAACAGACAGATAGGTATAACAGGGTACACAAAACAGCAGCCTTCATAGAAAATTGCTACATTATGTGCAGAATCAATAGACACAATGTCATGAAATACAGTAGGCATTCTAATGCACCCAACTCCTAAAAATGGGGATCCTGTATCCTGATTTGTTATTGCTGTAGCATTGTGTTACTTGGGCAAACCATTCTGATCAGATGTTTAAGTGTCATCATATTCCTAGCGAGGGAAGTCGAAGAGAAACTGTAAAAGCAGATTTTTTAAAAGTTAAATAGTTCTCATTTTAATTTCTATTGGCTGAATAATGGCCTCTCTTGTATTATTTCCCCCGCCTTCATCTAAGTTATCAGACCACCTGGAGCTGGAACATCTTTCAGTATTTTTTTATTTATAATGAACCACTGGAAAATTATTATAAAAAATTGTGGTATTGTGGATAAAGCTATTCTGCAGTGCATCGCCCAGGTACCTCCTGATATAGAAGAAGAGAATACACATGTAGTGCTGTTCACTCTTATGTGTTCCTGCTACTCCTAATAAGGTATCTTTGTGTGATTGTAAATGAATTCAAAGTGTTCAAGAAATGGCAGAAGGCACTATGGTTTTCAAGGGTTTTCTGATTGATCAGAGGCTTAAGAGCCTTAGTGAGAGGAACAGAAAAGTGATTTTCATTACTTATGGTAATAGCATTTCTGCATGAATGTCATGATGGTATGTAAATGATCCACTCATATATCTAGAATTACATCTAGTTATTTTGAGATCATATTGAATAGACTATAGTACACCAAGGGGCGCATGCACAAGGAATCACAACTAGAGAAGTACACAGCACTCCCAATAAGATTGCACAAGCTGCAGACTTTCAGTACCAGTTCAAATTTACAGAAGGGGATATTCTGTTATTACTGTTTTACTGTGTTAAATGTCACTTCCAGAACACAGTGGGTTGTAGGTGTGTCAATGTGCAATGAGGCAAACACACTAAAGTGCGGGCCTGCTCTTGGATTATAAAACATATTCTACAATGTCTTGCAGCAAGTTGCACAGATATTCAGCTTTGGGCTGAACCTGCCACATGACATTCACTACACATATGTGTTTGTCACTTCTTAGAGAAAAGCCATATTCCTGTGATGGATACTTTGATTGTTGTTGTGTTTTCAGAGACAATTTGTATGGATTGTCCATTTCACTGGCAGACATGTAAGAAATATTTGCTTCTGGCATAGGCACCACTCCACCACTCTTGAATACATAACACAGGCAGTGTTGTATTAATTTGGGCAATTCCAGTCTCTTCATTCTGAAATATAGTGCAGTTATGCAGCAATGTGCCAATTTTTTCCCTTTGCCTTGGAGGTCACAAATGACTCCCAATATGTAATTTTAATCAAATAGAAAGAAATCCCCTCTTGATCAGAATAAATTAATACAATAATCTAATAAAAAAAAAGAACTAATAATAACTGGATAACTATTGAAACAATATAAAAGTGTAACGTTAGGTATCTCAAACCCAGAACAAACCACACAGTCCTGGTCTCTGCTTTTCTGCCTTTAACAAACACCTTTCACTTTCGGGAGGAGCCCTCCACTACTCGGATACCACCAGGTCTTGGTGTGAGAGAACCAAGGAGAGAGTTCTGGGTGAGCAAGGGAACCGTATGTGCAGTAGGAATGGAGATTAGAAGCATGGTCACAGGACAGGACGAGTCAGGATCACTACTACAACTTCTAGACGGAGACACGGGTCGGGTCAGAATCACAACAGGTGGTGCAGTACAGAATCAAGAGACAAAAACTTAGTCTGGGTCACAAGCCGGGTCAGAATATCAATTTAAAGGGTTCAAGACAGGATCCAATGATAGTCAAGGTACAGGCTAGGGTCAGGACTGGCAGCAGAAGATACACACTAGAAACACAACCCAGGAACTATCAGAAATTGACCCATGTTGGGCAATGAGTAACTGCCCAAAGCCCCTTTAAATTTCATGTCAAGGTGCGATGATGTCATGAGGTGTGGCAAACCTGGAAGCGCAGATGTAAAAATGACAGCGTACATTGTCATACCAGACTCAAGGCTGTGGGCATCCTCGCCGACTCACCAGGACAGGTACATTCTTTACAAAAAGAAGCTAGCTGATAAATATACCTAGGGGCACTCAGGCCGACAAACGGTAGCTTAGTTGAGCTAGTGTTACTTCGCTAGGCAGAGCGCTGTTACGCTAGCGAAGCCTAATTTGCATATGGTGGGAATTTTAACTTATAATAGAAGTATATGTTACAGCCACTACATTCCACTACACAAGCCCAGGAAATCTTTAATAAATAAAATAAAGTTGTCCTATTGCCCTACATTTGCCCTCTGTATAGTTGTGTTGCCATATGTTAGGAAATGTAGGGGGGGAAGGAGGGTAACCCCCCCCCAAAAAAATATCGATCTTTTTCAGACTAACACCCTCCTATGCTAAAATACGCCAGCATTTTTTTGGGACTTAGAAAAAGTCTATCACAAGTCTATCTACTTTGCTAGCGTAAATTCGCCAGAGCCAGTGTTAGTGTATTTCTGAAGTTACGAATTGATGTCACGCTGGCGAATTAGCGCTAGCGTTAGACTCTTCGCGCTATAATGAATTTGCCCCCTGTACTGAAGCAGTCTTGTCTGAAAGAGAGCAGACAATTGATTCATTGTTTAAAAAGTCAGAACAAGTAGACGAAAGTAAGAGATCTATAATACTTTAAATGCAAATACATTTAAAACCTCTAGATACACTCAGTATCTGTAATTAATATAGTTTGTAATGTTGTTTTGAATAATAGTGTCTTTCATTAGGGGGAAAAACAACTCTATCAATGAAATGTGAGGCCCATAATCTTTTCTATCATTGATTTCCTTGAAGCATACAACAGCTGATTCAATTGTGTCACCCAAATTAATTGTTATAAGGATTATATTTACTGAAAGGCACCAGTAGGAGACTAGACAACACCCATTTACTGTTTACATAGTTGGATTCAGGCCAGATTAAGGTTGCATTCAAGCCAATGGTGAATGATCTGTGACATGGGGCATATTAACACCTTAATCACTACAACTTAAGTTGGCCATACATGGGCTGCCAGCAGACTGAGATGGAAGCTTATGGCTAATACATTTACAAAATAAGATAAGTCACTGACTTCAATATTTTTTTTGGAATTGTATAATTTTTAGTGACTCTCCTACAAAAATGTGCTGATTATTATTACTATTCTTATTATTATTCATAATAATTATTCTTTTTACTAAATACAAGATGTCTTGACTGTAAAGAAAAGCTCCTGCAAACCTTTAAAGCTGTTGCCAGAAGAGATACTAGTTAATAGTTTCCAAAGCCATTGTGGCACATTTCTATGAATCAGAAAGATAAGAGACGGAGTGAGAGAGTGCTTCTGATAGATATCAAGACAAAGGTTAAAAGCATTGTAAAATTCCAGGGAGAGTCATTTGCTCCTGCTCTTGCCCTGGAGTCAGATAACGGACTGCAAACAATATCGAGCAAGTAAAAGATCATTTTGTAATTCAAAAGTAAAAAAAAAATAGCTGCAAACACAGATATGATTCTATGATATGAGGCTATGTAAAGCATTCAATATGATGATAGCCTGCCCATCAGGGAAAAAAAGGCAAAAGAAAGAAAGTATGTAATATAGCGTGCACTGTTGGGCTCTTAGGTTGGATTCTGCAGGAATACAAAGAATTTTATCCATGTAGCTCAAAAGTAAAGAGTATCATCAGCACTGACAGGTATCATCTTAACCAATTTCTCAACAGAGTAAGGACAAGCAACAATGCCTATCCCTGCACAGAAGAATTTACTTTAAAAACCAATGGTTAAGAAAATAGCAGCAGATAAAAGGATGGTTAAGAAGGTAACAGCAGATACAAATATGCAAGTTAACCAAATGCATGTTGGATTTCACATTTGCTTTTCAGATTTATACTATTTTCTCCACTATTTTCTGCATTGTGGCTCTTACCGTGGGGAGACCGGACAAACACCGGAAACATGAGATGGTGTTTTTTTTCGTTGTATTCTAATGCTCACAAAGACAAATTTAAAATTTAAAATCGCAAAGCCTCTATTAAGAAATAACTTGCTGAAACTTAACTTCCTGTCCCTTTCAGAAAAAGTGACATGGTAACCATCTATAGTGTGGCGCTTGATTTCTCCTCCCTGGCTCTCTCTCCTATTGAACTGACAGCAGGAAAATGGACATTGCTGGAAAGCTTCCCGGCTGGATGAAGAGCTGAAGTGCCCAGTGTGGCTCCTTCTATAGGGAGCCCATTATCCTCCCCTGCATTCCCTCCCTTCTCCTTTTCTTCGCCTCTGTTGAGCAGAGCACCCACGAGCCGCTGTAAGTCCTGGGTAGGTGGGCAGGAGGTTACAGCTCTACACTTGGCTGCCATGCACCAGCGCCTGGGCCTGGGTAGTGCTCGGCCCAAGGTACTGCCAGGCTACGGCCAGGCTTTCCTGGCACTGTAGTCTCACATCCACATGTGCATCATACGCCCCAATCAGCATCCAGTTGCCCGTGCATGGCAGACAAATGTAGAGCTGTGTAACCTCTGCAGCTACCCCTGGGAGTCCTATCACTGCTGGGAATAAAAACCTATGGGGAGCCAGGGCACTGCTTTTGGGTTCTAAGGAGCACTGGCTCTGTACAAGGATGTTCCTGGCAGGCACAGGCTGTGGGAGCAGGGGAGGATAATGGGCTCCCTGTAGAAGGAGCAGCACACCAGGCACTTCAGCTCTTCCTCCAGCCGGGCAGCTTTCCAGCACTGTCCATTTTCCTGCTGTCAGTTCAATAGGAGAGAGAGCCAGGGAAGAGAAATCAAGCACTGCACTATGGATGGTCGCAATTTTTTTTTATTTATTTTGTTACTGTTCTTTTAAGCACAGAATTTCCTAAATGTTTGTGTGGTTTCTGCCAATGTTTTAGGTGCTAAAAACGTTTTTTTTTAAACCCCACTCTGGAAAATAAAAGCGATCTGCAGGAGGCCAAGCATTAATAAAACAAGCCTTTAATGTTTTGGTGGGTTTAATTACCAGTAGCTAAATTGTTTTCCACCAAAAACAATATGGCAAATTTTTGCTGCATTCTCAAAAATAACAGATGGCAAAAAGCTGAATTTTGCCATGAATTAATGGCTCGTGAAAAATCGCTCATCGCTACTCAAAGACAAAGTAACAGGACACAATTTAAAGTACCTTACAAAAACATTCAGTTCCTTTACCAATTATTTAATTTTACTGAATAGCAAATGTGAATGATAAAGGTATTTTTCCAGTATTTTGCACATTCATTCGTCCATCTTTTTTTAACATACAGATGCAGTCACTTGGATTTGTAAGATAAATGCGTTGTGACTCAGGGCTAATTGAAGAAACTGTGTTATCTAAAGTCATCTTAACTCATTTAATGCATTTAACCTTTTCATTAGCATACCAAAGCACCATTGTTTTCAATGGTGAACTCTTTAATTGGATGGGATGCTGTGACACAATATTCTGTGCTAAGTGGGATAAATGTGATAGATGAGTTGTCACGACGCATTTAACTTACAAATCCAAGTGACTGCATCTGTATTACCATGTCCTTAGAGTTTTCCAGCAGTACAGTTCTTTGCCCACCATACTTAGATATGGAAAATGTTTGATTTGTGCCAGACATATTGGTTTACCTTTAGCCAAAAATATCTGTTTCTGTCTAATTTAACGACAAAAAAAGTTTCTCTCGTTTATATAATTCACTTGCAATTTGGCAACCTCCAGATGGCTTTACCATTGTTATTTCCCACTTTTTGTTTGCTATCCTTCCATACAGAACTGTCAATATGGTTGATACATACTTACATTGAACCATTATGCATGAATGGCACAGAGAAATAAGAAAAGAGAATGTGTTTGTGTACTATGAACTGGAATTTGGGAGATTTTTTTTAAGCAAGACGATTGACACACTCCCATCCACTAAAAGGCCATAGTAATTTTGAACTCAAGTATAAAATCGTAAATGTCACATAACTCAATCAAATGAGTGGCCCAAATGCAGTTAATGAAACTGTGACACTATTTGAAAACTTTGGTGCACAACTATCCTAACGTGAAAAACCTAGAGGAAATCTGAATCAAAGAATGAGCCCAAATCATTCCTGAACAGTGTGGAAGACTGAAACATAACTACCCCAAATACAGCTAGAGCTATTATTATTATGGCTCCATTAATATACAAATATGAGGACTGAATACATATGGAAACAGCTTATTTCAGTATTTTATATTTATTAAGATTTTTCTTCTAATATAAAACAATATCACATAAAAAATAATTTTGAGTTTCATTGCTTTGAAATAAAATTGTCACAAAGAACAAGATTTCAGTGAAATATTTATCCACTAACATGAGAGAATTTGTCAAGTGTCTGAATACTTTTCCAAGGAACTGTATTTGCTTAGTTTTAGTTAAAATGTAGTAATGCACGCCTATAATATATATAATACTTCAGATACATTGGATGTTTTTAAATAATGTAAAATGCTTCTTCAAATGTAAGAGATCAGAGGGCAAATCCCCCCCCCAAAAAAACCTTATTAGTTGCTCACAGGTCCTGACTGAGAATTAAAATAAGTCCTGGCATTTCAGGTACATATTGGCCCAATCAGCCCCCACAGAGGCCCTAACATCCCTCACCAGCCCACTAAATACAGAATTTCTATGGCCTTTGTCAGAACCCACAGATTGCCAGTCCGGGTCTGGTTGCTCATTTGCTTTGATGGCCTCAGTCTGTGTAAGAAAGTTTAATATGTGATGTAGCACATTCAAGTGTATGAGTGAGTGGTGGTTGCCCATTGATACAGTGATGTCAGGTAGTTTAAAACCAGTGGTAAAAAAGTTTAGGGGTAACCATGTGAGTTCTTTTTAACCATCTTTATAGAAGAGGAAGCGGTGCAGGTAGCCTAGGGTAGGAATATAGAGCTCAGAAGAGATCTCAGTAGACCCATGAATTTCCTAGTTTTTGGCTTCATGCTACATTTCATTATTCTATGGATATGAATGGCTCATGGTTTACATTGCTGCCTTGTAGAACTAGATCATGAGTTTAATTCAGACCTACATTCCACACTTCTCACACTCCATATAGGCAGGTTATTGGACCCTGAAGAAACTGCCAAGATGACCAATCTCTTTAGAGTTGCATAAATGTACTGCATAAACAAAGGCTAATAAATAGCATAAATAATAACCCTATAGCAAATACTGTATCACTTTATAACTGTGATTGTGGAAATTATGATCCTGAAATTATTCACTCTGTGACTATACCATAAAAAAATCCAACCATAAATTGTTTCATGATGCTCAGATTGTTTTGTAAATGAAATGTACCTTCATCCAATGTACAGACCAAACTAACAAAAGAGCCTTGAGTATTCTATGCTCTGCTGGATATTGCCCATGGAAGCCACACACACATATATATAATTTTTGAAGTTTTTGACCCACTATTAGTAGTAGTTGTAGTTCTTATACTGATATCAGTCATAAATGTCAAAATCAGTATTGAATATTTGGAATTCCCGATCAATCGTGTTGGAAATTTGAATATAATCATATTTATTTGACACTGGTAAGGTTCTACATTTACCATAGCGTTTTGAAAAGTTTTGAAAAGTTAAGATAACGTTATGTGGCTTTGTTGCAGTAAACACATTTGTGTACAGGAGCCCTCCTAACAAGGTTGAGGTACCAAAAATAACTTTTTTAATAGTATGCAGAGTAATGCATACTAAATATTGAATTGTGAAAAACAGTTGAGAAAACAGGCACTTGTAATTAAAAAAACAACTGTTTTTCCTAAAGATACATATGAAGTGGACTAGCCAACTTTTTTACATTTACAGTGTATTCCTTAAGTAAGCCTGATTTATTTAACATAAAAAATGCATTCCATAGAAGGGTGCACACTGTACTTTGTCTAGCTTCAGCCATTTTTACAGCTATAGAATACAAATAGCACTGCCTCTAATATAACTAAGCAATGTGAATATGAATATATGGCATGGGTTAGTAGTAATGGTTAGTGATATTAGAAGTAAGCGTTTGTGATGAGCAACATTTTTTTTGCCAGGCATAGTATGGATGCAAATGTTTTGCCAATGGCAAACACTTTTGTGTTACCACAGCAAAATTTTGCCATGAAAAAAAATGTCCATTGATTTCAATGTAGTTTGAATGAAAAAAAAAAAACTAATCATGAAAAGTTGCAGCAAAAAAATGACCATTGACTTCAATATATACTGTGCAAAAAAAGTCCATTGAATGCATTTTCATGAATTTTCATTAGACAGATTTGCTCATCTCTAGTTACCAATGCATTATACGGGCTTTGAAACTTTGGGGTAACTATTCACATATAGGTATTCAATCTACAGAAACCTGCTCTCCTGAAAGCTATAAATTACAGGAAGGCCATCTCCCATAGAGTAAACTACATTTTTTAAAAATTATCTCCTCTTTTCTGTAACAATTAAATAGTACATTGTACTTGATCCCAACTAAGATACAATACATTATTATTTTTAGCAGATTTAAGATACACAGATCCAAATTATGAAAAGATTGCTTATCAGAAAAACCTCAGGTTCTGAGCATTCTGGATAACAGGTCCCATCTCTGTACTTAATTTTTCAAATGTGGTTATCTCTTTTTAAAATGGTTCATAGGTCATGTGGCACAAGCGATAAACATGAGCAGAGATTGTAAATTATGACATCATTAAGCACCATTTTTATGAATATAATTTTTCAGGTTATTCATATCTGTTGTATATGATAAAAGCTGAAAATACCTACAGTATATTACATAGTCATTTGTGTGGTTGATGTTAAATTGCTTTATAAGCCTGTGGGGAAATATCATTTGTCGCATTTTTATAACTACATTGGTATGTAGATAAACCAATTCAAATGGAAAAATAACATTTTCTAACAATTCTGAAAAACCTATTAGTCACAAAAACAAATAAAAAAGGTAAATTTTATTTCAAAGTTTGCTTCTTATATTGAAGCACATATTAAAGCAACAGTACGATGTTCATAAAATATAAGTGTGATGCTGTAACATGTCAGAATACTGATATTTTGTATGTATACTAAAATAAGAATTTGAAAATTGTA
>CM044437.1:46620752-46643003 GCA_024363595.1 Xenopus borealis
CAAAACTATTCTGACGCGCGTCAAAATAAGCGCGCGTCAACTCGGGGGCGCGACTCGTTTAACGTATTTTTTCGCCGTTTCGCGAATTTCGCTGAAAATTCGTGAATTTGTGGTTAACATTACTGTTTTGCAGCAATGCATCCTGAGTTTGAGTACAACCTACAAATTAGCTGCTAGTAAACGTCCAGTAAATACCTATTGGTACAATATACAGTAAATAAAGAAAATGATTTATCTACTTAGAATGCTTCACTGTGAACATACTTGAAATTATTGTAGTTCGTGCACACAATCCAATTAAAATGTGCAAATAAAAGACTTTTGTTGAGAAAAATTTGTTCTAGGCTCGCCTATATTTTATATAAGAGCCAAGGTACAGTTTCACCTATGTTTCCAAAGTTAGTAGGCTAAGGGTCAAAAAAGTCAGAAGTGTTGTCCCTATTCATTACAGCTTCAATTTCCATAATTTACCAATTCATATTAGCTAATTTTTACTGAAATTAACAATGAAAACCAAGAAAGCCACTTACATTCTGTTCACAGTGGTTTGGATTGCTTATGTTGCTCATCGATGAAAGTGCTGCTATATTAAGGGTTGTTGATATAAAAGCCAAACAGCTTATATAAGTAATTCTCATACAAAAGGCTTTGATTAGAAATTCAGCAGAGAAGGAGGCAAAATCACTTTGAAAATCTGACTGTGTTTATTTGTAGAGTATAAGAGTAGATGGGCCTCAGCATGTGAGTGTGGCTTGGTCCTTTAACACAGCTTGAAATTTCCAATTACCTCATGGATTTTTATGCAAAATAAGCTTGTGAATGTGAAACTTTGTAACACAAGAGTACTGTAATGGGGATTGAGTCTATGATTGCTTCTTTTTTGGTTACCGCACCATGTAATTACTTGCAGAAATCGGTAAAAAGATCTCTTTTAAAAGCTATATTCATATTACAAGGCAATAATAGCCTCGCAATTAGGGGTTTTATGCCTTTCTAGAATGTTGGTGAAAAATTTGATTTTCAATATCAATAAAAGGAAAAAGGTAAATAATATTGCTGTAATAAAAACTTGCCAGATAAATGTACAAAAAGCCACCTGGCCCCACTAACTCTATCACATAGCACATATGTAGTTTAAATTGTGTGAGTATATGATACAGGTATGGAATTCCCTTTACCTGGAAACCCATTATCCAGAAAATTCTGAATTACAGAAAGCCTTGCTCCAATAGACTCCATTTTAATGAAATAATCTTTTCAAAAGATTTCTTTTTTCTCTGTAATAATAAAACATTAGCTTGTACTTGGTCCAAACTGTGATATCATTAATCCCTATTGGAAGCAAAACCAGCCTATTGGGTTTGTTTGATGTTTACATGGTTTGCCAATAGCCTTCAGGTATGAAGATCCAAATTATGGAAAGATTCGTTATCCAGAAAACCTCAGGTCCCGAGCATTATTTATAAGTAGTCTCCTTTATATCTGTCCATCCATCTATCTGTACACATACATAGAAACACACAGATTTCCCTCTGTATCTAAAGTAATACAACTCTGCTCATAGTATTTTATCTGTATTCCAGATACTCAATACTGTGTGACTCTATTTTTTGTGTTTTCAACATAAACAAAATATAAAAATGAAATATTAATGAAAAAACAGAGCATCTATGAACTATGACGATCGTATCTAAGCAGTGTTGCTCACAATTGGAAGACTATGAGGCTGCTGTCTACTTGAAAGTACAAACATTAAGGGGCAGATTTATCGAGGGTCGAATTTCGAACTGAAAATTTCACCATTACATTTTTTTAGAAGTGTTTTTTCGATTGAATAGATCCATTTTCGATCTAATTAAAATTGATTAAAATTATATCTTAGTTGGGATAAAGTACAAAATATTGTTTTATTATAATAGAGAAAAAGGCAATCAGTTTTAGAAATTTGGATTATTTGGATAAAATGTCTAGGGGTGAAGGCTTTTTTGGATAATGGGTTTCCAGATTACGCACCCCATATCTCAAATTGACTCTTATTTAAGACAAAACTGTTGAGTCGTGAAACCCAGAAACTCAAATTGAGGGGAAAAAAACTAGAGTGACTAAAATTGATTGCGTTTTCAAGCAAAACCCTCAGAAAAAAATACTGAACATCATGCAGGCTATTAATATCTTCAAATGATTCAAGGGACCTATGTCATTGACTCCATCGTGACCTTGACAGGTTTAAGATGTTTAGGTCAATTTTCGGATTCAAGCTATTTTCAAGGTCGGAGTATAATACTTCTCAAAAAATTAGTTTTTGTTTTTCAACAAACTTGAAAAATTAACCTTAAACTGTCGGTTTTGACAAAAAAATAACCCTGACCACTTGAATTTTCATGGAAAACGCAACTCTAAACTTTACAAACTCTTATATTTACAAACTTATATATATATATATATATATATATATATATATATATATATAAGCTGAAATAGAGTCTCGCACTCACAGGAGATAAAAAATAAAAAAAACACTTTATTGTGTCACAAAAAACACTGACGTTTCGGTCAGCAATCTGACCTTTCTCAACGTCAGACCGAAACGTCAGTGTTTTTTGTGACACAAAGTGTTTTTTCATTTTTTAAGTCCTGTGAGTGCGAGACTCTATTTCAGCTTACATTTAGTTTTGTTTGTCTTTGCACCCAGGCGATTTTTTGCACCATCGGGACGTGAGTCAAAGTTGACGCGACGCGCGTCAAAAGCGTTTCGCGGATTTTTCACCGATTCGCGAATTTCTGTAGAAATTCGCGAATCTTTAGGCGAAGCGAATTGTGGGAGATTCGCCCATCACTAAGATTCGCCCATCACTAAGATTCGCCCATCACTAAGATTCGCCCATCACTACCCTTCATATCTTAAGTCTACTAGAAAATCATGTAAACATTTAAATAAACCCAATCAACTGGTTTAATTATATCTTAGTTTAGATCAAGTACAAGGTCCTGTTTTATAATTACAGAGAAAATGAGAATTTTTTTAAATTTCTAATATTTGATTGTAGAAGTCTGTGGGAAACAGCCTTTCTGTAATTTGGAGCTTTCTGGATAATAGGTTTCTGGTTAAAGGATCCCATACCTTTACAACAAAGGAGTAAATCAATGTAAAAAGTTGATCAATGCAAGTTGATCAATATCAACATTCAAATAAATAGCATTGCTTATTTTTTTAAATAATCTTTTGAAATGGTAACTAGAATATAATTGTATAATTAAGTTAAAAAGGTATTTGTTTATATATTGTCTTTATTTATACTGTAGGTAATACCAACCTCTTTTGTCTATTATGGTGAAATTTGGATTTGGGTGTACAATTTCTTGGGGAAAACTAAAGAAAAACCGAAATCCATTAGCTGTATCATC
The DNA here is from genome assembly GCA_024363595.1 of Xenopus borealis. Lineage (NCBI taxonomy): Eukaryota > Metazoa > Chordata > Amphibia > Anura > Pipidae > Xenopus > Xenopus borealis. Next base: position 46,624,158 of record CM044437.1, read on the forward strand.
TTTATCTACTGCAGTGATGGTCAGGAATTCCTAAAACAAAAGACAGAATATTTTGTAGTATCAACAGAAAATTTGATACATTGTAACTACTTATTCTAACATGTTAAAAGAGGTTCAGTTTCATATCATAATAGAGAGATTTAATGTCAAACACATTAGCTTTATACAAAAAAAAAACAGTAAAATGCGATAATGCAAGCCATTATACTTAAACTACAAATTTAGCAAAAAAATATTGACTATATCCTTGTTGTAAGGCAGATGAACTGCTAATGAATATGCTACTAGTGCAACAGAAAAATCATGTAATACTTTTTTTGCAGACCACAATATTAAATTGATTCAGGCAATAATAAAAAGCCTGCAAAAGGGAATTAAAGAAGATATAAAAAATGTTCAGTGGTTAAAAAAAAGTGATTCACCTTGAAGTTAACTTTAAAGAATGCCCAATTCCTAGCAACTGGTATAAGTAATTCTAAAACAACTGGACTTGCTGAGTAATTATTGAAGACGTTTCACTACTCATCCGAGCAGCTTCTTCAGTTCTTAGAATTACTTTTACCAGATATACCATGACCTGGATGAATGAAAATCTTCATAGTCAATTCCTAGCAATGTTTCAATTATTTTTATTATTTATATTTTATAGGTTTTAAACTAGCAATGTTTCAATTATTTTTATTATTTATATTTTATAGTTTTTAAACTAATGGGGGTCACTGACCCCATCTAAAAACACATGCTCTGAAAGGCTACAAATTTATTGTTATCGCTGCTTTTATAACTCAGCATTGCATTCAGGCCCTGGCAACCAGAGAGCTGCTGAATAAAAAGCTCAATAACTCAAAAACCTCAAATAATAAAAAAAAAATTAAACCAATTGTACATTTTCTTAGAATGTCACTCTCTAAAGCATACTAAAATGTTATTTAAAAGTGAACAGCCCCTTTAAGTCACTGTTCTCTGACTTGGAGGTTAACAGCAGCAGTTAAGAAATGCCACTCTTTCTATAGGAAATAATTTCTGTGCAGTATTTATAAAAGAACATATGTCAGAACTTATATACTTAACATATATAAAGTTTTTGAAGTGTAAGAGAACTTAGCAGGCCTATGACACTTTCTGTAAATTTGCTTGTACAAAAATTTTGCTTGTCCCTTTGCAGCCAATTTTTTTAGCGTCTCACATGGAAATATACTATAAAAGGTAACTAAAATTTTAGCTGCACCATTTTCTTTAAGCACATATTAAATAAATTAATAAAGGTCAATATAGAATAAAACATATATAATTTTACCTAAACTTGTGGGGTCACATATCATCCCACCTCATCTCATTAATTAATACAGTACCCTGTGAGTTATTTCCATCTCCAAAGATTTGTATTTTTGCCTTGAACCTTATTATGGACTGATTTATCAAGCTAGAACTAACTAATTAATGCAAATAATGTGAATTTTTGAGTTATAAAGGGAGGGGTGTTTCCATCATTCAAACTATTTATTGAGTTTTTAACCTCATTACATAACAACATTAAAAAAAACATGACTTCCAACCAATGAAGTTGATAAAAAGTAAAAGAGGAAGAGAGCAGAGATGGGAAAATAGGTTCTAGTAGTATCTTTATCAAAATACAGCATTAACCATTACTGTGAACTTTTTTTTTTTATATTTTCACCAAGAGGAAATACCTGATTGATTGGAGCATTTTCACAAACAAAGGCTTCATATGGCTTTGCAAATTCCGGAGCATTGTCATTCTTATCCAAGACTTTAATAGCTACTGGAACTTTAGTTTCATGAATACGATTGTCTAAGAAAACAATAAAAAGAAAATAAGGACAATGATCATGTGTTTCATGTGATGAACTCTCCTTTAACATCAAAGGAAATATTTACAACAAAACTCTTTTTGCATACTGAAAGAAAATGTTATGTAGATGAAGTATATTTACATTGTGGTGATTTCTAAAGGTCATGCCTAAGGGGCAGATTTACTAAGGGTCAAATTTGAGGGTTAATTAACCCTCAAATTCAACCATCAAATTTTTATTGAATGAAAACCCCTTGAATTCAAATTTCGAATCGAGGGGTTTTAACGCAATTCGATTTATCGAACGAATATGAAAAATTCGAACGATTCCAACGATTTAACCATTCGATCTAATTTTTTATATTCAATAAAAAAAACTTGGGAAAATCCTATGGGAGCTTCCCATAGGGTCATATAGATATTCGGTAAATTTAATCTGCCGAATTGTTATATTGATTTTATTTATTTTTTTAAGGACCAGTACTTTGACAATCGAATTCAAATTATCTAATTTGGCCAATTCGAATCGAATTATGGCTATTCGATAATCAAATAAGCCCAAAATTAAATTAAGTTTATCTCAAAGGTGCTTAGCATTCCTTTCATTTCACTATGCAAAAATACTGTTTTTAAGTAGAGACCCCCTTTAATTTACTTGTAATTTGAAAAATCATTACCCAGCATTAGATTATATCAATTATATAGTATGCAGAATTTGCAGTTTATTTACAACAAGATGGATCTAAAGAGATCTTATAGCAAAATAATCTAGAGATGCAATCTATGTTCTAGCTGAGACACAGCAGCCAAGTTAATAAGCTTTACTGTTACCTGTAATTTTTTCATCTATACTAGAATATATTCTTGGATTTCTAGAATGTTTCAAAAGATATCAGTGAGGGGAGCCCACAAAAAACCCTCAAAATCTAACATTTGCTCCCCAAATGCAGTTTCTGCTCCCAAACTCAACCATCTAGCAAATCCAATGTTTCCACATTTTATCCTTCTATTTAAAGAATGGTAATTTCTACTGCTAGGAGGAGTTGCAAAAATCTTTCCCAGTTGTTTAGGCAACTTCAGTGCTCTTATACCTGATTTAAATTGTGACTGAATTACAAATGACAAATGCCGGCAGCAAATATTTGGCAAATTGAAACGGGTAAAATAACAAAGGGGAGCTCCAGTTAATTGGGCTTTAATGCATTTTGGCAAATTTCTGCCACCAGCTAATTTTTGGCAAATTGAAACAGGTAAAATTTGCCCATCCCTAAGGAGGGTCCATTTTTTAGAAGTTGATTATTTGTGGCATTAAAGGTTTTTGAATCCACAACTAAACTCTGAATCTCTAAAATCAAGAATGTCTTGTCTTTTACTAAATGATCAGAATACAAAAAGTATGAACAAAAATAGCTGTTGAAAAACCATTTGAAAAAGCAATTTTTTGTGAATGAACAAAAAATGCGTACGGCAATGAAAGTTTTCATCACCGAAAACCTCTAAAAACACAAACTTATAATGAAGTGCTGTACTTTTGTATTCATAGATATTATGGTTTTTACACTTGATACTTATTAAAAAATAATGGAGTATCCCCATATGTAATTATGTAGCAGGTTGAGAGTTTGCTAAAATGAGAGATGCTTGAAATAAACTGGAAAGGTTTAAAAGCAAGTGGTTAATTAAATGTGCTAATTAGTAAATGTGTGGTTTAGTAAATTTTAGGTTATTATCATTATTATTATAAATAATAATATTAATAATGCTCACAAGCAGGGGGAAAGCCTTATCAGAAAACCCACAAGCCCACAGAATTCAACAAAATAATTCAACATAATAATCTTCCCTTCTCAACACAGTAAGAAATAAACAACACTGTTGCCTCTGCTACTTCCAAAGTAAAAAAGGATATAGACAATGAATTTAAATCATCCAGGGAATACTTACGGACTTCAGTTGCAATGACTGAGATGTTGTGCCAAGAGCTTTCCTCTCTATCCAAACTCTTTGTGGTTTTGATGACACCATCCTCTGGGTTGATGCTGAAGAATCTGTCAAGGTCAGTGTGGCGATCGATTGAATACCTAAAGTGGATGATCGTGGAGTAATTAGACAAGAGAATTACTAAGCAGCCTCATGCTCAAGTGTTAGATATTAAAGATTCATTGGAAAGTAGTTTCCCAGCAGCATGCTTTGCAAAATGAGAATATTAATGGAATCTATCAAACAACTTTTAAAAGGAAATTTGGCCTCATCATTTATTCATGTATGCATGTAGTGAGCATTTTGCTATATCAGGATACTCTTTCGTAGCTATTAATGTAAAAAAAAAAAAAAAAATTATATAAATATATCCATGATGCCAAACATAAGAAGGCTCTAGCATCAGTCAATGGAAAGCTGTTGTATGAGATTAATCTCAAAAGATATATAATATTTATAAAGATAATCATCAGTATTGACTTTCTGAAAGCAACACAAACATCAAACAATATATAAGTAGTGATGGGCAAATTTATTCGCCTGCAGCAAATTTGCGGCAAATTCCCGCAATTCGCTGCAGGCGAATAAATTCAAGAAACACCAGAAAAGTTTCCCCTGGTAAAAATTTGCTGGTGTCTCACTTTGAACGCAGGCATCTGTTTTTTCTACTAGAAATTCGCTAAATTTTGGCGAAGCGAAATGCCCCAGATCATCACTTTATATAAGTTTACTGACGCTTAATGTTGTGTGTGTTGTGTATATATACTATATACTGTAGCTCTGTTAATCAATATCTGGAAACCCTTTATCCAGAAAGCTCAAAATTATGGAAACCATCTTCTATAGGCACCATTTTAAATTAAATAATTCAAATTCTTACATTATTTCAGATAATAATTTTCCCTTTTCTCTGATACAAACATATAAATATATCCATAATGCCAAACATAAGAAGGCTCAGACATCAATCAATGGAAAATTGTTGTATAAGATTAATCTCAAAAGACATATAGAGAGAGATAATCTTTAGCATTGACTTTCTAAAAGCAATGCAAACATTGAACAATAAATATGTTTACTGATGTTTTCAGATATATGTTGTGTTTGTTGTCGATATACAGTATACTATAGTTGTAGTTCCATTATCCAGAAAGTTCAGAATTACAGGAAAGCTATCTTCTTTAGATACCATTTTAAGTTAAATATTTTCTTTTCATTATTTTGTTTTGCTCTATAATAATAAAAAGTACCTTGTACCTACTAAGATTTACTTACAATATCCTGAAAAACCCTTATCCAGAAGTAATATGCCCAGTTTGTATGACAGGTTTGATATTTATTTGTTATAAACTGTACCTTTATGGGATCCATTAACCAGAAAGCTATGAATTATAAAAAGGCCATCTCTGATAGACTCCTTTTTAATCAATTTAATTTTTGAAAATGTATTTTCTTTTTCTCTATGATGTAACACAGTACTTTGTACATGATTGTAACCAAAATGCCATTAATCCTTATTGGCTACAAAACAATCCTATTTGGTTTATTTAACATTTAAATATTTTTTAGCAGACGAGTTATGGAGAGCCCCCTTATCTGGAAAACTCCAGGTCCCAAGCATTATAGATGACATGCCCCATACCTGTACTCATAAAAAGTTTTTTGAACTACTGTGTGGCCTTTGTGAGGAATGCTAATCATTGTTTTAGGGAATATTATTATATAATGACTTTACGAGTTATGGCTATACGCCCCAAAATCATGTTTGCTTTTTAGTTAAAAAAAGTTTGGTACACGTTGTAAGAAGCTTCACTTCTTTCGCTCTCACTAAAGAGTTTAATAATATGAGGGCAATAAATTAAAAATTTATGGAATTGTATATGAAAAAAAACAGGATGGTTAAAAGTACCCTCAAAACAGAAGACAGTTGATCCCCTTCTCCCCTAGCTTACTGAATTTCAAAGCCTCTGTTAGGGTGAAACGGCTGTTGAGACTATCTTAAGGATTGCAGGAAGAAAGGAACTTTCTGACCAAGTTTGCCTGCAGCAAACTATTTCTGCATGCCTGTGATATATTGTACCATCTGGAGATTGATCTGTGTGATATAAAGAATAGTAAATGATCCACACAAAAACTCGGCTATACAGATTTTAGCAGAAAACCTCCAGTTGCTGTGTGTTCTGTATTTCTGGGTTTGCGTAAAAGCATCCTTAAAAATGACATAGCTATTCCATTTTAACTTGTCAGTATATCAACCTGAGATAGATTCAGACCTCTTCATAGCAAGAAAGCCTGCAGTTTATATTCTGTGCTTTTCTAAAGAAAAGAAGAAATTTCTCTCAGGCATTGGGATGTCAGAAAATTATATATAAGTCCTTCTTAAAGAAATCCATTTCCTTATCCAGGTACAGAACTGGGTTATTTATTAAACCAGGAACAAATGAAAACATTAATAAAAGAATGTTTACACCTTCAGTAGCTATAGCCAACAGGCTATAAAGCTTTGGTACTGACAAACTCTCACTAGAAACAGAAAAATAAACAACATTTCAAAACTGTATAAAAAAAAAAAATTAGTGTAAACTAATTTGGCAATGTCGAGGCCAAACAAAACAGTAATTTTAGCTTGGCAAGTCTGTGAACTTACATTTAGTTAAAAATAATATTTATACTTTGCTTCAAAGGAGTTTATAATAAAGATTTATTTCACATAAACTGAAAATAGGAACAAACTGGTTTTTCTGTTGCTATAGTAAAAAGGCATTGTAATACAGTAATTTCAGACTAAATTTGACTTGAATTCAAGTTTCATCAGGTTATTCTGGGCCCAAAAATTAACATAGTTATATTTGTTTTTCTGGTTTGTTCCATGTTCTTATATTGATGGTCAATATTGTATTTAATATTATACATAAAAGTCAAGGCAGACTTACTGGGAATGGTTGTAAATGCAAAAATGCATTATCAAGATTATACCACAAGGGCAGTAGAGCCAAAACATTCAGAGCAAAGCCACACAGACAGGTGGGCATATGTTAAAAGGGTAATACAATATTTATTGCTTCATGCACCCTGCACAATTTGTTTTGAGGGGCAGGCAAGGCAAGGTACATTGATGTACAATCTTCCGCCCCCTATTAATCTACTATCTTTCATATCATAAGTGCTTTTTAAATAAGCATTATTCTTCCACTTCTAAATGACCCCTACTAACTTGTGCAAACTTTGCCGTGGTTGGAATTGCACTAAAGACCAAAGTGCCAAAAGGTTAGCACTGCTAACCACTAAGCCATAATTAATTCAGTAGTTAAAGGAGAACTAAAGCCTAAAAATGAATATGGCTAAAAATACCATTTTTATATACTGAACCTAAAGTTTCAGCTTCTCAATAGGAGCAATGACCCAGGACTTCAAACTTGTCACAGGAGGTCACCATCTTGTAAAGTGTTGGCAACACTCACATGCTCAGTGGGTTCTGAGCAGCAGTTGAGAAGCTAAGCTTAGGGGTTGTTGCAAATTATCAAATAGAAAATTAGGTTGGACTGTAATATAAGCTGATGCTCCAGGACTGATTATTAAATTCTGTTGCTAGTTGCACTGGATCTGAGCTGCCATGTAGTAACTATCTGTACTAATTACTAATCAGCCTTATATTGTGACATTTCTGTTCTATGTTTCTTGTATATTGTGAGTCAGCCCCTAAGCTCAGTAACTGACAGCAACACAGAGCATGTGCAGTGAATCAGCAGAAAAGAAGATGGGGAGCTACTGGGTCATCTTTGGAAACACAGATCTTTACTGCTAAAGGGCTGTGGTTACCTTGGGCTTGTACAGAAACCCAAAACATATTGTACAACATTGCTTGCCTACTTTTTTAGTTTAACTTTCCTTGTCCTTTAAGATGTCAGAACTCAGAACTATTATGTTTTAAGATTATCTACAAAATAATTTTGGTGGCCTATTTACTAGATGCATTTATATAAAGAGCATGTCTCATAATCATTTTTGCCATGGAGCTTGTTCTCTTTGCGAATGCTTGCTTTGAAGCATTATACAAAAATAGATGGTAATGTAATGGATTTGATGGGTTTTTAATGATTTCTGCAAATACAACACATACGGCTTATTGGTTTAAGCGATGGTAAATGTAATTGGATGATCAACCTCTGCTCTTGATTGTCAGTATGTAAAAAGTCAAACAAGGTCCATATCTGCTATACAATCCATTAGTGAAACAAGACTTGGGTTCTTCTGAAATCCATAACCCTTGTTGTCTTTTGTGCATGTCAGACTTGAGGTTAACAGCATCCATTTGAAAGATGTAATGTAATGTAGTTTGTGTTGGCAGCTTTGCATAATCTCAATGGGACATTAAGTACCTTGCATTTTCATTGCGAGTCTTAACTAAATGATACCAGCTTAACAATCGTGTGACTGAGTATTTACATTTACTAAGCAGTTTAAAGAGCAAATGCTGCAAAATGTAGTGAATTTAGGGGATGAATATCTTTATAAATAATACCTTGCCTTAAATAATACTGTGTTTTTATTTATAAAAACAACAGATTTTATTTCACGCTTGGTTATTTTGCCTAGTTGAATATTATGCTTAGGATTTAGAAGTCAGGTCACTAAGCTGCAATTTTTAGTAAGTTTGATATCATTGTGCCCTTTTATAACTGCTTTACCTATCCACCCAGAATGAAGAGGGCATGAGAAGCTCTGCCTCTGCATGTTTATAGAACCACATCACTCCTTTGGGTGCAGACAGGGCAAACTCAAGTGCCCCACAACAGAACAGTGTTTTGTACACAACAATAAAATTTGGTTACAGAAAAATATCAAAACATCTTGTGTGTGCACAGTTGAGTCGTAATAGTACACTTGTCTTTATAAAACATTGCATAGGGTGCAGGGTGCATCCACATTGTGTCTAGTGAAGTGGCACTGAAGACATTTGCCCTGAAGAGGGTTAGGCCTCAGTATTAGTGACAAATGTGAGGATAGATGCTTTTATAGCTCAATCAAGGGGTGAGAGATACTGTAACTTCAGGGTAGTTAGTGAATATCTGAAAGCTCCAATAAGGAGAATAAAATGATTAGTAATTTATGGGGAGTAGGGTCTCAAGTGGACAGACTTAGGGATAGCGGTACATCACACAGAAGTTGAACTTGGAGGGCTTTGTACTTGGGGACTGGACCCTTTTAAGTGAGTGCTTTCAGCTTGTTGTAACAAGTATCCACTAATATCAAGACATATTTCTCAGAGCAGTGAATGATTCAGCAAAAGTGGACTTTCTAAATGAATAATGGCAAATGACAATGCTTCCAGAAAGCTTTGGGATGTACGAATACAGGATTCGGTCTGGGATTTGGCCTTTTTAAGCAGGATTCAGCATCGGCCAAATCCTTGTGCATGGCCGAACCGAATCTGAATCGTAATTTGCATATGTAAATTAAGTGTGAGAAGGGAAATCACCTGACTTCTTGTCACAAAACAAGAAAGTAAAAAACTTTTTCCTCACCTTTTCCTTTCCCGTCCCTAATTTGCATATGCAAATTAGGAGTCTGATTCTGTTCGGTATTCAGCTGAATTGTTCACAAAGGATTTGGGATTCGGTGCATCCCTAGTCATTTTTTATCAACAGATCACATCAATAATCAGCTCCAATTCTTTTCATTGCAGTTTTTGGTTAACTCTGAGCACTTAATGAAAAGCATGGTTCAAATAATGAATATAAATTTACCTAATTGGGCTATTAGCGGCATCTGGGTCTTTAGCGTGCACTCTACCAACCACAGTTTCAGATGGAGCATTTTCATATACTTCAAAAATGTAACTATGTGCTAAAAATATAGGAGGTTCGTCAAAATCTTCAACTGAGATCTTCACAGTAGCGGTGTCTTTGAATGGTCCCCGGCTAAGGAACCGAGGATCAATATGAACATTGACAGCTTCAACCTTCATACTGTAGAACTTCTTGGTTTCATAATCCACTGCCTAGAAGAACAGTATATATACAGTTTATATATAGCAAACAGAGGTAGACAGAGCATATTTGTTATACTGTAAAAAACAGGCTTTGATGTGTAATAAATAACATGATTTTTCTGTGACGCCCTGATAGATTCTCCATTTATTTTACACAGCTTTTTACACTTTTTTCGGCGAATTTAGTTTTACACAGCATAATAAATATGCCCCTTTATGTATACCTTCTTTCATTTTTATTTGTCTCTCTAGTTAACGCAATTACATGCTGATGTCCATTTTATGTACAGTATATTATGTATGTGGGCGGGGCTTCCAGATTGTTAAAAGGGAAGTTAATCCGACAATGGTACTCGCCACATAAAAATCACTGGAAATAAAAATTTCTTTCCAAAAACAATAACTTTTATTTCAGGACATATCAGAGGCTTCTTACTTAAATATACTTTCACACTTCACTTCTTAGCTTGTAAACAGCAAAAGGAATAAGAAGTTATCAATGGACCAGTTCCTTTCAAGAATCAAATGAGCATATAATGGAAGACATATCTGGTTTTGTACTTATCTGAAAATTGTCTATAAACTACTTTAGGTGTTGTATTTATGAACTGCTCAAGCTGTTTTGTAGAGCACATTTTAATAAAAACAAAAATGGTCACTACTCAAACTGGAATGAAAATATTGATGTGTATATTATAATTGGGCTTAATACTTAAACTACTGTAAATTGTCACCTAGAGATTATCAATTTAGCAATTTTATGAAACGTTGCCTCACCTTTTTTAGTTTTACAACACCATCCTGAGTTTGATAATCAGCTGTGATTTCAAACATCTCTGCGCCATCTCCTTCAAGAATACGGTACTTTATTAAGCCATTTTCTCCAATGTCTGGATCTTTAGCTTTTATTCTTCCCACTTCTTCCCCTGGAACAGCAGCTTCTGACACAGACATGGGGTATGCACCTGGACACACAAATTTAGGTTGTAAATATCCAGATGTTGTATCAGTCCTACAAAAACATCTTCAAAGGGAACCATAAAACCCTATTGTTTAAAAGTATTCCCATGAGCGCAGTTCTAGAAACAACATATTTTTGGGATAATTAAAACCCATTATTAAAAATCATTTTAATACTAGCTATGAATAATTTTTATTTTATTATGGTTTTATCTTATTTTCATTCTGGACTATTATAAGTTCACATTATGCCAGTATTCCTAGGGCAGTGGCAAATAGGGCACTTGACCCTGTATGCTTGTAGCAGCTTCCCATGAGCATGAATGTGATGCAGTGTGTCACTGGTTTAGGCAGTGATCAGTATCTAACCCTAGAGTTGCTAGACATAAGTGAATAATATAGGACACTGAGAATTATCTGTGACCACTGTTTCATAGCAATATATAAAATATGCGACAATAAGCAACATATGTAGCCCTATAGCATCAATGCAGGATAGGATACATTAGGTTAGTATCAAACAGTTGTACAGGATATTAGACACACAGTCTATCCAGATAAACCAAGTTTGTTTCTCAAAACAATGGCTGCTAGCTTAAGACACTGAAACTGAAATCTGAAATCATTTAATAAAATAACAACAAATTAGGGCATGGCAATCTTAGCAGAATTTGTAAAAGTGTACAGTGTGTATGCCGTACAGGATACAGAACTTAGCAAAGGGCAATCAGTATACAGCTAAGTATTGTTTTGTGTGGTGTCCGCTGTATGTCACACCATATTCTTATTAGAAGCAAATTAGTGGTGATTTAATTCCCATCTTAATTAGCATCAATCAGAATAATGCAGTATGGGTTGATTTGGGTTAACTCAAGCTGGGAATAGGTCAGTGTCAGCAGGTAAATGATTTCTGGCCTGATACACATGCAGCAAACTGCCACACTTTGGATAACCTCCTTATCTGTCTAAAAGGATTTGTATATCTCTTCTAAACAACTCGGTGGCATCATCATTGTGAACTTGGCATTGCTCCCAGAATGCATATTGTAATGTGTGCTATCAGCTTTTACATTGTTAGGTAAAATTAGAATAGATATTAAATGGTTTCGATTTACCTAACATAGTAGATAAGCAAATCTGTCCCACTTTGCTTCACCGAAAAATTAACAAAACTGCTGAAAAATGAGAAAACTGACGAAAAATTAGCGAAAAGCATTGAAGTTAATGAGAATTACTAAAGTCAATGGGCGTTTTTTCTTTGCAACTTTTTTGTTGTGGTGAATTTTTGCCGCAGTTTCGCGAAAATATTTGCAGATGGTAAAATGCGATATTTCACTTCAAATCCATGACTGGCAAAAAAATTTGCTCATCACTAATAGTAGAAGCTAAACCATAAGAATATGTTCTCATTATTTAAGGTAAGTGCCATACATAACATTTATGTAACATTCAGATACCACTTACTTTGTGGAAATTTTGGTGGATTGTCATTGACATCTGTTAGCGTTATTGTCACTTTAGTTGTCCCTGAGAGTCCTCCCATATGTCCTCCCATATCCTTTGCTTGAATAACAACATGATATTCTTCCTTGGCTTCTCTGTCCATGTTTGGAAGAGCCGTCCTAATGATTCCTATGTATAGATCATGGCAAGTCAATTAAACTGCACATTGTTTTTGGAATCTGGAAAGATGAATTATATCTCTCTAGACCTGCAGGAAAGTAATTAGCAGTTTTATGTGTCTTTGGTTTCTCTTACCAACCCGCATAGATGTATTATAGATATAATTATGACCTTTATCTAGCCACCCTAACAGGAGCTGGATTTGAATGTTTCAATTAATTGTCATGCCATATAGACAAAAGTTGTAGACAGCAGAAAAAAATAAGGTATATTAAACCTTCTATATTAATAATGTTGATCATATGAAAAATATTTGGATATTTTATTTGATAATTATTTTGAAGAATGATTAAAAGGATTATTTAATAATAATAATTCATTGCTTCTGTAAAACATATGTATCCTGAATAACGATTTGCCAACTCAAAGCAAATTGTTTGTTATACAAGAATGGGATCTGTTATCTGGAAACCCATTATCCAGAAAGCTCCAAATTATGATAATGTACACTCAGTCCCTTTTATAAGAATGATATCAAAACAAAAAGATAATCAGGATTGGACTGGGCTGCTGGGATACCGGAAAAAAATGGCTGTCCCAGACCTGATCCGCATTGGCCCCTGAGATGCTATTCACTCCACCCTGACCGTGACCACATGAAATGATTAGAAGGTACCCTGGTGGGGGGGGAAGTGTGGTTACAGCTGGAGTGGGGGCCCATGGGGCTAGCGGGGGGTCTTGGGGTGTGGGCTCCTAATGCGGAAGCCCCAGGGGGCCTGGAACCCAGTCCAATGCTGAAGATAATCATTAATATCGACTAAATCAGAATATGCCACCTTAATCAGGTCTTTAGAAATTTGGTATATGTCATTAATAGTTGCATTGTATTAAAAGGCTATCAATACAATTGAAAAGAAAATGGATTTTTCTTTATTTTGCAAATTATTGCCTTCATTTTATCTGTTCTTTTATATTTCACTCCAACATCAGTGCAAGATGTATCTTTTTATTCATAGGAAATAAGATACAAAGTAAAAACAGTTCTGCAAATCAATAACTTTTTAGTCCCTTAGTAGATTTAGATTCATAACAGATGTTTGGCCTGCAACATCGTTTCAATACTTACTTTAGTATTAAACATATGAAAGGAAAAAAGTTCAGGTTCATTCCAAAGTAATAATGAAACTGTTTACCTGATTGTGCTTCGACTGAAAAATACGGTTGCCCTTCGAGAATACTATACACAAGCTTAGCACTGTTTCCATATGTTGGATCATCTGCATCAGAGGCTGTTACTTGAATTACAGATGTACCTACAGAGTAGTGGGAAAAAAGGCACAGCGTTTTCATTAATTCAAGAAAATGTTCTCATTTATGTTGATTAGCTATTCATTATGATACCTAAATGATTCTTAAGGATTTTCAGATATAAAATCTACATGAGAATCCAATACTTCAGAGATAATGTGTCAGTACTTGATGATGATTACAGGTATTGTTCCTTATTAATAGCAGTTTTACATTACAGAGAAATGCAATATTCTAAAAACACAGCACTTAGAGTGTGATATTAATATGAAAAGAAATATATATTCTTCTCTGCTTTGTATCCTGTACAATCAAATGCTGTTAATTTGGTGCATAAATGGATATTATTACTCCATGTTAATGCCTTTGATTGTATCTAGAGGGATTGAGAAGATTATTTTTTAAGATATTAAACCCAGAAAGAGAGAACTTTTCTACTAAACCCCCATATCACATGTAAAATGCTCTTGAATTACAAATTTGAATTCGTCTTCAGCCTAGAGAAAGCCTAACAGGACCACAATTTCAATCTAATGTTATAGCCATTGAGTATGTTTCTGCAAAATTTCCCCTTGGCTTTAAGAATGCATTTTATTTGAAAGTGATTCTATTGGCCACTTCTAAATATAGTAAATTAAAATTTTGTTAATTATCCCATAAGGAATTATCATTTTAAATGGTTCTAATAATGAGCAGGTTCCCTAAAGCACTGGCACAAAAAGTCCGAATTTGCCTTTTCTTGTTATACACTTATATCACAATATAATATAATTACCAGAGCACTGTTTTAATGAAATATCTTCAATTATCACAATAAGATGGAATTTGAACATATTTATCTTAGTATCTTGAAATACAAACATTAACAGAACTGGACTTTACTCTGACATAAACTGAGATGAATTTAAGGCAATTTTTCATTCCTTTTTTTATTTATTGTTTTACTAGATATTCAGCTTGGCATTTAAATTAAAATTTGCAAAGATAAGAATGTGTGATCATGGAAGATAGGCAAAAAGGTAATATTTAAAATTTTAGGTTGGAGTATGGAAGAAGAAGAATAGAAAGGCAGACAAAAGTCAGCAAACAATATAAATAAATCAATGGCTGTAAGAACTGACCCATGAGAATCCCAGCATCTTATTGGTCACTGCTAAATATGACAGTGGTGATCAATTCCTGTACATTAGTGTAAGCACTACATTGTTACTTTTTAAAATTATTTTCATTAGTCTCTATAATAAAGTAGATCCTATGGTCATTGAGATTCTGCAGCCATTGAAGTAAGTTTTTTTGGAAATACACCTACCCACATTGGACATCTCAGGCACATTTGCATTGTAGTTTTCTTGCAAGAATTCTGGGGGATTATCATTTATGTCTTGAACTTTAACGATAAACTCTGATGGCGGTTCCAGTGGTTTATTTGTTTCTCTGTTAACTGCCTGTGCCATTAAGGTATACTGAGCCCTTTCTTCTCGGTCCAGGGTCTTGGTAGCATGGATATTCCCTGATTTGTCATCAATAACAAAAATGGTCCCAGCACCCTCTCCTGAGAGTATGTATTTTATCTTCCCATCTCCAGAGTCAACATCTGAGTGAAGCTACATAGACACATACATAAGCAAACATTAGTGAGTGCAGTTCATATCATAGATATTTCCTGGCTGCTATTTTAATATTTATATTACATTTTATGATATGAATAAAGAAACTTTGAATATATATATTTATTTATATATATATATTTTTAACTTTCTTTCCATTTTTGCTTTATGTAGTGATATGTAAACAAAATAACTGGTTTGTAATAAACTTGTTGTAATAAAACTTTTAGCTTATTAATGTGCATTGACAATATATTATTTACTACACCTTTTACACAAAAAACAATATAAAACCAATGTATGAAAACACATACTTTAAGCAAACACGTATAAACTCACAATATCCTTTTCTGCTGATAAATAAGGTCATTGCCTTAATTAATTCTAAAGAATATCACATGCAGTGTTTCATCACTAATACTTTTCACTTATTCTTTGGAGACAAGTTTAGTGATATTAAACAGATATTTATAATACCATCTCAGAGTTTCTTCTGATTTTCATGCAGAGTTACGGGATGTTATAACCTAAAGTATAATCTATTTAATAGTGTTTTAATGTAACCTTACTTCCACCTTCTACCCAGAACAGATACAGATGAAATGATCTTTAATTATCTATTAATGCATCTGTTAACACTGTGCAAAGTATAGCTCTGGAATGTCTTACTATTTAGTGCAAAAAAAAGAGAAATTATTCTGCATTACATTATCCTAAGCAATATGCACTGTTGAATCCTACACCATCACCTCCAATTTGCATGAGATATTTAGGTTGTGCAAAGCAAAATTGTTATTATTATTAACATTTATTATATAGCGCCAACATATTTTGCAGCGCTGTTAGAGGGACAAAATATGCATTAGAAAATTTGGTAAGGTTTTCAAGTTTCAAAGCTTATCTATTTATACTTTGTGTATTGTATAAATATGTGTAAATTAAATTGGCTGTTGAAGTATCTGGCACACAAAGCTACACCTTTTTTTCTAACTGGAATGAACAGGGTGCTTGAGATACAATAGTAAAGTCTATTTCCACCCTACAAAGGAATTTTACACCATAATTGCTCAAAGAACGACTTTAGGTTACTGTTGCTAAAATGGTAGACTGTGTGCTTCTCAAACATTGTTTCCCTGATTTTTAAAAATGTGTTTAGTTTAAAGTAATATACAACAAAAAGTGAAAGAAATCATTTTGGTGAGGAATATGCCACCAACACCCTGCTGTGAATAATAAGCAAAGCAATATCAAATTCAGATAAAGAACAGTATGAGCTGAAAACCATATAAACTATTCAGCCTATTTGCTCAGTCTCTGTGGGAGAACACACACAGCAATATATAGAAACATATATATTAGTCTAATAAGTACAATTTTGACTCAAATTAAAATGTGGGCAACTAAATCACAGCATTTCGTCTTAAAAAAAAAAGATCTGTTTGGGATTTGGCGGTGGGGTTCTGTGTTTACAATAACTGTTTCTGAATAGGGAATATGGAGTTTCAATCCCAAATTGAAGTAGCTAATAAACTGGCTATAATTTATGCAAAGCAGCTATGGAGTAAGTTAACCAAAACTAATATATAATATCATTCTCTAGGAAAAACTATTGCAAAGAAAAGTTAGGTCACAGATATATAATTAATTTTTTTTTTCCAGTAAAAGGATACTGTCATGGGAAAAATGTTTTTTATTTTTTCAAAATGCATCAGTTAATAGTGCTGCTCTAGCAGAATTCTACATTGAAATCCATTTCTCAAAAGAGCAAACAGGTTTTTTTTATATTTCATTTTGAAATCTTACATGGGGCTAGACATATTGTAAATTTCCCAGCTGCCCCAAGTTATGTGACTTGTGCTCTGATAAACTTCAATCACTCTTTACTGCTGTACTGCAAGTTGGAGTGATATCCCCACCTCCCTTTCCCCCACCCAGCAGCCTAACAAAAGAACAATGGGAAGGTAACCAGATATCAGCTCCCTAACACAAGATAAGAGCTGCCTGGTAGATCTAAGAACAGCACTCAATAGTAAAAACCCATGTCCCACTGTGTACAATTCAGTTATATTGAGAAGGAAAAACAACAGCCTGCCAGAAAGCAGTTCGCACCTAAAGTTGTGGCACAAGTCACATGACATGGGGCAGCTGGGAAATTGACAGAATGTCTAGCCCCATGTCAGATTTCAAAACTGAATATAAAAAAATCTGTTCGCTCTTTTGAGAAATGGATTTCAGTGCAGAAGTCTACTGGAGCTGCAATATTAACAGACATGACAGCATCCCTTTGAAGAAATTACAATTCAGAGCATTCAGTAGTACTATTTCATAGTATGAAACCAAAATGAAATGTACATATTACTAGGCAATATGTACAGATTAGAATATATTCTATTTTCAGTGTTTTTACTGTTGTTCTCAGGGATATTGTATTTGTTATAGAAATGTGCATGTTTAGTTCTGCTGGCATACTTTTGCAACATTAGGACACGAGGCAGGGGATGTAAGGGAAAAAGGAACAGGGACACTTCATACATGAGATTTTCCATGATTATTTTGCAACCCCATACAACTTTTCAACATATATTACAGGCTTGACTTCATAAAAAAGCCTTTTCATAGAGAGAAGTGAAGCCTGGAAATTTGTTTGCAAAGCAAGTTTGCTTATATTGTCACCAAATGAAATTATTCAAGTAGTATATATTGCCAATAATGTACTCCTTATTGTAAACTAGAAGGCGGAGTTCCATAATCTTAAAAAAGGTCATGGAACGCCGAGGTGACTTTAATAGCCTTATATTTTGCAGCAGGGGGTATATTCATTTTTATAATACCATCTCAGGTTTCAGTCATGTGACACACATACTGTATATACATATAAATATATTTGTGTTGTACAACCAACAGGCTTTACACTGGATTCCTTGAAGGCATTCTATTTGACCTTTCATTTTTGGAAACTATGAAAGTTTTATTTATCTCAGAAAATGTATCAAAGCACAGAATCACAAATATCATTTCAATATGTTTTCATGTTCTACTGTAATGGTGTATATTATTTCATTTTTAAAAAGGAGCCACCCTGTTGTTCTAAGAAAAAAACATTGTAATCTTGCTGCAAACCCACTGTGTACATATGGGCCTATATATGTGTAAAAAATATGCTTGAGTAGAACTAATAACAGTAGTCTATTTTAATGATTTTTTAAAATAAATATTGATAGAGCATTTAATATTGTTAGAAGAGCATTTAATTATAGTTATGTGTATTATATATTTTTTATATGTTAGTATATTGATAGGTCTGTACAGGTACATTCATAGGTAAGAAGTCTCTTTTATAGCTCTGTAGAGCATGACAAAATAGAGCCACTGGACACCATGCAGTCTTCAAAGTTGATGTGATCTTGTGTGGGTGTGGTTTTCGTCAGAGACGAAAGTTCCAAAATGGAACTGAAATGTTGGACATAATAAACCTCTTTGTTTTGCATAATTGCCTTGTTTGGCCAATTTTTGACCTTGTGTGCCATCACCCTTGCGGTGTTTATATATATATATATATATAT
>CM044437.1:46643497-46693634 GCA_024363595.1 Xenopus borealis
TTCTTCTATTACAAAAAATTGATTCCAAACCCATCCTCTCTTTGACCTATGTAAAACTTGACCTTCTTTGCCTTTCTCATGGTGCCCATGGAATGATTGCCTTACTTTATTGTTTCTTCTTAAAGATGTTACATGACTACAATATGCAACTCCCAGACATAAAAGTAGCCCATGTAAGCAAATGTCTTTCTTCATTTTTGGTAGTGTTGTAAATGCAAAAGTGCTTGATAAATCCAGCAAATGTAAATAAAATGTTAAGAATTGTTCTAGTACATCCCACAGTTTATTGCCTTCTTATAGAGAATCTCCATTTCTTGCCATTTGACTTATTATCCAAAGGAAACTCTGAAAAGAATACATATAATATTTAAGGACAATGTTAATAGGCAAGTAATAATAATTACATATGAGAGGATATTTTATTTTTGTAATTGCGCAAAAGGCCACTATCCCTATAGTTTTCCCTTTGCTTTTGTCTAATGGAAATATTAAAGGCCATAAAAAATATCACAAAACTGTCCCTGGGTGCGACTGATAGATGTCCAAAAACATGTATATATATATACTATACTCCCATATAATTTATTTTAATAATATTATTACATTTTTCTCTGTATACATATATATATATATATATATATATATATATAGAGAGAGAGAGAGAGAGAGAAAGAGAGAAAAAGGTAATGATATTATTAAAATGAAGTATATGGGTTTCTGGATACAGAATCCCATATCTGTATCTTCAAAATGTGAGGGTATAGTAGTCTTGGAAATCAAGTTATTTCTGACACAGTAGTTTATTCTTTCTAAATTGCCATGAAAACAATGAACAGTGTAATTATTTGATTTAACCAGCAATACCATTTGAACCTGTCTCTCAAAATTAGTTATTTATTTCTCCTCTGCTTTTTTACTGACATGGAGGAATGTGAATATGTCAACGATGTGACCTGTTTAAACATATGGACAAAAACAACACATTGAAAAAATAAATTTAGCATTGAAATTATATTAAAGTACAGAGATATCCTATAGCATATTACAGTATACATATAAGAAAGTTTAATGCTGATCACAGCTTGAAGAAAGCCTGGTATAGAACACACTCAGCAAGAGAGCAGAAGGCCAGGGAAAACAGAAAGTGCAACAATATCACTTCAATTCTTGTATTGTAAGAACTACACTGGTGCCTTTTTGTTTCTCTACTTTTAATCTCATTGTGAGCTCTTTTCACTAAACTCTAGTTACATAGTTACATAGTTACATAGTTAAATTGGGTTGAAAAAAGACCAAGTCCATCAAGTTCAACCCCTCCAAATTAAAAACCCAGCATACATACATACACACACACACACACACACACTAGTTGGCCCTCAACACCAAAGGTGCACCAAGACTGTAGTTTTTTTAATGTTTGATTTCCCTGGTAGTAAACCATCAAATCCCACTTTACTCCTGCAAATACATATACACATTAGCAAGTGTTTACAAGTTGTTAAGACAGACGTATATTAATAATAAGAGAAAATTATCTAGCATTCACCTTTTGTACATATCTGAACATGCTGATGTGGTTTTTCAACATCACATAAATTAGCAGGTCTGAGCAGATATAACAGCAGTTTAATACATGAATACTTGAAGTTTAATAAGCTGCCTCAAAAGTAATGAATCACAGAACACTAATAGGGTCAGCTATATGCATAGATATAGCTGCCATTTATTTTGTGCAGTGCGTCTATGAATTAAACACGGTTCTTAACAATGATATAGGCTTTATTATGAATAAATTACTGAACAACAATGCACAAGGAAAACAGGTTTTAGTATCTAATATGGAACAATAAATGCATGTAAAATGCATGTAAATCCATCCATCCATACATGTGTGGCTAGTACATTATATTAATTATAGTATCATGAAAATGAAGGCCTTCACAAAGCTTAATGTACTGTAGTTAATGAGTTTTAAGTAACTACCATCTTGACAGTACATCTCTATATGCCCCCCCCCCATTCCACTTAGGGGCAGATTTTCTAAGGGTCAAAGTGAAAATTTTAATACAATAAACATTTTCAAAATTCTAATTTCATAAATTTGGGCTATTTCAACTATCGAATAGGCCAAAATTCAATTAGAATTGAAAAAATTAGAATTTAAAAATTTCTAAGTACTTGCCCTTTAAAAATCCTTTGACTATTCGCCAGCTTAAAGCTGCTGAATTGCCATTTTAGCTTATTGGGGACATCATAGAACCTGTCCTGAAAAATTTTCCAAGTTCCGAGAATTCAAAGGATTTTGCGGAGAATCATTTGAATTGCTGGATCAAATCGAACGATTCAAACAATTCAAATGATTTCTTATTCAATCTAAAATGGACCTATTTGATCGAAATAGGTCAATTTTCGATCTAAAAAGCACTTATAAATGCTTTGAGGGTCGAATTAAGTTTTTTCACTTAGAAAATTAGGCCCTTAGTAAATCTACCCCTTAAAGACTCACATTCCACATATTTCAGGAATAACTGGAAATGTTCTATCTTGAAGAATATAGGTAAAAAACTGTTTTTGACACATATTTTAAACATGGCTTTGAGAAAAGTTTAGGCCAATTTTTTATAACCCAGTTATCTTTTAAGTTGGTATAACCAACTTATAACCACTTCCAACATTAATAGGCCCACCTTAAATGTCATTACTCTGCCCCATCATCAGACTCACCCACTGATGACTACACTAAAAGTTATAGGCACTGGATATCTTAAATACCTCACACAAGCTTAGATAAGCTTGTCTACCTTTGTAGACCTAAGGGGTGTCCTAGAGAACATGTGCTAAAACAGTGTGCACATTTGAACACTGCACTAGGAATAGCAATATTCAAGCACAGATTGTACAAAATGTTCACAAACATGCAAACTTTGCCACAAATTTGTCCCTGGTGAAAACAATTACCCATCCCTATTTGCCACTAATTTAGCATCTATTCCCTCTGGTTTCATAAGGTTTGTGGTGAACATGTATGATTCTTTGTTGTTGTTAACAGCTGTGCTTCCATACCTACCAATGGTCCGATTTTGACAGCTTAAAATGCAGTCCTGGGTTGTTACTGGGAGGTCTCGAGTTTCTCTTTGAACTCCTGCACTGAACAGCCAGAAAAAAGATACAATGTTTCTGAAATGTAATTAAATAGGGGGCTTTTGCCAAAGATCCCCGAAAACTAGTCTGCTGCTACATTTGTAACAATTTAAGATGAGCAAAGATACAATTGTAACTATATTGTTAAGATAACCCAAGAAAATAGTAGCTATTTAATAGTTACAAGATACAATTGTAATTATTTATGATAAGCAAATCTCTTGGGGAAACTGTGACTTTCTGCATAAAGGGCAATTCACCTTCATTTGCAAAACTGTAATAACACTTAAAACCTAACCCTAAAACCCTTATAAATATGTTATACATAACCTGGTAAATTTTGTAAAGTGGATGTGGTATTTAGAAGGTGTGACCATAAAATGGGAGTGGTCAAAAATTTCACAGTACAACACGTGGAAGATCTTTTTGTCTTTTTGAACCATTGTTTGGTATGTGCTTCCACTATATATTATTGCATTTTTTTTTTTAAATTTATGAACATATATGTACCTGTCTACATTTATAATAATGAATATTTAATCATGGGGCCATGAAAATATGAAAATGATTAATGTATTATTTTAGTAAAGTTGAAATTTATTTTGTTTTACAACATCTCCTTGTTCTGTTTTCTCAAAGTATACTTAAGTAAACTATAAGCATCAAAGAAAATATGACTTTTGAATCAATGCTCTATTGATCTAACTATATGTAAGCTTAACATTCCCTTTACAAACGGTAATATTCCGGAACAAATTGTAAGTGGCAAGTGGCTGAAATGTTAATATTTTGTTTGATTTAATTTCCTATTACTGATGGACAGAACATATGGGAAAAGAAAGAACAACCAAGACTAATACATCACCTTCCATGTGTGAATTTTCCATAGTGTCAAAACAAATAGGAAAAGTACATAATGAGCTTTTTGAAAATGCTCTTAAATTTAGTATTGCCTGGTGAATATTGCTCCTCTTTGAACAAAGCAAACTGTTTGTTCTAACAATTGTGAAGAAGAACACATGCATTATGTGGTCCAACATATTGTGGTCCTTGCATTCACAAACGGATATGCAATTTAGTATCATATCCTATATAATTATATATAATTTTAGTAATTCCTAATAATCAGTTTGCACACAAATGTTTGACATTACCCTACAGACTGATCACATTTGTGCATAGTTAAGTTCAAATTGTAGCTGTAGTCCACTAGAAATAGTGGTGGTGGTGTGACCTAGAAGGTAATGGTCTACAATTAAAGTGGTTTACTCAAAAAGAAGGGAAGCATAAGTACAGACAGTACAGTCATAATAGTTTATAGCCTGTGCCACAGAGAGAGAATGTATAAATGCATGGCACATACAGTATATTTTTTATAATTCATTGAGTCGAATGATTTATTCGATCGAATGATCAAAAAAAAGGTAGCCTAGAACTATTCGATTAAGATTCGAAAATCGAATGCTAATCGAATATCTAATAGAAACAAATAATTTTTGGGGAATAATAGTAAATTTGCCCCTTTGTATCCCGTATCATCTTTTGATTAATAATTGTATATTATAGGTATATTTAATGTATACACCCTTCTATTGTACAGCGCTCCTGAATATGTTGGCACTTTATAAATACATGGCATGAATAATAATGATGATGATGATGATGAATGTGTCTAAAAAAAATGAATTCGTAATAATGGGGTATGTACAGTATAAGGCAAGATTTGGTTGTGTCCCAGAGAAGTCTATGGCATACACAGGTTATAACGCATAGTACTACTGCAGGTTGCATGCCTCATGGACTCCGGCCACAATGAATCCCTGCCTATACCGTCTGCTGTATGGATTGCACACAATTCTGTGTTATGCAGATAATTTAATTAAATAATAATAGATTGCATCATACACCAGGGTCTTGTACCTCTTAGTGCTCTTGCACTGGGAAGGGAAATAGTAATACAATAGAAGCCATATTTTATGTTTTTCAGGGGAACTAAAAATGGTATAAAATCCAGGGAAAATTAAAAAAATCTGGGAAATGCCTTTATTCTTCCACAACTCTCTATACAGAGGTTTTCAAGCTGTGAGCCTACAGCCCATGAGAACTTATACCATGTTCTCATTTTGGTCAATTTTAGCCTATTAGATTTTTTTCCCTATGCCTTTCATTTCCCTGGATCTCCAAGGGGTTATAAATTGTATTTAACCGTTTCTGTTTAAGGCATTTGTAGTAAACATGATAAAACTTCCCTGTCAGATTTGATTGAAGCAATAAATAAAGTAATAAGATGTGCAGAGGGGATAACAGACAGAAATGGTTAGGCTCTCCACTGCAACTGTTATGTATAGGAGAATTCTGCCGCTCTCTAGTTGGCTGGCTAAGGATGTTGCCATGTTTTCGGACTGGATGGGACCTAGTATGTCCATATAGATAGATAGATAGATAGACAGATATATATAATATGCGCAACGGTGAGTGTCTTTAATCATTTGCGACCAGTAAGTAAGGATAATATTGCAGTACTGTTATATAGTAAGCAGTTTGCAAATTACTTTTAGTACTTTTTGGGGGTAAAACCTTACCTGAGTAACAATTAATTTTCTATTATTTCTATTCATTTTAGCTGGGACCAGTAACATAAAAAACATTTTAAAAAAAATTTGCTAGTATACTATGAAAAAAACCAGCAACACAGATTAAACTTTAAAATTGCAAAGTCTTTATTAAAAATTAACTTGCGGTCACTCTGCCTGCGCTCCTCTTCAAAAAAGGCATCAGGGAAGATCCATCATGTGGTGCTCGATTTCTCCTCCCTGGCTAGCTCTTATAAGGAAGGCAGGGAGGAGAAATTGAGCGCTGCACAGTGGATCGCTGATTGCCTTTTCTGAAGAGGAGTGCAAGAGTAAGTTATTTCTTAAAGACTTTGCAGTTTTAAAGTTTAATATGTGTTGGTGGTTTTTTTTCATAGTATACTAACATTTTTTTTAAATAAATTTTGATGTTACTGGTCCTTTCTGAAAGCCTTATTAATCATAATGCATATGGGAAACCTTAAATCTGCATATAAAGGCACAGTATGTTCAATACTTCATAAACAAAATCCCGAAGCAGCCAATCTCACTTTAAATAAGTCATGTTTTCTGCCCAGCCTAATACTAAATGACATCCTTACCCTCTCTTTTTTTGTATTGCTAGTCAGGTTTAAAAGCACATCGTAATGACGGGTGTTATTTCAGAATAACCAATGTTAAATGGACAGTCTTATGCACCAAGGAGCCGCTGAATCCTGCATTGTACTTGCACAATAAAAAGATTATTGGGTTTGAAAAGCAAAGAAACTAAATCTCACAGCTTCTTAGGCATCTGACTGAAAGAGCCATTGTAACGTCACCACAAATCCTGCTCTCCCCAGACACTTGACAACTAAAACGGCGGACAATTGAATTTTTGTGTTGAACAAAACGTTCCTTGTCCATCAAAAGGTTTATCTGCTTCATTTACAAATGTCTTTTATTGTCCAAAAATAATCCCCAATTAAAAAGGCGGCCAACACTGATATCCACCCTGACTTGGAAATATAAGAGATATGTGGGACCTGGGATAAGACAGAGATAGATATGCTAAACCTCTGTATAGGATAGCTAGTCCAGTACTTACACCATGTTTCTTCATTTGTTTGAGAACAATTTTTAGCAAACATATGGGGACAGATTTATCAAAATGTAAGTTTAGAGCTTAATATCTAAAAACTCACCCAGCGTTTTTATCAAAATGTTATCATCTGTCTTTATATGTGCTTCTAAAACTCCTATAGGTATGAAAAAAACTTGGGTTAGTTTTTTTGTATTAAGCTCTTAACTCCCATTTTGATGTGCCCCTTAGACTGTCTTTGTTCACCTGCCTTTCAATATAAGGCACCCTTTAACGTCAAACAACAGCTTTAAATACACCGTTTCTTGACATTTTGTATTTGTCAGTGTAAAGACACAGGCAGTGGTTGAATGCTGCATTGAGTCTTTTGTTAAAAAAAAAAAAAAACTGTGTACCATGACATACAGTATTAAGGCTGAATAACTCTCTTACTGCATCTGCACAACAATATGTCACATGAATGTAAACATATTCTTGCCCCCAAAAGGTGTCAGCAGATGCTTTTACTTACATTTTGATTTCTTTTTTTTTTATCTCTCTAAGGGGCAAATTCACTAAGATCCAAAAATTCGCCAGCGTTAGCTTCACTAGCGTTTGCCGCACTTCGCCAGGTGAATTTTCACCAGCGCTACACAAATTCACTAAAGTGCGAAGTTACACTCAGGTCGGTGAATAGTAGCGTAGTTGTGCTAGTGTTACTTCGCCAGGCAAAGCGCAGTTATGCTAGCGATGCCTAATTTGCATACGGCAGGAACTTTAACGTATAATAGAAGTATATGTTACAGCCACTACATTCCACTACACAAGCCCAGGAAACCTTTAATTAACTAAATAAAGTTGTCCTATTGCCCTACATGTGCCCCCTATATACAGTAGTTGTGTTGCCATATGTTAGGAAATGTAGGGGGGAAGCAGGGTAACCCCTCCGCCCCAAAAAAATACGATCTTTTTCAGACTATCACCCTCCAATGGTAAAACACGCCAATTTTTTTTTTCAAACTCCTATCTATTGTATTGAACTTCACCTGGTCTGACGAAGTAAAGTCTAACATAACTGGTAACGTTCAGGAAAATGTTGATCTATGTGTATTTCGTAACTACAATCCTTCGTCAGGGCGCAACTTTGCCTGGCGTAAGGGTGCAAAGTTGGTGGTCTATCTACTTCACTAGCGAAAATTCGCCAGAGTCGGTGTTAGTAAATTTGCGAAGTTACAAAATGACGTCACGCTGACAAATTAGCTCCAGCATTAGACGCTTCCTGCTTTAGTGAATTTTGGCATAAAACTGTAAAAATTCCAGATTTAAGAAGTATACAAACCATGAAAAACTCTATTTAGACTTTGAGATTTTCAGAATTGTTTTGCTAGTAATTGTCCAAAAACCTTTTTAGAGGTTTTTTTATGTATTAGTGCATATTTCAGTATTTTGCATATTGTTCTTAAATTTTATAATCTGATTTTTTAATAACTTACATGGTGTACATTGCTTTCAAGAAAAAGAGTTTAAGCTCTAATGCCACTAAAACTGGACATTTAATAAATGGGCTTCTAACAGTTTCTAAATGATAATATACAAGAACCATGGTCTCCAAGACTTAATACTCCAGCTTGTTTGGGGTATTTTGTCTATTGTTTTCCTACTTTAAACACATGCCAAGTAGCTCTCCATAGACCCGCTATGAGAATTGGCTGAAAGCCCTACAACCAGTGCTTGAGAACAATGAGAAGTGATGAAAAGTAGCGTGGAACCTAGTTCATGTTAAACAGGGACAACTGTGAGTGTCAATTTACTGGCTAAGGTGCCATATGTTGGCAAGGAGCTGTGCACTGCAATTACCTTGCTTTAATCACTGCTAATTGTAGTAGTGATGAAAGCAGCTTATGCAACAAGCATTTAGACACACACATCAGAGGTCCCGAAATTGCTTCAGAAATAGAAGTAGCATCAGATTGGGGTGTTGGGGACTCACTGGGGCTCTGACACCCTCTTTCTGATCGCCACTCCCCCATGCATGTGCGCACCATGTAACTCAATGTAGGGCCATGTCCCATACTGCATATTGCTATCCTCAGTTGGATGATCAGGGGTGCAAGCCTGGGCCTACAGGACCCATGGGGCATGACCCTCTGGATTTTTTCCAGTAGTCCAACCCCGATGAGATATTTCTAGGTTAATCTTGTTAACATGACAACTAGGCTTTTTCAAAATTAGTTTAATTATTTCGGAAATAATAATTTTTAATAATTTTATGAAATAAGCCATATTACTATTATTACGGGCATGGAACCTGTTTTCAAATTTCTGAGGACCTGGTTTTTTCTGATAAAGGAATCTTTCTGTAATTTGGATCTCCATACCTTAAAGGGGAACTCCAGCTTCCAAACCAAAATTTGGCCCACAAAAGAGACCCACATAAAACAAAAAACTCTAATATACCAATCACATATTTCTTCAAAAAGTATGAATTAACACAATGCTGCTGAAATCCAGCTGTTTAACCATTCTTCGCTTCTTCTTATTCTGCATCGTTTGAAATCCTGGTGGGGAACTCTGGACTAAAACACTTACGTTACAAAATGTAACAACTTCTCCACAGCTTACAGACAGAATGCAGGAACTACATAACCCACAACGCATTGCACTGTGATGTTCCTATCCTTATTGAAATCACATGTGCAGGGAATTGTGGGGTTTGAAGGATGTAGGCTGAGGACAGATGGCTGCTGATACAAAGTAACAGTAGTCAGCCAGTTCAGCAAAGTAGAAAGATCAGCAGGAGAGCAGGGGGCTAGACTTAGGTAACTGTCACAAACCATTAAAAATCATGAAAAGTCTGCATACTTTTTGAATAACTTATATTAGAATGTTGCCTGAAATTGGTTGCTTTTTAAAAAGCTTAAAGGTCACCTATTGTTCAAAACAGTTACCCCCAACCAAATGTGTGGGCTGATACAGCCTGCATTTCAGTTGCCAGCGCCAGTGCCACCATGACAGTTTCTGTGCATGCATGTTTGCATGCGCATGATGTCATGCGCATTAAGAAAAGCGGTCACTGTTGGGGCCGCTTTTCTTAATGCGCATGCACATGATGTCACACGCATGCAAATGCGCATGCACAGAAACTGTCATGGCGGCTAGCACTGCTAGCGCTGGCAGGGGGGCTTTCTTTTTAAAAAAAAAAACCCACTAGTACCCCCAACCAGAATGCGGGCTCTATCAGCCCTGTTTTGCATGATAGGTGCCCTTTAAGTTATGTTTCTGTGGAGTTCCCCTTTAAGTTGAATATAAAATGACATTGAAACATTAGTTAAACCCAATAGGATTAAATATGGATTAATTATATTTTAGGAACAAGTAGAACGTACTGTTTTAATATTATAAAAGAGAATAACAAAATTATTTATAAAAATTTTAATTAATTTGATTACATTATTACATTGATGAAATAATTAATTTGGGTTGAAAAAAGACAAAGTCCATCAAGTTCAACCCCTCCAAACAGCATCCATACACACACACACCCCTCCATACCAT
The DNA here is from genome assembly GCA_024363595.1 of Xenopus borealis. Taxonomy (NCBI): domain Eukaryota; kingdom Metazoa; phylum Chordata; class Amphibia; order Anura; family Pipidae; genus Xenopus; species Xenopus borealis. Next base: position 46,653,824 of record CM044437.1, read on the forward strand.
CACATAAATTATATATGGCCATATACTAACTATAGAGTTTAGTATCACAATAGCCTTTGATATTATGTCTGTCCAAGAAATCATCCAAGCCTTTGTTAAAATCTTAAAAGCATTAACAGAATTAGCCAACACAACATCACCCAGCAGTGCATTCCACAACCTCACTGTCCTCTGTGAAGAACCACCTACACGTACACTGCTTCAAATGAAAGTCCTTTTCTTCTAGTCTGAAGGGGTGGCCTCTGGTGCGGTGATCCTCTTTATGGGTAAAAAGGTCCCCAGTTTTTTGTCTATAGTAATATTGTTGATGTATTTGTAAAGTGTAACCATGTCCCCTCGCAAGCGCCAGAGAAAAGAACCCCAAACTGATATCTACCCTCATAATTTAAGTCAGAGGTGTCCAGCCTTTTTGGCTTCCCTGGGCCACCTGGATATTAAATAGACTTATTATATTATTATTACTACTAACTGGGCAATGGGCAAAGTCCCCCCTACTGCCTACTCCTATATCCTTTGCGACATGACGTTTCCTCTGGAACCAAGGGTTTCAAGCTGGGTCATATGCATTTCCATCCTGGGCCGCAGGTTGGACATCCCCGATTTAAGTCTTCCATTCCTCTAACCAGCTTAGTTGCAGGTGTCTCTGCACTCTCTCCAGCTCATTTATATCCTTCTTAAGGACCGGAGTCCAAAACTGCACTGCATACTCCAGATGAGGTCATACTAAGGATCTATAATTACATTTTCATCCCTTGAGTTTATGCCATTTTTTTATGCAAGATAGAACTTTATTTGCTTTAGTAGCTACAGAATGACACTGCCCAGAATTAGACAACTTATCTATAAAAACCCCAAGATCCTTATCATTTAAGGAAACTGCCAACACACTGCCATTTAGTGTATAACTTGCATTTATGTTATTTTTGCCAAAGTGCATAACCTTGCATTTATCAACATTGAACCTCATCATCCAGTTTGCTGCCCAGTTTCCCAACTTAGACAAATCACTCTTCAAATTGGCAGCATCCTGCATGGAACCTATAGTTCTGCACAATTTAGTATTATTTGCAAAAATAGAGCGAGTACTTTCAATGCCAACTCCAGGTCATTAATAACCAAGTTGAAAAGGAAGGGACCCAGTACAGAGCCCTGCGGTATCTCATTAACAAAACTGGTCCAATTAGAAAATGTTCCATTTACCACCACTCTTTGAAGTCTATCTTTTAGCCAGTTTCCTACCCAGGTACAAATACTATGTTTCAGGCCAACATTCCTTAATTTAACCAGAAACCCTCTGTGTGGCACTGTCTTGAATGCTTTAGCAAATTTTAGGTAAATCACATCAACTGCCATCCCAGAATCAAGGTCCCTGCTTACCTTCTCATAAAATGAAATTAAGTTAGTCTGGCAAGATCTATTACGCATAAAGCCATGCTGGCACAAACTCATAGTATTGTTATTTGCTATGAAGACCAGTATCTTGTCCCTTATTAACCCTTCAAAATTCTTTCCTACCATCACACTAACTGGTCTATAGTTTTGAGGCTGAGAACTGGATCCCTTTATTAATAGCAGCACCACATTAGCAATTGCCAGTCTCTCAGCACCATGCTAGACCTCAATGAATCCTGAAAAATTAACACAGAGCTGAGCTCGCTAAGTACCCTGGGATAAATACTATCTGCCCCGGGACCTTTGTTTATCTTAACATGTTCTAGTCTCTTTTGAATTTTATCATGTGTGAACCATGCATCATTAGATGTATTACTAGAATTGGGTCTATTAACAAGGAAACTTTCATTAGCTGGTAGTGATGGGCGAATTTATTCACCAGGGTCGAATTCGCGGCGAATTCCCGCGATTCGCCGCTGTGAATAAATTTGCGAATCACCAGCGAAATTTTGCCAATCGAAATTTCGCCGAAAAACGAGTTGCGCGTCGTTTTTGACGCGACGCGCCGAAAACGACGCAACGCACACCGAAAACGACGCGCGGCGCGCATCAAAAGCGTCCCGCGACTCGTTTCGCAAATTTTTCACCGATTCGCGAATTTCTCTAGAAATTCGTTAATTTTTCGGCGAAGCGAATCGCGGGAGATTCGCCCATCACTATTAGCTGGTTCTTCATTTATGTAGACAGACGAAAAATATGTGTTCAGAATCTGAGATTTTAGTTTGTTCTCATCAACCAGCTGCTTAATTTCTTTTGCTATTAACATATTTAAAAATAATAATAATCTATTGGCCTCCGTGTACCTTATAAATGATTTGACTGTCCCAGCTTACTTGAAAACCTTAAAAGCACGTCTTTTCTTACCCACCTCAACACCGACACTTCTATTGAACCAAAAAGATTTTGCTTTGCAACAATGTTCCTTGCTTACATGTGGAATATACTGACATGTATATTTATTAACGAGCATTTAAAAGACTTCCCATTTATTTTCAGTGTTTAACCCTGTGTTAGGGGCAAATTTACTTCGAATCAATTAGACCAATGATCCCCAACATGTAGCTCTTGAGCAACATGTTGCTCTCCAACCCCTTGGATGTTGCTCCCAGTGGCCTCAAAGCAGGTGCTTATTTTTGAACTCCAGGTTAGAAAGCAACTTTTAATTGCATAAAAACAAAGTATAGTACCAAGCAGAGCCTCTTATAGGCTGCCAGTCCACATAGGGGCTACCAAATATCCAACGACAGTCCTTATTTGGCACCCCAAGGGACCTTTTCATGCTTGTGTTGCTCCCCAACTCTTTTTACATTTGAATGTGGCTCATGGGTAGAAAAGGTTGGGGATTCCTGAATTAGACCCTTAGTAAATGTGCCCCTTAATATGTTGCAGCAATGCCCTTATACTTTCAAAGTTTGCAGGCCTGGAATTTAGTGTTTTGGTTACTCCCTTTAAAACTGAGTCTATGTGAGATGGCCTTCCTGTAATTTGGATCTTCAGGATATCCAATTTCCAGATAACAAATCCCATACCTGCATTATGCTTTTTATTCAGCAGCACTGAATATGGTGATTAGAAACCAACCTGAACTTTTTTTAGAGGCTATTAGTGCAGAGTAAGGAAGTATAACCAGGATAGATGTATACATGACAGAAAAACTACACTTAGAAAAAGAATTTAGATCTTGTTTTTCTTCTTACATTTGGGAATGGGTAATTTAAAAGTGATTGTATGGCATTCAAAGGATTGGCACCATTACAAAATGAAGAGCAATTTCATTGAATTCTCCTATCAGACAAGTGCCTGTCTTCAGCAAGCTCCTGATAAAAGCAAGACACATTGTGTAATAGAGCTATTGTTTGCAATCTTCTACTCAAGAAGTGCAAGTGGGCCTAGACCTGACGAAAGATCTTAGACAGAGAAACAGATGGTCTGTGCTGTCAGCTCAATGACTCAAATTTAAGAAGCCAGGGATTCATTACCTGTCATTTCCCTACTTATCACTGGAGAAGACAAATGTCTGTTTTATAGTAATAATAATAATCTTTTATATCCGTGAGCTGTTTTTCACTTGCATGCTACTTTTAACTTTTTTTTTAGAACGTAATGTTTCAGATAGACATGTCATTTCCAAGAAAAAATTAATTCTTTAAAGAACCTGTTCTGTGGTCATTAAGCACATTTCCATTTGTCTTCACCATAAACTACAAGTAACCAGAGTTCTCTGAAATGCATCACTGGGTTGCTCTTTTACTGATCTTAACACTTTAAAAATAACAGCAGAGCTCATCTTTAGAAAGGGTCACATAAAAAGGGAAAGTAGCAGACAGAGATCTTTAAAAAAAATGACCTTGTTCTAATTCTTTCATAGGATTGTTTTCATGAGGGCCTTTTGAAGGCTTTTTCCCCTAAGATGCCCTTGTGGAACAAAAAAAGGCATTTTGTTTTTCTTGGCTTGAAACTCCTTGCACTGATTCAGACAAGAAAATCATCTGTTAGTGTTTTGCAAGGTTTTTTTTTTTTCTCTCTGTCTTTTTTTCAGAGTTTCCATCACAATGGTTTTGATGAATCTCCCGTTGTCCTTCTGACCATTCCTCAGCTCCTTAAACAGCAGCAATGATCACTGGCAACCCTCATTTCTTCAGAGCAGCGTGGGGGTGAGAAAAGGGGTCATTCCATCATAGTTGCGCTGATCCTTATACTGATATGAATGTTATTTAGCTTTGAAAGTCAGAGACAGATTAATGGAAAAAAGATTTTTTTTTATTTGGAAAATGCACTGATACTGGTAAGGTTTCTAGTTAAAAAAAAAAAAAAGCCTTAACTATGTTCAGCTTGGCTATGCGAAAGCCTTTCAATACTCTTAGTGCTGTATATATGAGCAGGGCCTCCATAATTATGCTTCAATCTCTTCTCATAAATCCTAGGTGAGAATGAGAAATGCCAGACTAGCTCCTGACTCATATCCGTTTGCAGCTGCCGACCCACTTCTCCCTGACCACAGTGATAAAGTGCTGCAGAGTAATTGGAGAAAAGCTCTACAAATTAAAAACAGATATTACATTTCTGCTTATTTCTCTAATGTATAATGCAAGGTCTATGCGTTAATCCAGAATCTTTTCAGTGCTTATTACCCACATCTGAAAATGGTTTATAACCTGGTATGTGCAGCAAAATTTTCTTTAGGATCAGTTTAAGACAAATAACACTTATGAAGACACATAGCTTCATAGCAACGAATGAAAAAAAAAAACTGTGTGCTCTGTCACTTATCCCCAGAGATTATTGACCACAGTTTATTCACTGCTTTTAGTTTATTTTACAGTTTTTAAAGGCTCCCTGTACAACACAAGCATGCCTGTACCATTAGCACACTATAAGGTGCGTTGTCTTGATAAAAGGTTAAATTAATGTTAGCACCTTCATGTATATTAGCATTCTTTATATTCTAATTTAGTACGTTAAGTGCAAGCATTATTCTTTTAATGAAAGGCGTTGATTGCATTTCCCCCACGTACTTTTCATCTCATTTTAGATATATGAATACACTGAAGCCCACTTGTTGATTTCAGCTGTAATAAAGCTTTTAATGTCAGCTTCTTCTTTTCTCTGGCTAATGGGAAATACTGGGAATTGTAGTTCTGTAACAGCTGGCTACTTTCAGATGGGCTTTACCAGAGACAAAAGATATAGTGGTATAGGATTATATTAATCTGTGTCTGATTGTTCTGTAGAGCTGCTTTACAGATGCCCATACTTAATCCCAGCAAGATATATAATCTCCTCATAGCTATATCCCAGATGCAGTGGGGAAAAAAGGTTTATCTATGAGGTTTCTACCAGTCCCTTTTACAGATTTAAATGTTTAAGCCCACCTCAAACCATGTTAGAGGTATAATAACTGAGATGATTGTTTTGCACTGCGATATCTGTCACTTTGACTGGAACCAGAATACTTTTGTGGCACCTAAATATAGGGTTACCACCTTTTCTAGAAATATATACTGGCCTTCCTATATATTTATCTTTTTTCCCTATTAATAACATTGGGATCAAACATCATTTTTACTGGCCAGGCTGGTAAAATACTGGCCAGGTGGCAACCCTACATACACAGCTTAATAAAGTAAAATTCACCCACATTCTAGCTATCCTGTGGGATCTTTAGAACAGCATTTATCAAAGTAGTTTTAGATAGTTTAGGAATTAATAGAACGTGGGTGAGTTTTCATTTCATAAGCCCCAAACTCACATTTTGGTAAATTTGCCTCTAAGAAAAAAAACACTAAAATTCATGGCTATGTGAGATTATCACTTGTGAAAGTGGCATTTGGCATCTCCTTAGTGGCACTGACTTGTCAAAAAAATACATCAGTTCTTACCACAGACAGGGACTACATATATGTAGATACATTGCAGAACAATTGGAGTGCCCTATTTGAGAAAGACTTCCTATGATGCATAAAGATGACATATGGGGGAATGTTAATAAAAGTCGGTAATGGAAGACATGCTCGTAATGCAAAAAGTTGTGTGTCTGTGTGAACAAATTTTCCTTTACATGAATTTCATATAGCTTTTGCAAACCCAGAAACTGCTTAGTGACCACTTCCGACAGTGGAAGATGGTTTGCGCCAGTGCGCAGTGAATGCAATAAAACTTCTTACTGAAAGCACTTATGAAGTGGGCAATGCTCAATGAAAATCCACGATGCAATAACAGTTTAAGGAAGAGTGTTACCTTGTGAAATGCTAAGTTTTATTCTTATTTGTGCAAATTGCTTTGCTCTTTGCGACTTTTATTACATTCCCCCAAAAGTATTAGACTTAGGAGGTCATTTACTAACATATGGATTTCAATTTTTCCCCACAAATCTGTGGTTTTGGTTTATTTATTTTCTTTAAAAAAATTTGGGGCGGGAAACATTTGTCCTGTAGGTCTTTGTTTTACCCCAGATTACTTGTGTGTTAGAAGCTATGCCCACTGACTGATACAGGCAAGGTATGCTGGGGTGGCAAGGGGTTAGTTTTTGTCAGTACTGGCATTTAGATTGTAAGCTCTTGTGAGCAGGGTCCTCTGGTCCAATTTTTTTGTTAAATTATTGTAACTTCCTGGTAATATATATATATATATATATATATATATATATATATATATATATATATATATATACAACTATTACAAAGTTGACATCTTCCTGGAATGTTAGTATCACTTTTAACTTGCATTTATTTTACTTAGACATCAAGCACTCTATTCTTTTTATTGGTGTGTGCCTTCTTTATATCACTTAATTATATCAGTTCTTCAAATTCTTTCATTATTATCAATCTACTAGGCTTTGTCAAAAGACTTTCCCTAGACAGCCAGATGATATCAGCCTTTTATTAACAAAAATAATAATAATTATAATAAAATAATAAAAACATATCAGTTGCACAATATATGTTTTGCTACTAAATGCCCCTGGTTGGCGAATGTTGGTAAAAGGGCATCAAATGAGTTGGTGTCTACCAGCCCTTTTTATTAGAAATGGCAAACAACATGGATGTTCTACATTACAAGCCTTTCAGAATGTTGCATACAGGGCCACCACTGTTTAAAAACAGTAAACCTCCACACACACAAGTTATAAAAAACCACTGATGGTCAGGGCCCCTATAAGTTAAAAAAAAACAGTGATGCCAGGGCCTCCTTACAAGCTAAAAAAACATTGGGGCCCCTGAAAATATAAAACAAAATAGGTACATTTTTGGTGGCTAGGGCTTTAAAAAAATTTTAAAAACCACACACATTGGTGTGGCTTCAGGACTTCAAGTTCTGCTCTTTTCATCACTTCGGGTTTTTTCACTCCTTTGGGACTTTGGCAAATCTGCTTTTTTTAGTCACTTTGTGACTCCATCAGTTTAGCACTTCGGCTTTTCGGAAGGGGACTTAAGAAGAGGTGGCACGGCTTTACCACTGCCAAGGGGGACCCAGCTATTTTCTAAACTCCAGCACAGGGGCCCAGTACAGTTGCATGCATAAAGTGTTTGTCACATATATATGATTACTATATTTGCCATAGAACTAATTGTCTGGACTTAATTTATGAGAAATTAACTTAATTAAATAAAAGTAAGTATAGAAGATGGAGAGAGGCAGAAAGGGTGCCTCCATCATAAATAACAAAGTCCATAATAAGACTGTCTTGAAATGAGCTATATAAATCAGAGCCAGTCCTTTTTTAAAAGATTCATAGAAGAAATATTAAAAAATGAAATGGTGTCAGCATAATATGAATGTAATATTAAATCATCACTTGATTAAATCTATGCAAGCTTCATAGTGAGAAACAGAGGCACGGCATTACATGAAGATAACATAAGAACAAATGAAGCTGAATCATTTCAGTGCTTATAACTTATTTAAACTAATAATTCATTGGTTTCACTACAAAACTGCAAAAAGTTAAAGTGTGAGATTATCTTCACCACAATGGGCAATGGCAAAGGATAAAAATAATCATAACACAACAAAGAGACTGGACTATATATTTGAGGTTTCATCTCACCATTAATTCTGGGGCCATGGATTTACTTGAAATAAATCATTTCAGACATTTCACAGATCAACTGAAAGTTGAGTTTTGTGTAGCCACCAGGTGTCAAAACATAGAGCAGCTGTCTCTTAGGTTCTCAATAGGTTGTAGTATACTTGGGCTATTCTATACCCTTGTTCATTCCTAGAAAAGCAGTACAACTAAACCCCTTTATTACAGATTTGGTAATAAATTAGATCTTTTACACTGGGTGAGAAAAATAATTAAACTACTTCAATATGTGGGTTTAGGCTGGTTTATCCCTTGTAATTAAATTTCCACCCCCCATACCACCTACAATGCTTAGCAAACTAAAGTGCCTCTTAAAATAAATATAGAAATAGAATAGGTCAATTAATACTTTTGCAGGTTCCCAAAACTTCTAATATATTCATGTGGAAGGAAAAATTGTATTTGCATTGCCCATAGTGTCTAAATCATCGACTTTCATTACATTTCCCCCAATAGATTTAATCTTTCGTGCCATTCTGCTTCTTCCAGGAATAATATGCCCAAATATCCTCTTAGAATACTAGATACATAATAATCATATTAACCTTTATAGAATGCTGCAAGCTAAGTATGCCCACAGGGCACCTGCATGCTTTACATCTGGAGAGCCAAGATGCATATTGTGTGAATATTAATCAAAATACGATAGTGGTGATCACTTTACATAGGAAATAGCTTCACAGCTGCACTTGTTTTAGAAATAAAGGATTTAGAACGAATCCCCATATAACAGTTTATTCTGGAAAACAGCTACAAACAGCTAAAACTATCTATCCATCAAGACAACAGACAAGACATTTACAGTAAAAGACCAGTTATACCTATATTAATACGAATCCAAGCTGCAAATTTCCAGTAAACCCCTATTAGATTATGCACCTAGGGCCGAAATCAATTTAATAGATTTTTTTTAGTCCGAGCTGTGCTATTTGATTACACAAAGAACCTCTGAAAACTTTGCTTCCGTCAATCATTTGGAAGTCGATTTCTGTAAGAGAAATTTTCACTGCAGAGCGAAATCATTGGCCAAGTAGCATCATTCGGAGTGATTACTGGTGGCGGTCAGAAATATATATTGCCTTGTGAGATGTGACTAGCTTATCTGGCAGTAAGAATGTTCATGTACACTACCATGAATAGTTGAACTCCTTCATATTGCCTCCATATGCTCCAAGTCAACTTATGATTGTGAATATAAGTAAAATGCTTCCCTAATAAGACAAGCTAAATAAAGGGGATTATAGGTGAGTATTTGGAGTAGATTGTACATGGGATGGTAGGGCATACGGAGATATTATGCCAGCATATAGAATTGCTGCAAAACAGAGATAAACCCCTGTATTTTAATGAATCACAAGAAAAATTACATTTTGAAAGGTTTCATTAAAATACATTGACTTGTCCCTGTTTTGCAGGAATCCTTTGTGTCAACATTGTTGTATACATTAAAGGAGTGGTTCACCTTTCAGTTAACTTTTATTATATTATAGAATGGCTAATTCTAAGCAACTAGCCATTCACTGGCCTTCATTTTTTCTTATTCATAGTATGTGAATTATTTGTCTTCTTTATCTAACTCTAGCTAATAAATGAGGGTCACTGACTCCATCGACAAAACAACTGATCTGGAAGGTTGCGCATTTATTGTTATTGCTGCTTTTTATTACGCATCTTTCTATTCATGACCTCTCCTATTCATATTCCTGTCTCTTATTCAAATCAGTGCATGGTGGCTAGGGTAATTTGGACCATAGCAACTAGATAGCTGAAATGACATAATGGACAGCTGCTGAATAAAAAAGTTCAATAACCGGAAAACCACAAATAAAAAAAAAAAATTGCAAATTGTCTCAGATTATAAGACCGGAGGAAAGGATAGACAAGTACAGCTCTAGAGAATCTTATTATTATTATTATTATTATTATTACTATTAATAATAATAATAATAATAATAATAATAATAATAATAATAATTCAGAGCAAGAGTTCTTCAAAGCACTTTACGGGGATTATGCATCATTCCCTGCCACAGCAGAATTTACAATCTTGGTTCTTATCACATTAACACACAAGGGTTAGTTTTATCAGGAGCCAATTAACAGGGCTACGTTTTGATGTACAAGAAGAACCAAGAGAACATGGGGACACAGTAGCACACACAGAGACAGGGAGCATTTGCTAACCCCATGCAGACAGTGTCTTGGCTGGAATTAAACCTAAAATCCCAGTGCTGCAAGGCAGAGTTGCCAGCCATTGTGCCATTTTGCTGCACCCAAGTTAAAGGTAAAGTTACTGTCATAGGAAAATGTTTTTTTTCAAAACGCATCAGTTAATAGTGCTACCCCAGCAGACTGCTGCACTGAAATCCATTTCTCAAAAGAGCAAACAGATTTTTTTTATATTCAATTTTGAAATCTGACATGGGGCTAGACGTCAATTTACCAGCTGCCCCCTGTCATGTGACTTGTGCCAGCACTCTAGGATGGAACCACTTTCTAGCAGGCTGTTGTTTTTCCTTCTCAGTGTACAGTAACTGAAGGAGTCACGGTGGGACATGTGTTTTTACTATTGAATGTTGTTCTTAGATCTGTTCTGTTATCTTGTGTTAGGGAGCTGTTCTGTTGTTAGGCTGCTGGGGGGGAAGGGAGGGAGGGGGTGATATCACTCCAACTTTCAGTACAGCAATAAAGAATGACTGAAGTTTATCAGAGCACAAGTCTTATGACTTGGGGCATCTGGGAAATTGACAAAATGTCTAGCCCCATGTCAGATTTCATAATTAAATATAAAAAATTGGTTTGCTCTTTTGGGAAATGCATTTCAGTGCAGCATTCTGCTGGAACAGCACAATTAACTGATGCATAACATTTTCCCCTGGACCGTATCCCTTTAATTACTTGAATTTTTCTAACCCTATGTAGTTTTCTGTAAATGAGTAAAAGTCTTTAAAATTATATTATTTTTTTCATAAATACATAGATTTTGTAGTATTTATTTAACATAACTACACAGTTAACAGTAAAAATGAGACAGAAAACTCGTAGAAACCGGTTCTTATGCAAGGTCATCGATCAACTAGATGTAAGAAACGTCAGACATACTTACTGCTTTCCACTCAATCTATTCTCTTGGCACTCAAGCCAAATGACTAATCAGTGCAATGTGGTCAACTGTACGATTGGTCAAATGATACATAATTAGTGTGTCCAATCTAATACTGGCCCATGAGTGGACAAATAATAATCTGGTTGGTAAAAAGTTACTCATGAATGAAGTTTTGTCTGTCAAGTTTAGAGACAGTAGAAAAATACATTGTTTATTTTCAGTTTGGTGAGGCAGCATCTACGTCAAACTGAATTAAGTGTTCCGGTATACATTTATCCAGTAAATGTCATTCTGTTTTCAAAATCCAATCTCTTCTTAGGTGAAGAAATAGCCCTGCAGGTTAAGTACTGTTAAGTCAAACTCAGTCAATGGCCTTGGTTCTCTTTACACAGAGGTAGAAAAGAACCGATATGAATAAAGCACAACTGAAAAAGCAATAAAAAGATTAGAAAGTTAATCTATCTGTCTATCGTTAATGTCCCTTCATGGTAAACCAATCGAAGAAGACAAATTAAACTGTATTTACATCTCTTATTATTATTACTACCTATAGAATATATCTATATGTCTATCATTAATGTTCCTTCATGTTACACCAACAGAAGAAGGCAAAAAACTCTACTTATGAATTATGCACTCCAGATATAGCATCACTGCATATAGCTCTAAAAAGGGGTTGATTTGTTGTGTTTTGTTTTAGTTAAGCTGCTTCCTGGGAGCCTGAAACTGCATCAATAGTTTAGAGTATATTTAAAAAGAACAGAAAGCAGATGTGTCAAGAAGAGGGAGTACACTGCAGTGAACATCTCCAAAATGAATGCAATATGTCTTGTACTGAAGCTCCCTTGCCATTTGTTTATTTGCTTTATGGAACTCTGGCTTTGCGTTACTGTTTAAAGTTTTAGAAGTAGGTGACACATCTTAAATTCAGAAAATAAAATAAAAGCTTTCTCAAATTTCCTAAATATGGGGCCATAGGTAAAAAGCAATCTTCCATAGTTCTACAACACATGAAATTTATTTTTTATCAGCATAGGACATTCCATGAATTTCTATGTAAAGGTTTCCAATAGGAAATCTGATGTTTATTGTACACAGATTAGACAGACAACGGTTAGTCACTTATTCTATCATCATCAGCATTGCCCTGCAGTTATTTGGAGATAATAGAGTTACAGATTCACAGTGAGTGCCTGTTTTCCTCCTGAATCCTCCCTCAGAGCTGTTAGATAATTTAAAGACATTTTTCTACTCTGACACTCAATCTAAATATTGAAGGATTTCACAGTCACTTTGCATATTGCATGTCTGTGATGCATAGTGGAGATGTGCTAATATTTACGTCTAATGGAGATTACGATTCTTTCCATGATCTGAGATGAAACATGGTGCCTGAATTGGATGTATGGCAACCAAATATCCCATAACATTGATGGCTACCCATTCGAAATTAAACTGCCGCTAATAACAACCATGAACAGCCAACCAGTACTCGGAGTATGGCACACAAAAAAGTATTTTTGCCAAAAGGAAGCAAGATCACATTTTAAATGATGGCAAATTTAAAGAGTTCCTGCACTCTTAAAAGAAGAATGTCAGGTTAAAGCCAAAATGTGGGCAGGTAATTCTGTTTCAGATAACACATAGTGCCTATTAATTCTCATTGTATTATAGTAAGTTCTCCATCAATTTCAACCTTTTTTAAAAACCTGTCTAACTGCTAGTTGATCCAGAGAAAGGCAAAATAACCTTCTCTATAATTTGCCCCAGAGGGGAAATATTTACTTCCATACTCTAGTTCTCTTTGTGTGTTCACTACACTATTAATTGCATATTATTTCTTGGCTGAGCACAAAAGAGTTGCATTATTTTCAGCAAAACAGAAGAAGAAGAATAATGCATTTCATACCATGATATACGATATATTTTGGATATAAATACATATATAATATATAAAGACAGGAATATACTATAAATAGACAGATGGCAATATGCAGATCACACAAAAGACAGACTTCTTAACAAATTATATGAAATTATTTAACCACCCCATTACACAATAATTGCATGTGGTAATTTGTTGGATTTGTAACCCCCAGCACATCAAGACATATGTTGAAATGAACAGTGAGCAATTCCTATAGGGGAATCCAGGAAAACCAAAGGCTTAATCATTTTTTTCTGGATTAGCCATATTACATGTCTTTCTTTGTTGCATAAGAAACTAAATCATTGCTTTTATGGAAGAGCATATATAGCTTTACAATGACATCCTCAGCAGATAACATGCAGTAATTGGCTGAAGCCAGACAGGGTACTTATATAATTCGGTAAGCAACAGATTTAATTTTACAGGTGTTTTTATGAGTCCTTGTTCTTTAGGGCCCTTACACACGGGCGTTTTGGACCTGCGCTCCCCTGCGTTGCGTTTGGCTGCGTTCAGCCGCAGGGATGCGCAGGTCTAGACGCACCTCATTCTTTTCAATGAGGTTGTACCCACGAGACGCGTGTAAGCGCCGAATGCAGGTTCAGACGCACATGCTGCATTTTTCCTGCATTTGGCGCCTACATACGTTCGTGTGAGTACAGCCCCATTGAAAATAATTGAGTGCGTCTATACCTGCGCTCCCCTGCGGCTGAACGCAGCAAAACGGAACGCAGGGGAGCGCAGGTAAAGACGCCCGTGTGTAAGGGCCCTTAGTCAGTAAATATACCCCGAAATGGCAAAGCATGCCCTGTTGCTATACATAGCCAAATCTAATCTATAGGACTGCAATTATTGTCACTCCACATTTGTCAGTGATGCTTATAGTACAAATGGTCTTGTACTTGCACTTGGAATTGCTGTCACATCCCACTATAATCCATACTACACACACACACTACTGATTACAGGTGTGTTACCCATTAATAACTATGCCTGTTCACCATACTCAAGGTGATAAACATATACAGTATGTAACATGCAATTATCCACTGCAAGTGCAGGATCACTTACACTACTTTGGACAACTTTCATTCTGAGATATCCGTGACTTTGCACAGATAACCTCATACGGTTCTGATAGGCCCACATTACTGCAAAAACAATTACAAAAGTTGAGATGTGGGGTGTGCTGTGAATGTGTCTCTTGAAATGTTCATAAAAGCAGAGGGTAATTATCTTGGCTGCTATTAACATACTATTAACCTAAACTAAGCAACTTATTTTTGCAGTGCTAAGCAGGCTCTAGAGCAGGGGTCCCAATCTGTTTTTTTTTTAATCAGTGAGCCACATACAAATATAAAGAGCAACATAATAATTCACAAGGTTCCTGGGGGTGCCAAATAAGGGCAGCAATTGGCTATTGGTAGCTCCTATGTGGATTGGCAGCATTCAGGAGGCTTTGTTTGGCAGTACACATTGCTTTCAAGCCAGGAATTAAGAAATAACAAACAACCAGTATGGTATATTTCATTTAAAGGCAGAAGAAAGTTTTCAGGGCAGGAATAAACATAAAGTAAGAGGTGGAAAGATCCAAAATGGCATGTATTTTTTTTGGGAGGTGCACCCACCGCTGCACAACTTGCAACTGCCAGTTGCTCATGATTCACTGGTTGGGGATGACTGCTCTAAGGTTTGCACCAGTTGAGCTTTAGTCAGCACAAATAAGTCCTCTATCTACTGAAAGTCTTTTGCCTAAAGTTTCTCCTTATTTGCATGTTTTAAACAAGGCAAAGGAATATTGAACATATATACGCCTATGCAACATCCATGTGTAAACTTGTTCTGGCAAGTTGTGCAGTGGTGGGTGCAGCCCCACAAGACAATACATGCCATTTTGAAACTTTCCATTTTTTTCTTTGTTTATTCCTGCCCTGGAAACTTCCTTCTGTCTTTAAATGAAATCTACCATAATTATTGCTGTTTTTTTCTCTTTTTTTAAAAAATATATTTTACTTATATTTATATAATTAACTTATGTGAAACTGTCTACTGCAAAAAGAAGGAAACAGTAATCTAATATCTAAGCAGAGTATACATATATACATTATATACAGTATATATTTAAACACTGTCCTTAACATATGTTTGTCTATGCACCAGTAACGACAGTATGTTTATAAAGCAGAGCCAATCAATCACCGAGCCTTTCTCACTGTTTGAGCATCAGGTGATGCTTTTCAGCAGAACAGCGTGTGATCTCTGTGAAACTAATGTAGCCACTTGGGAAGCTAGAGACCTGCGCAAGCATCTGTCAAACACCAGAATATAAAGGAGGGGGGTATGAGGGAGGATTGTATTGTATTTCAAGTTAATTGGTAAAATATAGTTCAACAAACTAGGATCTTTATGATCAATCTTGTTATGGCCACAAAGCATTCTTAACAACATCATACTAGCCCACAACAATGAACAACTATCACATGAATCCACTGCAGGTACTGTTTCTTGGATAATCTATACAACCCATTTAGACATATGAAAAACAAATGTGCAGGAACGTTCTATATATCTCCACACTTTATTTAAAGGAGAATAAACTTCACTCAAGCGCATTCATCAAAAAGAAAGGACCCACTCTACAAAATAGAGTATGCCCAATAAATTCTAAATTGTGTTGTTAGCTTGGGTTCGTTCTAGCTTCTAGTTATCTAGTACATATTGATATTTATTTGACCAGTGTTACTTGCAGTGTTACAGAGAGGGCCACAGAGAATCAGAAAGAAGAGTGTTTGTATTTACAAAACACAAATAATTTCTATCCCCAAAACTATGTGGAACAACTTTTTGACCTGCTTGCTAGGCACTGTTGTGCAACTTTGTGCTACTTTCAGCCATTCCCATGTACAGGTGTTGGATCTGTTATCCGGAAACCCATTATCCAGAAAACTCCAAATTACAGAATGGCAGTGTCCCATAGGGGCAAATTCACTAAAGCACGAAGCATCTAACTCTAGAATTTATTCGACAGCGTGACGTAATTTTCCAACTTCTCCAATTCACTAACACTGTCCCTGGTGAAAATTTGCTAGCGAAGAAGATAGCCTGGCGTAGGGGTGCAAGTTGCGCATTGGCGAAGGGACTTAACTACGCTAATTCACTAAGTTGCCCATTTTACTGAACATTACCTCTTGCGCTAGACTTTACTTCGCTAGGTCAAACCTGGTGACGTTCAATACAATAGATAGGAGTTTCCTACATTACCTAACATATGGCAACACAACTATACAGGGGGCACATGTTTAGGGCAATAGGACAACTTTATTTTATTTATAAAGGTTTCCTGGGCTTGTGTAGTGGAATGTAGTGGCTGTAACATATACTTCTATTACTATTACATATTACAACTTCACTACCATTCTCCTCCCTGAGCACAACTTTGCATTTTAGTGAATCAGCGGTGGGCTGGCGAAAATTTGCCTGGCGATGTGCGCCGAATTGTGGCGAATCGCATTTTCGCCGTTTAGTGAATTTGCCACATAGACTCCGTTAGAATTAAATACACATTTTAAAAAATGATTTCCTTTTTCTCTGTAATAATAAAACAGTAGCTTCTACTTGATCCAAACTAAGATAGTAAGTACTAAGTACATCTTATTGGAAGCAAAACCAGCCAATTGGGGTTATTTAATGTTTACATGATTTTCTACTACTCTTAAGGCATGAAGATCCAAATTATGGAAAGATCCAGTATTCGGAAAAGTCCAAGTCCTGAACATTCTGGATAACATGTCCCACTGTACTATGAAGAGTGGCAATCCAAACGGATTTCACACAATTTTTCATTCCATGAGTCATGAGCCTTAGGGAATGGACAGACGGGCCAGGCTCTTATCTGCTGTCATAGCTGTCCGTGCTTCTGTAAGTGCACAAATTAGAAGCAGCTTGCTGTATGGCAGATCATTATTGTGCTGCATGAAAATATTGACGTTTTAGAGTCGGGGGTTACCTGTCATTTTTCAAAATGGGCCTAAGGTTACAGCTTATACATTTGTGTTCCTTTGGAAGGAATATTTTACATATAATAAACATATGGTATATCTTAGGGTAAATTCGCTTAATTTATTTCCTGCTGCAACAATTACAATTGAGTTTCCAATCAGACCTCCGGGACACAATTACCAAGAGGGTAACTGCAAGGGTACACACGGGTTGCTGGACAATAAGCGGTTGGTTCCATGCAGCAAATCTGGCAAGCGAAGGGAGGTTTATTGAAATGTATAATCCTAAATACTTCAGAAAAGGGTTATATTCGAGTCATGTAATGGGCCGGGAAAGAAATATTGTGGAACATTATGCAAATGCATCACCACAAGCCAAACAAAAACCCATAAACTTTGTGCTCTTAACACTTTGATTACAGATTATGCAGACAATGTAATTTAAAATGTATGCTGCTTGCTAAAGTGCAATGAGAGGAAATTATGTAAATTTTAGCACATTAGATTGATTTGGGTGAAATGAAACTAGTTACACTCGATGTTTGTAGAAACGAGGCACAATTATGATGATTGAAAAACTGCAACGTTAATGAAGTGTGTGGTACAGTATTTTTAATCAATTCCTCCTCCTGTAATGGTTCAGGCTTGTTCCTTATTCCAAAACACTAACAGCTGAATTTACCCTCTTCAGTTTGCATCCAAAAATGTCAAAAAATTTCATGAATGCCCAGTTATTGCAAGTGTATTGTCTTGAGTCAACCTATAATGAATATTAAAAAAAACAAGGGAACTATTCATGCAAGCCGAGCATCACATGACTTGACTTGAAACGTAACCACGCACAGCAGCTTCAAGGCAAGAAATGTAATTTGTCAATCTAGAATACAGCATGAATGGCATTGAAAGTGGTGCAACACGACTGTACAGCGAAGATGCACAATAACTTATTGTAAAATGTCGTTTTTTTTTATTATTATTTAAATGGCATTGAACATGGCACAATACAAGCATACAATTTCCCTTTAGATACTTCATATGTTTGTGTGTAAAATGATTTTTCCATTGAAAATGGCATTGACTGCAGTGCACTTTTATATTTTATGTCAGTAAATGATGTGGCAAATGTAGACAGTGTGTCAGTTTGCTGCAAGATTTGTGTACAATTTTTAAGTTTTATGGCAGTAATGTTGACGGCAAGGCAAGTTACTGTATATGGACCTGATTTTATCATACGTTGGTCATATAACAATATTATTAATCTATATTTATAACCAATTATGCATTTACTGTTCAGTTTGTACAAACAGTGATACATGGACAAAACAAAGGGTAAACTGACCTCTGTTCTTGCACTTTTGCTCCCTACCATCTACAGATTTATTGTTATTACTACTTTTTAATCACTCATCTTTCTAGTCAGACCCTTTCCTATTCATATCCCAGACTCTTCAATCAATGCATTGTTGCTAGGGTAATTTGTGTCCTAGCAACCATACTGCTGAAATTGCAAACTAGAGAGCCACTGCATAAAAAGCTGCAAATAATCAAAAATGAAAAACTATTCCAAATTGTCTCTCTACATCATTCTAAAAATTAACTCAAAGGTGAACAAATCCTTTAATAAATAAGGGAAACAATGCAAAGGCATATCCTGTGTGTGAGTTTGTTAGCTGCAGTCATGCAAAAAAAAAACAATGTTTTATACTGATGATGGGTAGTTGCAGTTATGTTGTGTTCAGTCACTACTTAAAGGGATACTGTAATTGGGATTTTTATTTTCAAAACGCATCAGTTAATAGTGCTGCTCCAGCAAAATTCTGCACTGAAATCCATTTCTTAAAAGAGCAAACATATTTTTTAATATTTAATTTTAAAATATAACATAGGGCTAGACATATTGTCAGTTTCCCAGTTGCCCCCACTCATGTGACTTGCTCTGATAAAGTCAGTCAATCTTTACTGCTGTACTGGAAGTTGGAGTGATCTCACCCCCTCCCTTCTCCACCCCCCCCCCAGCAGCCTAACAACAGAACAATGGGAATTTAATCAGATAGCAGTCCCCTAACATAACAGCTCCCTGGTACTAAGAACAGCACTCAATAGTAAAATTAAGTCCCACTGCGCCACATTCAGTTACATTCAGTGGGAGAAACAACAGCCTGCCAGAAAGCAGTTCCATTCTTAAGTGCTGGCGCTTTCTGAAAGCACATGACCAGGCAAAATGACCTGTATGGCTGCCTACACACCAGTAGTACAACTTAAAATAAGTAAACAAAAATAATTATTTTAGAAATAAAAAAGACATCATGACAGAATTCCTTTAAGGATTGTGTTGAATTAGTCTTCCTTCCTTTCTCTTTTAATAGTCAGATATGCAGTTTGGTTTTATCACCGTTATCTATTCCAGAATGGATATTCTCTTCCATTTCATCCTTATATGATCCTTCTCCTTACCTGTCAGACAACTATTCACATTGAATGATTTGGCCACCTACGATAAGTGCCAGATCACACATGATCCAATTAATCAACTCAAAAGTTCAGATTCAGTCTGCCAAATGCTCCATTTTACATTGAACTCCTAAAATGAGTTGCTGTATACTTTCAGAAAGAATATTTATCATTAAAGAAGCTCATCCAACATTAAAGGGGTGGTTCACTTTAAAGTTAACATTTAGGGGGTTATTTACTAACCTCAATTTTTTTCTGGTCAGGGTTTTTTGTCAAAAACTCAAATTTTTTGAGAATTTTTTTTTTTTATACTCCAAAGCTGCTAAAAGTCAGAATCTGAAAATACCCCATCTCAAACTTGTCCAGATTTTGTAGAACTCAATGGCAGATGTCCCTTTTCAAATTTGAAGATATCATGGTCTGCATAGAGTAATTTAAAACCCTTTTCAGTTAAACACAGCAACAGCTATAGTCATTGTGAGAATATTATTATTTTTTAATACAACTGTTTGTGCCACAGGAGGCAGGGCCATCCTCCTTTTACAAGGGCCTTGGGGTTTTTAATGTGTTTTTAATTGCATGTGTTGGCTTGGCTGACTAATAAACATCACAATTTTAACTATATTCAGCATTATCGATTACGCACAGCATCAATTGGCTTTCTGGGGATTAAGTCCTATTCAGTTTTTTTGGTTTTATAATTTTGTCCCTAGTAACTATATTGCTGAAATTGCAAACTGGAAATCTGCTGAATAAAAACCCAAATAACTCAAAAACAACAAATAATTGAAAACTAATTGCAAATTGTCTTAGAATATCACTATCTGCATCATACTTATAGTTAACTCAAAGGTGAACAACCTCTTTAATTCAAGGAAAATTTGTTAAATGTGACTGTCTGACCATATGAATTTGTCTTCAGTCTAAGGAGCAAAAGAGCAAAACTTGAGACACCATCACCTTAAAGGGATACTGTCATGGAAAAACATGTTCCATGCTGCTCCAGCAGACTTCTGCACTGAAATCCAATTCTCAAAACAGCCAACAGATTTTTTTTTATATTCAATTTTGAATGGGGCTAGACGTATTGTCAGTTTCCCAGCTGCCCCCAGTCATGTGACTTGTGCCTGCACTTTAGGATGGAACTTTCTTTCTGGCAGGCTGTTATTTCTACCTAATTTATGTAACTGAATCAGCCTCAGTGGGACTTGACTTTTACTATTGTTCTTAGATCTACCAGGGAGTTGTTATCTTGTGTAAAGGTGGCCATACACTGAGAGATCCGCTCGTTTGGGGATGTAGCCAAACAAGCGGCTCTCTCCCCGATATGCCCACCAATATCAGGCTGGTCCGATCGTTGGCCCTAGGGCCCAAAGATCGGATCATAATGGGGTGGTCGGTTCGCGGGACTGCATCAAAGAACAAATGTGGCCGGGATCCAACATGATTTTTAGTCCCACCCGATTGACATCTAGCCAACTTTCGGCCAGATATCGATCTATAAAGCCCGTCGGATGGCCGCATACACAGGCCGATAAGCTGCTAACTTGGTTTTATCGGCCCGTGTATGGCCACCTTTAGGGAGCTGCTATCTGTTTATCTTCCCATTGTTCTGTTGTTAGACTCCTGGGGGGGGCGATATCACTCCAACTTGCAGTACAGCAGTAAAGAGTGACTGAAGTTTATCAGAGCACAAGTCACATGACTCAGGGGAGCTGAGAAACAAATTTGGGTACCTGTTTAGCAGATGCTAATATTAAAACCTCAAACCGATAAAAAGGCCCCTTTGCATGAGATCCTAGAGGACAGCAACACCTTAAGAAAACATCATAGTAAATCAAGCTATATGCGTTATACCAGACTATTTCTCAACAGATTTTCCATATTTACAAATAAGAATAAAAATGTAAGTCTTATTCTGCCACATCTTACTCTGCTCAGACCACCTAGACAAAATTTATTTAACCTATGGACCTTGTGTAACTGTGTTTAGTCTTGAAACCATCTGGAGTTCAACAGTTTAAGCAGCAGTGGTGGGTCCTAAAATACATAACTAAGGGGCTGCTTATAATAACCAGCCTGAACATATCCTACAGTTCTAAATGCTTGAATATTGTGCCACAAAATGCATTCTATCTCAGCACGCGTCAAGTAGGACCTGGTTGTTTGGGGGTCTAGTGATAGATTTGCCATTTTTTATCTGAACTCTTGCTATTGACATTCTGTTCCAATTTTTGTTTTAACACAGCTTGTAGAAGGAAAGTTGGAACCTATTATCTGCATCATGCTTTAGCCTCTATCATAATCACCTCATGCTGAAAATATATAGAAAAGGTGGCACTGGAAATAGGTTGAAGAAACTGAAAAATCGAAATCATGAAGAAATCTCTCGAGAAATATTCACAACAATAATTATTGAGATATGTGCTTCTTAGGCATGTCCTGCAGCTGCAACAGGCTTCATCCCGCAGCTTTGCCTGATGAATATGAAGAATATATAGCCTCCCATGGTGCTCTAAATCATTAAAATCATCCGGCAAGGCCAGCCTTCCACTGATGCGATCATTTTTCTTCACACATTTCATCTCTTTTACCATAATTTGTAAAATTCCAACACATTTTACAACCTATAATAATGGCATGACAAAGTAACCTATGAATAAGGATAAATCACACCACTGACAGGTAAGATATTGCAAGCCTGCCTGTAAAAGGTTATAAGCCAGAAGTATATTCTTTAGCCAAAACAAAATGAATGCCATTTGTGTATTTTCAAGGCTAACAAAGCATAGTGGGATTAGATTGATATTCTTATAACATGCACATTGCACAGACTATTTATGATTGCATAAAATGCAGAGAAATCAGTCATAGAAAATCTGATAGATATTAGTGACAGAACATAGGATCCATCTGGGATTGTGCCGCAATCAGTTAATGTTATACAGGAGGTGTGTTAAATATTTTTGCACTATATATTTGTATTTTCCCTGCTGGAGAAAATGAGAAGCCATTGATGGGTTTTGCATAATAAACGGGAATGAATTAAGTCCATGCGTCTGTCAGCGTCTTTTTAATTAACCTTAAAGCTTGCGTGTACATGGACTTCAATAATAAAGCTAAACACCATTTATATCTCTGCTGTGTTTGTTGTCTTATACAGAATGAACAAAATATATCTGATTCAGACTAGTCCTTTTCTGCCCACCTGCTATTTATAAAAAGAAAGAGTCAATTCACTGAGTGGGAAATACAAGACCACAATGCTTAGAATGGAATCTTGTCGCACATTTAGGGAACTATAATGTACTATAAACACTGGGAAATCATATTATGGAGGTATCCTTTTAACTGCTGGCACTAATTGGGAATATTTCATAAACACGGACCACGTAATGCAATTTGGCAGATTACATTTGTACCTCTCTTTGTAATGGAGAAGGCATTTGAAAATCTGACTAATTACAAACCAAGACGGCTTTTGATATTTCAACTTTTTTTGTATATTTAACCAGGAAATTATAACATGCATAGACTGTGCCAAAGAAAAATTAATCTGTTTCATATTGTGAGAAACAAAGCTTTAGTTGTGCACCAAATAACATAAAAATGCTGATTATGTTTTATAAAACCATAAGAGGTTTAGTAAGAGTAGCAATATAGATTTTTAACAAGTGAGCAGACACTAGGGTTGCCACCTTGTCATTGGATGAAGTCCGGGCTGGGGGGGTGATGCTGACAAGAACTTAAAATATCTTCCTGCAAGCAAGCAGCTGCGAAATACAATGCATTAACCATTACAAGACTGCACTAAAATACAGGTATAGGATCCGTTATCCAGAAACCCATTATCTGGAAAGCTCTGAATTATGGGATGGCCATCGCCAATGCATAATCATCAAATAATTCATATTTTTTTAAATGATTTCCTTTTTCCTCTGTAATAATAAAACTGTACCTTGTATTTCATCCAAATTATTATCAATACTTATTGGATAAAAAAAAATATATTATTCAGTGTAATTAACGTTTATATGAGTATTAAAACTCAAATTAGAAGTAGTGATGGGCGAATCGAACCCGTTTTGCTTCGTGAAAATTAGCGAATTTCCAGCGAATTTGCGAAAAGAGTCTCAGCATGTTTTTTGATGCACATCGCTTCATTTTCATCACACAACTCGTTTTTTTTTTTTTGACGACAGTGAATTTTCGCTTTCATTTTGCGAATTTATTAGCCCGCGGCGAATTGCGCGAATTTGCGCCTGGCGAATAAATTCGCCCATCACTATTAAGAAGAACAAATATGCAGTTCCATGTTTAAAGTCACAGGAAGCTGGACCACAATATATTTGGTTTATTAAATATCTGAACGTCAGTCTTGAGGCAGTAGCTCAATCATTTCTGTATAATTAACCTGAAGTTACTTGACACTTGGTGCCTGCAACTTGAGTAAATGGTTTGCCCTAACAGAAGGTACTATCTATTTTTGTGTTTTGAAACATATGGCCCAATGCAGCTTGAGGCCAGAAAGGGCAAGGTCAATAAAAAGCTATGTTGTTGTGCCTACATACTTCCCAGACTAGTTTTGAAACTACCCACATAAACCAAATAATTGCACAATAATCAAATGGATATCCATTGGCGCAGAAATAGACAATCTTATGAGAAAGGGCTGACCTAATTTTGGTTTCAGTTATATTCTTGTATAGTTATGTTCATGGGAGTGGTTGTCAGTGTTTTTATATCCTCAACATTCACAAAAGTTCTAGGCCTAAGATTCTCTATGTAAGACAAATAACCAGCAGAAATAGATAGAGGTTATTCAAGAGTAGTGATGGGTGAATCTATCCCATTTCGCTTCGCCGAAAAATTAGCAAATTTCCAGAAAAATTCTCGCATCTCATTTTTGATGCGCGTTGCGTCATTTCTGTCCATTTCGCGAATTTATTTGCCGGTGGTGAATAGCGGGAATTTGGTGCAAATTCGCGCCTGCCAAATAAATTCGCCCATCACTATTCAAGAGCGCTGTGTTCACACTACATCATAAGAAAACATTAAGGTGTTGATTTAATAAAAGTCAACCAAACTCCCTTCCACAAATTGAACTCATTTGACAATAATTTTTCTTGAAAAATGATCAGAATGACAAAATGTTGCAACAAAATAGAGTTTCAATTGTATTGTTCGATTGACGCTCCAAAACCTCGATTTTATTTTATTTTCACTGTGGAAACGCAACTTTTTTGGATTATCGGATGAAAAAAACCCAATTTTTTTAAATTATCTAGCACAGATCACAATGTCAACTTCAGGGAAATCTGCCATATGCCATGACCTCAAAATATTTGGACCTTTAGCAGTTTTGGGGTACGATAAATATCTAAAAATCTGAGTTTTAATTTTTCCGTGACAATGTGAGTTTTTCCCCTTAAAAATCTCAACCATAAAAAAATTGAGGTTCAATAAATGGGCCCCTAAAACATTTAGGTAGAAGTCTGTTTTTAGAGAAATAATACCTTGCATTCTCTTTCCACTTATTCCCATATTAAAGATAAATTACACGCCTACAGAGATTATCCTTGTCTAATGCATCCTGTTAAAATGGCTGGATACTTAATTTGAGCAAAAGAAGGAAATCAGATCTATGCATGGGGGGCATGTTTAAAATCAAACTGTAGCCCACCCACCCCCAACTGATCAGATATATATTAACTTCATGATATTGACAGATGCCAAATGAGCCTGGCATAGCTAAATCAAAGTGCAGCTTTTTCTGTGGAATTTATAGAAAGCCTAATACATAGAAATATTGTATTTTGTGTCTTAATCAATACACACATGCTTTGAGTTAGCCTCAACTGAAATAATATTGGGTGTTAGTTTGCAAATATCAGGAACATGATGAAGTAACATGATCAAGTAACATGATGGGTGACATAGTGCAAATAGTTTTGTCACCAATCCCACAGATTTTCAAATCCTGGGGGAAAGAGATGATTTTTTAAAACTATAAATGCAGTCTCACCCCCTCTCCTACTTTATTTAGGTTAGTTGTTCAGATCTCTAGATGTTTACTAATTAGACTCCCTAAATTGCATTGCAACATAGACAACCAACAGGAGGATACACATCTGTGATAGAAGCCATTATTTTTGTCGCAGTTTAGAGAAGAAAAAAAGAATCACTAGCCAGAAGCAAAGGTTTATTGTCCAAATATGTAGAGATTTCAGTAGATATGGGAACACTGTATCTAACATCTACTGAAAACATATTTTAAAAAATTTTGCTAAATTATTTTGCAAACATGAATCATTCTGGTTAGATGCAGTGTCATCATAGAGGAAAAACAAATCTGTCAAAAATAAAAATAAAATTCGATACATGGAGTAGTTAGTAGTCCCTACTCTTCTGAATTAAGAGCACTTAGACATGGCTTTAAAAACTGACAATTTTCCATTTTGAAATTATTTACAACATTTTGAGTTCTAGATACTAATTATGGATTCTGACTGATAAATATTTGACTTTAAAGGCAATTCCTTGCCTGAGAGGTGATGCATTCAAACATAATATTACTGTTGAGCATTCCATCCAGGTCAAACTCTTACTTGGTATGGCCTCCACTAGATGACCTGTCTCTAAGAATAAAGACGACCAACCATTGACAGCTATGTTTATTTAATATATACAGATTTGAGTATTAGAATGTTAAGAATTTATTGCCTGAAACGTTTGAGTAAGAGACTGAGATTCCCCAGACCCACCTCATTCCCAATATAAGAACTGTCAGAGAGGCTTGGGAGTTATGGATGACCTCAACTTAATTAAAGCTAACAGGATGTCTCCTCTTAAGTGTGTGTCTGGCCTGTGACACAAGCTCCACCAGATAAGCTACAGTTAAGTTATCCCAAACTGTCTTGATGCCTTTTTGTCTCCCTAAGCAGATATGTGTTAAAGTGGAACTTGTACTTGCTGAACAGTACTTTGCAATTGTTACAAATGTGGCACAAGAACAAAATGGCGTAATTAGCAACAGAAGTGTGGTTCTCACTTGTTAGATGCACATCTTGTTTTTGGATAGCATATATTTAACTGCCAGCACACTCTGAATATCCATGCCTTCACTACATTATTATTGTTGCTATCCTTTATTTCTATGCAGGTATTTCTTTATCAGGGACTTATAAGTAACCTCCAGAAAAATAAACACGCAATACATTGATAAACGGGTAACAGATTTGCAGCTAGCTACCCTGAGATAACCATTCAACAAACTATCTGCTCAGATCTGGATTTCATGTAGCAGATTAATGCAACAGGAAAATGGTAGAGGCCGAGCCTCCCCTAAGTGTCTATTTTCTGATGGATTTTCCAACACAAGGAAATTAGTTCATTTATGACCAGCCAAGTCCAAAAGATCATGTTGGATAGAATATTATATCACTATTCTATTGCCTCCTTCCCCTTCTAGTTCCTTTTGCAGTGGCAGACCTTGTAGCAACAGCCTTCACTATCTCTTATTTCTCAATGTCTCTCTAGCCCTTATTTTTCATTAACTTTAAATAAAACTATATTGCATATGCTAGCTCTATATAAATAAAATGTTATTATGAAAATTTGTATTTATGAGAAAGTTTAATGCCTCTTTTATTTTCCTGTAGAAAGACATTTACACGTAAGCGTACAGCTTGCTTTATGAAATTTATATTTTAATACACATCAGTAGAAGTTTCAACTGAGACATTCTGAAACAACAAAAAGCACCAGCTGTTTATGGTTTCTAAGGGCTATGCATCATGTGGCAGGTTGTGTTATTTTGACTGCTGAGTTTTTTTTTTTTCCCCACAATCAAAACACACTACAAACAACAAAAAGACTTAACCTGCTTCCTGTGAAAATCAATGGGAAATACATGACAACCCCAATGACTTCAGCAAAAGGCAGTGAGTGAAAAAGACACAGCAGTTAACATTGCAACCAACTTCATGAGCCATTAGCCAAAGGGTTTGTTTTAATTATTAATAACATTATAAATATAATGGGTATATACAGGTATGGGACCTGTTAGCCAGAATATTTCAGACCTAGGGTTTTCTGGATAATGGATCTTTCCATAATTTGGATCTTCATACCTGAAGTTTGCTAGAAAATAATTTAAACATGTTTTATTTATTACAAAAATATATAATTTTTTAAAAACTGTATTATTTTGGTGTCTATGCCAGAAATCACTTTTTTAAGTAAATAAAACCTACTTCCAAGTCAGGAATTCAAAAAGATTTGAGGCCACTGAGAGCAACATCCAAGGGATTGGGGAGCAACATGGTGCTCATGAGCCGCTGGTTGGGGATCATTGATCTGATGCATATATGAAATTTCCCAAAAGTCAGTCTAAGAGCACTATTTCAACTACAAATTATAATGAAAATGGATTTGATAATTTTAGAGTGGTTTGCATAGCTTCCAGAATAGGTGAAAATACTGACAATTGCTTTTGGTATTGTGAAGCACTAGGGATGGGCTGAATCTGTGACATTTTGCTACGCCAAATTTTTTGCAAATTTCGTCTCGTTTTGGACGTGGATATCTGTTTTTGGCATCCAAAAAACAGGCGCTAGCGTCAGAAAAATGGACGTGGGCATCCAAAACGAGAGGCCCACGTCCAAAACGAGACGCTGGCGAATTTTCAACAGGCAAGTTTTCTCGGGCATTTCGCAAATTTATTCACCTGTGGTGAATCGCGGGAATTCGCCGCAAATTTGACCCAGGCAAATAAATTCGACCATCACTATTAAGCACTTGCAGGCACATTTAAAGAGACCCTTATTCCCTAGCAGAATAAACAAAAAAAAATTGATACCTTGGAAAAAGTTATAGTTTAATGTTTATTGCTCAGTTGCTCAAAATTACATTTCCTTACATGATGAAGTTTTTCAGTGGACATACCATGGAGGGGAGGTGCTTAAGGGGAGATATGATGACTGTATAAATATACAAGGGGACCATACAATAAACTAATTGATGCTTTATTCACCAAATTATTTCAGTGGACGCAAGGGCATTGATTCAGGCTAGAGGAAAGAAGGTTTTAAAAGATGCAAAAGGAGTATTATACAGTGAAAGCTGTAAAGTTGTTGAATTCTCTCTCTCTCTCTCTCTGGTATCCGTTATCCAGAAACCAACTATGCAGAAAGTTCTGAATTACAGAAAGGCTGTCTGCCATAGACTCCATTATAATCAAACAATCCAGAATGTTTAAAAGGATTCCCTTTTTTCTCTGTAATAATAAAACAGTAGCTTGTGCTTGATCGAAACTAAGATGTAATTAATCCTTATTGGAAGCAAATTTAGCTTATTGGATTTATTTAATGTTTACATGATTTTCTAGTAAATTTGAGGTATTGAGATCCAAATTATGGAAAGATCCTTTATCTGGAGAACCCAAGGTCCCGAGCATTCTTGCTAACAGGTCCCATACCTCTGTACTGCAGATTCACTAGACAAACAGAAAGTTACTCATATTAATGATGTATGTACAATATTTACCCAGAGGCTGGTTAAACTGCCAGGATTCACTAAGGAACCCTCTTCTCTTCTGGGGCAGATTAGAGACAGATTTAGATGGGATTTATCTTTTTATGAATCATTCAGTGATTTATTTTAGCAAGAGGTAGAGACTGCAGATATATTATGAACTGTTTAAAACTCCATACTGATGTACATGAATGGGATCTATTATCCAGAACGCTCGGGTCCTGGGGGTTTCCGGATAATGGATATTTTTCCGTAATTTGGATCATCATACTTTCAGTCTACTAAAAATCATGTAACCATTAAATAAACCCAATAGGCTGGTTTAGTTTCCAATAAGGATATGATATATCTTAGTTTGGCTCAAGCACAAGCTACTGTTTTATTATTACAAAGAAAAAGGAAATAGTTTTTAAATATTTGGATCATTTAATTATAATGGAGTCTTTGGGAGACGTCCATTCCGTAATTTGGGGTTTCTGAATAACGGATCCCATACCTGTATCAACTATTTTCCAGTCTAGTTTATGGTTTTGGGGAGTTTGTTTTTGTTTTTTCTTTACTATAGTAGCAATTAATTAATGCATGTAAAAAGAGTATCAATTTTTTCACTAACCAAAATAAAAAAAAAATCCTGTTTGTTGGAATAATCGTGTCTTTTCTGTTAACAAAAAGGCATATTCAAAGATCGGTAAAGTGGTCCTGGAAAAATAATGACCATGTTTAGCTTTCAGTGACCTGTTATTCCTGCAGTACAATTAACATTATTTGTGCTTTAATAAGTACCTGAGGTCCCATCCACCAGTCATTTGTTAGATATATGCTGTGCTTGCCCTGATCGTGCGTGTTACAGGAATGCATATTCGCCGACATACTTCAATAACCGCCTTTTTAAACTCCCTTGCATGCACTTACCCTGCATTGATTTCTTCTGCTTCAACTCCAAATTCATTACAATACTATTAACAGCTTTGATAAAATCTTCTGCTGATTCAGTTGATCGACTCCTTTTAGAGTGAGAATAAGGAGCAGCGGAGCTCTTATGGATAGATTGCTTCGTGCAGTCATCCGTGATAGACAAAAAGAAAAGATCTTGCCAAATGCTAAAGAAGGAATGCCTAAAAAATTATTTCCCTTAGCAAAAATTTAAAGGACCATTGTTGTTTGTTTACATGGATGTGGCTAAAGGAAATATCATGTTTATTTTTTCTAGGCTTCTACAAAATTAAACATATGAATAGTGATGGGTGAATTTATTCGCGACAAATTCCCAAGATTCACCTCAGGCGAATAAACGCCGGCGATGTTTTTGGATATGCCCGTCTATTTTGAACGCCAGCAATGTTATGCAGTATACTCTGGAGTTTTCCAGATAACGCATTTGGATCTTGATCTTGATACTGTACCTTAAGTCTACTAGAGACTCATGTAAACATTGAATAAACCCAATAGGTTGGTTTTGTTTCTCATAACGATGAAGTACATCAAAGTTTGGATCAAGTACAAGTTACTGTGTTTTTTTAATACAGAAACAAACAAAATCTTTTTTAAAAAATTGGATTATTTCAATTAAATGGAGTCTGTGGGGAACAGCCTTCCCATAATTTGGAGATTTATGAATAACTGGTTTCCTGATAACAGATCCAAGTATAAAGAGATAGTGTTCCATGAGGTAAGAGACACAGAAGGAAGGAAGTTCTGGTTCCATAGAGTTTACTTTCTATGTAATTTCTGAAATTTCTTAGCAGAGCTTTCTTTTAAATTATTATTTCTTTAAAATGTACCATCAAATTCCCTGTATATATATATATATATATATATATATATATATATATATATATATACACACACACACATCATATAGGGAATAATATAACCCCTATTGTAAAATAAAAGGATTGTAAAGTCACCAAGTTCTATGACGATACAAAGCATAAAGTAACAGGCCAACTCATTGTATAGAGACCATTGAGGTGACTTTGATCCTCATATTTTTCAATGGGGGGGGGGACATTGTTTTCCTTAGGGAATGTTATGCAGGGATGCACTAAATACTCTGCATCTGTAGGTATTCCTATGTGTGCCCATTTGCAGGACAATCTGAGGAGTATAGGCCATAACAACTGCATACTTTGTGATCCCTATTAAAAATGATCCTTGGAACACATGCATTGTTTTAATCCCAATTATGCTTAGTCCCTTTGTAATGACTGATTTTTTTCATATTAAGAACAAACTGGAAAAAAATGATAGCATCATATATGTACATATACTAGAGGTAAAGGGGTTCCATATTCTAGAAAAACGTCCTTTTGCTTTAAAATGTTGGCCATCATCAAATGCAGAAACAAAATATAGATATAAATGTAAGTCGACTATCTAGAATTACATTCAAACTCAGAGAAACACAATACTTTTAGACTATAATTTGCTGTCTGTCCATATAACAAGTACCAAATCAGGTTAATTCACAATGTAGAATTTCTGTGGCGCATTCATGGCCCATTACATCTCAATTTAATCTTACTCTGTTCATGATCAGTGAATTTACTGATCTGAATCTCGTAACATCATTTACATTTACTAAAGAGAGGATAGCCAAACCTAGGTGCTTTAGCAGTTAATCCTCTTTTCTCTTGTGAGCCTGGGAGCTATAATTCTGCAACAGTCAAAGAACCACAGGTTGGTATTCCTGGCTCAGTGTGGAATTTTTTTTTTTTTAATAATTCCATTACTTCGGTCTGCAATATATTATATTTTATCCAACTGAGTAGAACACAGGAACTGAAGTGGGATGAGATGCTTCTGACAGAGAGAGCCTACTGCAAACGGCATGTTTTTTTGCAAACTCTATGGGTTTCCTTGTAGAAGCACTCTTCAAACGCACACAACTAGACAAATAAGCTATTGATTTTGCCTACACGTTTAGTACTAAGGGCAGAGCATTTATTTGTAAAATTGAAACTATAAAGATGATGAACAACTAATGTATAATGTATGTGAACACTGAGGGGCAAATTTACTATTATTCCCCCAAAAAAAAAAATTTGTTTCCATTCGATATTCGATTAGCATTCAATGTTAATCGAATAGTTCTAGGCTACCTTTTATTTGATATTCGATCATTCGACGATCGAATAAAAGCCTATTCGAATAAATCATTCGACTGAACGAAGAACTCATTCGATCGACTCTATTCGAATGTATTCGATCGTTCGATCATACCCTATTCGATGATCGAATATGCCAAAATTCACATATTCGACCAAAAGAAGAAATCCTACGTTCGAACTTCGATCGAACTTCGAATCCTTCACGTGAATTTAGTACATCTGCCCCTGAGTATTCATCAGTATTAGACTCCCTCTGTCCTAGCCATAACAGACTATAGATTGTGACCCTTCATATTAAAACACCAAAAAAACCATATATTTGTAAGCCCCGGTTTTTTTTAGTGATTTAAGTGGCATGACTTGGACTCCCTGGTCCTAAAGTTGAACTTAAGCTGTGGTACCTCACTCACTCATGCAGCAATCACTCAGATTCTCCAATGGCACTCGTAATTTGTACAGTTTAATTAATAGATGCATACCACATAAACATATGATAGCTAAGCCATCTTCCAAAAGTATCAAAGGGGATCTATTGTGAAAATGAAGCTGAAAAATATGAAAAAAAGATGAAAAATAAGCTTCATCTCACTGAAACAGGACACTTTCCAAATAAAATCAAAATAAAAAATATGTACCATTTAAGAAATAATCAAGTTACTCTTCGGCATCTCACTTTCCATAACTTCATTCTTCATGCTCACTTCATGTGGCGGTCTGGGTCAGGTAGGTCTAATACGTCTTTTAGGGGGCTCCCTTTCTCAGCAGAAAAACTCAAATATCCAACTCCAGCACAAACAAAAGGTAACAAAATAACAGACTCTGGCAAATGCCCTGCACGTAGAGAAGCAAGATTTCCATCAAAGCCGGTTATTTTTAAAGAGTGAGCCTGGGTTAAGGTGCATCCCCAAATATGTATTGGACCTGTCAATCAAAAACTGGCTCCACCTACTGCATGAGACAGATGAGGGGACAGAGGGGGAGAATGAAGATTAACTTGATCATTTCATAAATGGTAAAGTATTTTTTATTGATTATATTTAGAAAGTTACTTATTTCATCAAGATGAAGCCTATAGAATTTTTTTGTGATAGATCCCATTAAAAGAAATTTGAACAGTGTCCAACTGGCAATATGAACCAATGTACAAAAAGCTGTATATCCCTATGCTAAACTTATATCTACAAGCATCTGTGAAAAATGCACTAAAAGACCCTGGTGCTTTCAAACTACATTTCTTAAGGCCCCATACACGGGCTGATAAAAACTGCCGACAGACA
The DNA here is from genome assembly GCA_024363595.1 of Xenopus borealis. Taxonomy (NCBI): domain Eukaryota; kingdom Metazoa; phylum Chordata; class Amphibia; order Anura; family Pipidae; genus Xenopus; species Xenopus borealis. The sequence goes on from CM044437.1 coordinate 46,687,268, forward strand.
GAGTTGGCAGTTTATTGGCCTATGTGTGGGGCCATCCGACGGGCTTCCCCGATCAATATCTGGCGGAAATTTGGGCAGATATCGATCGGTAGGTTAAAAAAATCCTGTCAGATTGCAGCCGCATCTGTGCGTTGCTGTAGTGCTGCAATCCGACCACCCGTAAAGGATGCATGATTATCCAATCGTTGCACCTTAGGGCCCACGATCAGATCAGCCCCATCTTAATGTGGGCATATCAAGCAGCGATCTCTTTGTTTATGGTCACCTTTAGGGACTACCCTCATCTGGGTTTATGGTTCTAGCAAAGGTGCTTGCTAAAGCAGAATAAACTAAAACTGCAGGGTATAGAAGTTAATCTCAAGCAAGTCTGGTCAACTGCAGACTAGGTCATTTCACCCTAATCTCACAGTTAGGATCTGGTAGATTATATATATATATATATATATATATATATATATATATATATATATAGTATAACTTTGTAATATAATATTGTTAATGGTTAACCATTCTGTTCCTGCAAGCATGTGGAAGAACAATGTAACACTATATTATACTATATGTAAGACTGAAATAAAACCAAAGTATGAGAAGTTAGAATGTTAAAAATTGAGAACAAAATAAAGCAAACATGCACTACATACTACTCAAAGAAATATTGCTGATGTGTTCACTGGCTTTCTAATCATTTACTGCGTGATGTCAGGCATTAGCTTCAGGATGCTGGCCTCTCCCAGTGTGTTGGACTGCACTCTGCCCTGACATTGCTCATAAGCACTGGCCTGTGAAAATGCTGTTTAATCATTCTAAAGAAAGACAGACCATTTCACGGATTCACTAAATCTGTCAATGACATGCAAATCTCTATTGAACATACAGTAATTTATGCCTTAGTGCCTGTATAATAACCCGATTTACACCCCAACTTGTATAACTTGAATTCTAGATAAAAATTGGTAGTCTGCTTTGTGCCTGCTAGTATATGCTATGTTTGTGAATACATATTTATCAGTATTAATAATTGAAGACAAGTAACTTTTTATGTAGGTGTCTGTGCCTTTTCCTCAGTCTGCCACTAGAGGGCATGCAAGACTGATGAGCAGCAGTTCAGGTCACAAGAGAAACAAATTGGGGAGGGGGGGGTTGGGAGGCATTTATAGTGTTACAGGTCTAGATTTGATCCATGCAGTAGCCCATAACCAATTAGGCTTTTTCTTTGATTATTCTATATGCATAATCCTGAATGATGACTGGTTGGTTACAGTACTGCAGAAAGGCTGACATAATGTCAATATATATATATATATATATATATATATATATATATATATATATATATAATCAATTCATAAAAGCCTCATAACTTCAAGGTTTGATAAGAGCAAATGGAGTTTCAAGTACATGAATGAACACATAGATAAACATTCAAGTATAATTCCCACCTGAATGTTATCTGCATTAATATTTGATAGCACTAATTCCGACTAACATATCCATTTTACATGTGCTCACAGGAGCACTGAGCCTTCACATCTATATAATAGGCCTACATTGTAATATTGTATAACTGAACAAGTATTGTTTAAGCCCTTTGCGAGAGGCGATAACATTTATTTATGAATCGCCAATTGTGATACTTTGGCGTTAATAAGTAAGGTACATTTTTGTTTTTGTACTTGTTGCAGTTCCTCCTGAGCCTGGATATGTTTAATATTGGGATCCCAAAGCTGTAGCCCTAGAAAGTTTCTAGTTTTAGTCACAACTAAAAACATCTTTTGTTTTACAGATGATGCTGGGAGCTGGAGTTTATCCCCTTTACATGCACAGACTTTGTTAAATCATCTATATAAGAATTTATTAAGCACTTTTTCATGTCAAATGTAATCAGCAAGTCCTAAAAACAGTCCCAGGTCCCCAGAAAGACCCCTGTAGGCCTAAGCGACATCACAATTGTGGCCTTGAGCTGTGCATCAAGTTGCTTTTAGAGGGAGTTATCACATTAGGTAACCCAATAAACGGCACTAAGACTGGCACTAACTCCGTTTTTTCCTGAAACATGGTTTCAGTTGATGGAATGCCCTTTTTAGTTTTGGGAACAGAGCTAAAAGAGTTTATTCTTTCTAGTGACCTTGCCAGTACAGAGTTAATGCACGCTGTAGAATTCTCTCAATGTTCTGAACCAGCTCATCACCCACTCTCCAATATAAAGAGCACTGGATTTGCTTTGTTTTCACCTTTCTCATTTCTGCTTCTCCCCTTTTCATTTAGTGAAGTGATGTTCTCTCAGAGACAAGAATATAGACAGCAAATCCCTCCAAATCACTGCAGCAGGAGGAGTTGATGGTGCTTATTTTTCACCCAGCCTCCAGCCGAGGAACTCCTCAGACAATCTAAAGTTACACGATTTTCTCAAACTTTGTAGTGAACTACAAGGTGGTAATATAATGCTGAAGGTAACACGAACCACTGACTAGAAAGATGTTAATCCTGACAAACTGCCTGAGCATTAGGCTGAACCACAGCCAGATTGAATTCTGTCTCCCCTGAGACATTCTGCAATGCTGGTGGTAACAAACCATCTTTTTTTTTTTCTGAAGGCCCTAAAAAGCACACGGGCCACTAGCTGAGATTTATGAAAGAGCGTTAGTGCCCTCTAGCGATTACTGCTATGTTCAAAAAGAATAATTGGCAGCCATTAAAACTGCTTCAATCTGAAGTGCCGAGACAGGCTCCATACGTTTAACCATTTTGCATCTCTGCTGCCTGCAGCCACCAAAAGGCCCATCTGGCAGCATAATAAATGATTACCGTGTTGCTTACTTCTGATAGGTACAGTGCTTTTCTACATTATAAACACAGCCAGCTAGTTTGGCTATATTCTGAAATTTGTGAGATTGTTTTCTCTTAAAAAAGAACGGGAAGAGAGAGAAAAATAATAAACAAGGTTTTATTTTAACGTTCCTCAAAATAACTTGCCCTTTTATGGTAATATTATACAGCTCCAGATGTTTTCAATTGCCTGCTATGTCTGTGTGTACATCATGTGGATTTTACTTAAGACCTGTGATGGAAAAGTCTATTATTTATGCTCTTATTTAGTCTTAAAGTGGAGGGGGGGGAAGCCTCTTACATGTACAAAACCTGAAGAAAGAAACTCTACCTTATGGAGACCATCTGTGCAGCTAACCCTTTCACCCTATATTGGCCGGTCTCTTTAGACTGCAAGCTCATGCAAGCATGATAGCCTGTGTATTTCTTCATGGTAATCCCTGACATGGAGTTACGTTATTATAAGGGGTAGCTTAGTTTTATTTGCAATCAACTCACTAGGTCCCCATTGTCAGATTTATTTCTGAACAGAAATTACAGAATACAGTTCAGCATACATAGGCCTAGCTAGTAAGCAGGAATGCTGCGCCAATGATGCGAGTTGAGAAACTTATCTCAGGTGGCAGTGCCCCACTGTTTACCAGGGCAGGAAAAAAAATGGCAGCAGAGGGGCCAGCCCATAAGGATGGTTAAATTGCGATCAGCAAAGGCATGCATGAACTAAAATTTAAAATAGTTGGAATTTCAAGTACACTGAGGTTCAGGCCTAAACCAAAGCCCAGGATTATGGAAGTTTAAGGCAGTGTTCCGGACTATCCAGATTTCTGTGCTAGACCTCAGCGAATGCCTGTGCCGATCTAGGCCAATCCCTGGCCTCAAACAGGTGACAAATCCAGTCACCAGTACCTTTAGTTTTCTGCTTTGGGCAATCAACTCTAACACGACTGATTAAGAGAACCTGATCTACATTTTCTTTTTAGGTGAGAGAAAGGTGGTACACAGACTTTAAAACAGTTTGGACAGATACTGACAGAATTGTATGAAAATAATCTGTTTTTATGCTGACCTCAGAAAAAAATTAAATACAAAAAAAGCTTCTTTTACCTACCCAATGATATCTGCTAGAGATAGCGTGAATAGGATGCAGAGAGATTCACAGTTTGTTTGGTATGCTGGGTTGTATGTCATTTACATATATATATATATATATATTTGCTCTCTCATTTAAGGTATACAGCGAAACCTTAATTTTACATCCCCTGATTTTAAGTTTCCCCTCATTTTATATTGTTATTTTTTGTTCCCATTGAAATATTTAGCATAATACATTTCCCCATGAAAAACATGAAATGGGGGTTCAATATATATATATATTTATATATATATATATATTTATATAAAGCATTTGTTACGTTAAGTAAGCATTTCAGCTGAGATCTTAAAGACTGTGGGAGAGATTTTGGTTTGCTCTACTAAAAGATGGAAAATCTGTACTTTCCATCATTTCTATGGGCCATCATGAGGCCTTAATTAGTCCTTAGAATGATGGGATCATGCGCAAAATGCCTGCAGTCTTTTGAAAATGATGTGCATATGCACAGGGAATGAAAACACAAGAGAACCTGTGAGGGAATCATTACCAGATGTGCAAATAGCACTCAACCCCCCCCCCAAAGGCCTAAGCCAGTGGTGCATTTTTCAGGATCTCTGACAGCCATGAAAACAATACGCCTTGCAGGAATTTGCCTCGTTGCTCCGACTCAAGCAGTTCCAGATGAAAAAAAAGCCCATTGTATCTGGCAGAGAGAAGGTATCAGTGTGAAAACTGCTCAGGAAATGAACACAAATACCCCCAATCATGAGTGCTGTGTCATGAGGTGCCAAATTGAACATTAGAAAAAAAAATGGCTGGGGTTTTCCATTGACATCTGGGCAAATGCCTTGTAAATCATGTGGAGGAAAAAAAGTTCTGTGGAAAAAGCTGAAGGCATTTTGATATTGTGAATAAAACATTGTTGCCCAAGGGGGTAGGACGGCTGCCTTTAAAAGCCGGCAACTTTACTTCCCTGAGTATATGAGGTCCATTACCTCAACGGTGGGTGGAGTCTAATGATGGAGCTAGTCTGTTCCCCATTAACCCTTGGCCTTCCTGCAAGCAATTTACTGTGTGAGTGCTTCAACTAACGATTAAATAACTTTACAAGGGTATATTTATATGTTGTAGTTATTTTTTGCAAACAGCATCTTAACTATGGACATAATTACCAAAGAATTATATGTTAGCTTCTCTGGCTGCCTGTACTCCAGATAGATGGGTCACAATAAAGTAATGCCACACTGTAGGTGTCTTAGATAATGTAACCAATAAAAACAGTGTCTTTCTATAGCGGAGTGTTTATTTAGCGTCACTTTGTGTAAATAACATATAAGACAGATGTTGTAAACTTTTCTAAATGACTCAAAGCATTTCCTGCACTGTGTTATTCTGTAACATGAACAATCTGGTCTAAACCATAAACACTGGCACAATATACTATACGCTAATGGTGTTGAGCCATGATTTGGGCCTATGATTTTGTACAGCGAAACCGCTGAAATCTCCCCTTCTCCTTTTAGATTGTAAGCTCTATTGAGCAGCTGGAATTTTATGGAGTGAAAGCGGTGAAGAGTAGTCCATCATTCAGAAGTCAAGTTAAAAGGTTATCCTCTACTGGCAACCAAACAAATTAGGAACGTTGATAGTCAAGTAGAAGTTTATTGAACCCACTGTCTACCAATACAGACACTTTGATTACTCAGATTACTGCTCTGTATATTCCTTGAGTCATTTTGGGTTTTGTTGATACAGAGAATAGCACCACCTCTAGACTAAGAGCCCTAAACTGACAGTTATGTGGGTACAGACAGCTTGCGTCACAACTTGACTATAGCCTTTGTAACTTTGGAGCAGCTCAGAAGACTTGCGATTGGGTATAAATTGATTCATTACAGGGCCCAGTGCATATAGAATTCGTGCTATAAGATCTTCCCATAGTCTCATTTTATGTGGAAATATGACATTTTCCTTAAAGAAGGTAAAATATATGCAATGTGTAGTGCAAGGACTGCTGCATCCTTTTACAGTTATTACAACCATCTCTGAACATCTTTTATAGTGCATGCTTTATCCTCTATATAAAAGACCCCCCTTTTTGCTAAACAATAGATCCTAGTCCTACTCATGTGTTACACTGCGTTGCAGAACAAAGTCTTACTTCGAGATTCTACTTTCCATAGGGGATATCACCCCCTTTGTGACTGTGATTATATCACTTTTATGTTCAAAACTACACCTGGTTAGCAAAGTATCATGTATTTAGAGATCATTTGCTTGGCTGCTGAAGTCTGTCTTTAAAACCCTGGACATTTTCTTTCTACTAAAGCACAAAGAACACTTCAGAATCATACACTTGTGTCTGTTCTGCTCAGTGTTGAAAAAAGGAATTGATTTAGATGCACTTCATAATAGATCAAGACTTTCCTCCCTTAATTAAATACA
>CM044437.1:46693802-46714238 GCA_024363595.1 Xenopus borealis
TTTTTTTTTTTTTTAACCAACCCTAGCCTCCCTTGTACATAATAAGTAACGGATAGACTTCTGCAATGAAAAGAATGCGGCGAGAGCAATGACTTCTGTCAGCGGTGAGTTGTTCTTTGTCACTGAACTGTTCCATGATTAAATAATTTAAAGGTAAAGCTATTCTTCACTTGGGTTGTCTGGTCAGTGTAACGTCTCTACAGCAATGCCTTTGATATGAGCTGAATATCTATCAGCTTTGGGCAGCTGAAGGACAGAGTTCTGTCTGTATAGTTTTGGACTCTGCTAGACTGCATATAATATAAACACAGAATGCCAGACATATACAGTTGGTGACCCAAGCACTTCCCAAGCTCCATGAAAAGCAATCGTAGAATAGCTTGCTGTGTTTGCCATGTTTTGTTAGCCCCCCTTGCCAAAGTGGGTGCAGCACATTGCTCACTTTCTAATCAGTCAGACCATTTAACAGGATTTTTTTTTTTTTTTAATTTAGATAAAGATACCCTTAGGATCCCTCTCTGCTACAGGATGTGCACCGCTCATAAAATATTTAGCATCCTTCCACGAGAAATGAAGGGATCTAGGAAGGTATTGCTGATATATCCCTACTGAAGCCTCTTTCACACTGATTTCCCTCCTTAGGTGTAACCCCTTTGTTGCCAAGCATTAGAAGAAAACGAAAGGGTTAACAAGGGCAGGGGGATGCTTCCTTTTCCTACCCCATTCTACAGCCCCCATGAAATCACAGCATATGGGAAGACGGTGTACTCAGATAGTTAACCTTTTCTCTGCCTAAAAGGCCTGCTGGCATTGCAACTTTTATTCACAGTGGTCTCTGATTAACCCCTTTGCACCGAGGGTAGCATCCTGTGCTACAAAACAACCAGTCGGTAGGTCCCCCTGTCCTTAGCACTGAGGATGCTTTACCCTTTCGCTGCCAGAGGGGCCAACAATCTGTGCATTGCTGCCTGCCCCGAATAGCAGAGAAAGAATGAACGCAGCTGGGTACCAACTATGCCAACAATGCTCTTTAAAAACTCATCCGGGCACAGAAAGGGTTAATCCAGAGCCAGTCAACATAAAACGGGGCTTTTATCATACTCCAGAATAGCCTCCAAACAGACTGTTACATTTTCCTGCGCAGTTGCCTCCAGAGACATTTCCAAAACAACCCCTGACTCTGTGCCAGCCACTCTGTGGCCAAAAGAGGATTAAAAAGAAAAAAGTGCCATGTGAACCACTTTAATGAAGGCAAAGCCATCAATCTTCCTCCTCCTGCTGCCAATTAACCATAAAACCAAACTGCAACCAGAAGTGGCAGCCATGAAATCCTGGGAAGGTGCTACAGCTCCAAAGCGCTCCTGTGCACTCCACGAAATCTAGATGGGCAGGCAGGAGGCAGAGAAGTTCCTCCAAGGGTGCGCTCCTCTCTCCAAGGGGCTGCCAGCTTTACAAGCTCCCTGCTGCCCGCTGGCATCCAGAAGACACCCTCAACTCGCTAGCACACAGATTCAAATAGACAGAGAGACAGACACTGATCCCCTTTAGAATGGCAAGGGGTGGGCTTGGATCCTTACCTTGATGAATTCTTCTCTTGTCTCTAGAGGGAATTAAAAATAAAAAGGTTCCATTCACATGGAGACAAAGCTGAGACACAGCAGCATCTTAAAAGTCCTGTACACTCCAGTCCAGAGAGGAGATCCAAGTGAAGCCGGGAGCTTGTGGCAAGGAATGCAACAGAGAGAGAGAGACAGAGGGAGAGAGAGAGGAGAGAGGGAGGGGGGCAGGCAAGGGCTGAGAGCAAGCTGCTGACGGAGGGAAGGAGAGGGGGGCAGTGAGGACAGAATCACATGAATAATTGCAAGAGGCAGGGGTCTCTCAGCCTCTCTTTCCTGATTTGTGAAGAAGAGGAGTGTTTGTCCCTCACAGGTGACCCCCAGACCTCCAGTCGCTCTGTGCCTGGGCTGCTGATGACAGACTCGAGAGATTCAATCTTGGATAAAGTGATGCAGAGACTGGATTGATGCAAAGCAGATTGTGCAGCAATGGAAGCATATGGAGGAAAGGAAGGGCTGGGGGGGGGAGGCAGAGAACCCCTATTAGAAGCACCAGGAGGAGGTTAGAGCATGTTGGGGAGCCAGTGTTCTCCCAAGGATAAGATATGTGTGTGGGATGTGTGTTTGCTTTCATTTTGCATCTAAGGGGGATTTAGATTTGCATAAATTATGCATTCATTTGGAGGGTTTGATGTAGTGAGAATGCTAGGGGGCTGCCAAATAAACTGCAAGTGTTGAGTTCAAGAGCTGTGGGAGGCTGGGTCTAAGGCTGGTCAGTATCGCAGAGTGATCTAAGCAGTGCTGGGAAGAGGAGACCCTGGCTGGGGGACCACTTACTCTAATCAGTAGACACTCAGTATGTTGGGGCTGCTCAATATTTACTAGTAAAATCATTCCAATCCAATAAAAAAACACGGCAAAAATGCTATGATTAATCGTTTCTGAATAACCCAGATATCCAGGAGAGATTTAATGTTATGCAGCACATATGGAAATACAGTTTAGCACCTGTGTGAATGGCACTGTGACCCTTCTGTGTATGTTTCTTAGTGTAAATATGATTTACTTGTTGCACAAATAAGAACTTGTCTCCAGCAACAACACTGCTAATCAAGAGGTGAGAGGGTGTTAATTGGCCCTAATGATATAGGTCATGAAATTCCAATTTCCCACCTTTTTTTGAATTTGTATTTCCAAGAAAACTTGTTTACGCTATTTTATCTCCAATGAAAGGGGTTCTATGGGTCTGGGGATAAATTTGTCCCCGGGGCTGACACATGTACACTGTTGTGTGCTGGCAACGTTTGCTTCTGCCTTGGCTTTCCTGATGCAGAATAATCATCCCACAATTAATCTTGGGTGCAAGAAGGGCTATGAATGGAGATATTTACTAAAGTGTCCCAGCTGCACTGGGAAATGCAGCGCACGGCAACACGCTGTTATTCTTTGAAATATTTAGCACTTTTGTTTACAAACCTGTAGCAGATTGAAGGCCAAGTTTCTTTCAGTTGGTGGATGCCCGCTACATAAGATTGGGCACATTCATCTGATAAATGGATAATCATTGTCATTGTGTTCATGCTGCATGTATCATAGGACGGATTTCATTTGATCACGCTTTAGGTAAAAATGGCTCCTTTTTTTGTTGTTATTTAAAAAACGATGTGCAGCATAGACTTTAGGATGTTGAGGTATTTGGTGCTGTAAATAATGAGTCAGCAGAGCCAAAAATTGCTGGAGGCGATTTGGTGGGAATAATTCAGTTGACGTTGCAGGGCCCCAACTGTGGTAGCTCCACTTCAGATAAGTACAGAGAAGAGATTAAAATACGATCATTTATCACCCCAGACGCTGCCAAAATTCTTATTCACTCTCTTATCATATCGCGTCTAGACTATTGTAACTCTCTCTTAATTGGCCTTCCCCTCCAGAAACTCTCACCTCTCCAGTCCATAATGAACACTGCTGCTAGGCTTATACACCTCAGCAACCGCTCCTCCTCTGCCATACCATTCTGCCAATCCCTGCACTGGCTTCCACTCCCCTTCAGAATTAAATTCAAATTACTGACCCTGACATTCAAAGCACTTCATAACTCTGCCCCTCCCTACATCTCTGAACTAATCTCCATTTACTCACCCAACCGCCTACTACGCTCCTCTACTGACCTGTTACTCAACTCTTCTCTCATTACCTCCTCACATGCTCGCATTCAAGACTTTCCAAGAGCTGCACCCCTCCTCTGGAATTCTCTCCCACGGTCTGTCCAACTTTCTCCCAATCTTTCAGCTTTCAAGAAATCTCTAAAAACCCACTTTTTTAGAGAAGCCTACCCTCACTGTTAACCACTCAATGCAATACCGCTTACATTACTACATCTCTCACCCACTTTACTCTGATCTTGCCCTCTCCCACACCTTGTGTATCACTCCCTTCCCGTTAGCTTTTTCTGTACAGGGCCTTCCTCACCTCCTGTACCAGTATTTATTGTGATGCATGCACAGTAACTCCATATTTATTGTGATGTATGTAACACTTTATGTTCTATATATGTAATTCATGTGATTTGGTTGTATAATCACATTCACTTTACAGCGCTACGCAACAAGTTTGCGCTATAGAAATACATGTTAATAATAATTAAACTGCACTGAGAAGCACTGGTTATTTGTGAAGCTGTTCTATTGCATCATGGTTCTTCTAACCTTCTAACACAGTCAGAATGTCAACCAATTGCTATCATCAATTGCTATTATTCCCCAGTACTACAATTGTGCCACAATCTCATCCTACTATACCTGCTAACCCATAGCCAGAGCATTATCCAATTGCTATTATCCTCTCTGTTCCTATAGGTAGTATCTCACCTTACTATACGTTACCCAGCAGCTAGACTACCTTCCAGTTGCTATTATACTAAATCTAAATAAATGATACTAAATAAGTACCCTACTATACCTGCTACCCCACTACCAGAATAGCTTTGAATTGCTATTATCCTACTATACTATACAGGTATGGGACCTGTTATCCAAAATGCTTTGGACCTGAGGCTTTCCAGATAAGGAATGTTTCTGTAATTTGGATCTTCATACCTTAAATCTTCAAAACATCATGTAAATGTTAACCCCAAAAGGCTGGTTTTGCTTCCAATAAGGATTGAGTATTAGTGATGTGTGTTGTCACAAAAACTCGGCGAGACGCATGCAGAAAATGATGCAACGTGCGTCGAAAATTACGTGATGCTTCAAAAAATGAGACGTGACTCGTTTCGTGAATTTTTTGCCAATTCCTGAATTTCCCTGGAAATTTGTGATTTTTTTTTTGCCAAAACGGGATAGATTCGCCCATCACTATTGATTATATCTTAGTTTAGATCAAGTACACGTTACTGTTTTATTATTACAGAGAAAAAGATAATAATTTTTAAACATTTGGATTATTTGTATAAAATGGAGTCTATGGGGTAAATTTATTAAGTTCCGCCACTAGAATGAAATTCCGCCGCTCTCCATTCATTTCTATGGGATTTTGAAAGGCCTAATTATCAATGAGTGGAGTGAAAGTTCACCCTTTGATAACTACGCCTGGAGAGCGGTGGAATTTCCCTCTAGTGGCGGAACTTAACTCTTAACTTCACTCTTTGATAAATATACCCCTATATGAGACGGCCTTTCGGTAATTTGTTGCTTTCCTAATAAAGGATCACATATCTGTACTAAACTATTACTACCTTACTATACATGTTACCCAACACTCGGAAAACCTTCCAAATGCTATTATTCTCTACAACAGGCATTGTCTTAGCCACTATATCTTCTACTCCACAACCAAAGTAACTTCCCAGTTGCTGTTATTGATACTATTAAAGGGGAACTCCACCCAAAATATTTTTGTTTTATTCTCCTAAGCAAACACCTAAGTCTAAACAAGTTTTTAACATTCGTTTTTCTCAGTGCTCCTAGAGTTGTTTGTACACACAACTGCTTTTGAAAGTGATATCTGCCTGGCTGTTTATATTCTATGCATTCCTGGTTCTGATTCCTGAAACAGTGTAGCAGGCTGATTATCAGATCTTATCAGAGAAGATCTTATGTCAATATTGTTTCAGGAGTCAGAAGCAGATGCAAATTATCAAATGCAACTATATTTGGAAAGGTTATAGGTGAAGGAAAGATAAAATAACACATTTGTTAGGCACCCCCAGTGACTCATATCACTAACAGCCTATCCTAAGCTGGAGCTGTTCTTTCTGAAAAGATGCAACAGAAGGGATACTTTTGTGTAGAATGGGCCTTTCCCATCTTTTCCAAGACCCAAAGTGTCCCCTGTACCCACTCAAACTAGGCACATTTGCATTGCAGAAAATTCTGTACAAAATATTTACTTCAAACAATATGTTTGTAGGGTTATTGCTTATGTTTACTGGAGGGGTATCGAACCTGCAGATGCCCATCTTTTGCTAAACTTCATCTCAAACCTTCCCCAGAAGGCCTTTATTAATGGTTATTGATGGATTCTGTGAGTTACTTTTTTAGCATCACCTGCCTCAGCTAAACCCCAATTGCCCACACATTGCTGGGAAGGGAGCGTAAGCTGGCATATTTTGTGTGTTACGCATCACTAATGTCTGGGGGCAGTTAAAGGGCTGTGATTTTTGAAGTGAGCAATGGGAAGATATTGGTAAGTGCAGACTGGGCAACCGAGACACAGAGAAAAAACTGGGGGACCCCCATCCTTCATGGGCCTTTGCTGACCATTGGGGTAATTTGGGAGCGTTGGGCCAACCCCATGAACAGTCACTCCTGGCACCTCAGTGGCCTGGACCACACAAATTTAAAGGTAAAAGAGGGGTTGGGGAGGAAGCATATAAAACAGCAGGCCCCGTGGTCCAGACCCATGATGGTGTGGTCTGCTGCATAGATCGTTATGCCATTGCCACCAACCCAAGCCACTCCCCTGACCAGACCATGTTAGCCTCAGTCCAACCCAGGATGAGTGTCTGGTAGATAGTACACAGTGTTGGTTTCAGTCGTGTTTATGCTCACAAAACACCTTTACTTAAGAGTTTACACACGTTTCACTGAGGTAACACTTGCCGGACTAGGGGTAGGCTGCATATGAGTCACATGCATGGCGCCCCCCAAGCTTTGCACCCTAGGCATGTGCCTTTTCTGCCTATGCCTAAATCTGGTCCTGGCAGTACATACTTATTAATTAATACGGAGAACAGACCACCTAAGACAGTGAAATTGTCTGTATAAAGGAACAAATAAAATAATATATAGTGAATAAAGTACCTCCTCTTGTAAAATATAAGGATATTAAAAGTTACCGAGGAGTTTCATGACCATATAAAAACATGAGGCCGAAGGCCGAGTGTTTTTGTACAAGTCATGGAACTCCAAGGTAACTTCTAATATCCTCATATTTTGCAACTGGGGGTACTTTATTATAATACACAAGTTTCAGTGAGTCATGTGACAGAAATGACATCAGAACTCACCGTTTGTAATTGATGACATCAGAACTTTTTGTGTATTATAAAATGATAATGGCAAATTATTTCCCTAAATAAGCATAGACAAAACCTAAACTACGTAGGTGGGTACATGTGGATTTAATTGTGGCCCCTATAATGTCATACCAAATTAGGTTCACATAAAGCCAAAGTCCTTCTGCCAGAGGCTAAAGGGTTAATCTCAGTTAGGAACACAAGATAGAATTTTAGCTACACACCCTGGCTATATTTTAGCATTCGTTAGACCACAAAGCTTGCAAACTGTTGGACAAAGGAAACTGTTACTTGTGCAATGTTTTTATGTAATGCTTGCACCTGCTCCAATGTAAATACTTGACAATGTATGGCAAGTCTGTGTACATCTTCCTTATAGCGAATGCTCTGTAAAATGTATATAAACTTGGTCAAATGGGCCTGACATTTAAGACATGCTAAGTGTGAAATTGTGACGAGCTTCCCAAAGCTCCAATGTTTTATCAAATGAATAAATCATTTATTCTAAAGAACCTTCTTTGTCTTTGAGTCTTATAAATAATAAGGTTCTGGTAAGTAATTTACCAACAATACATTTTAGGATTTTTATACAATGATGGAACTCACAGCAAGAGCTTAGAACTCAATGGCAGATAGAGCATGGTGCAAAGTACAAGAACAGCATGGAGACTGCAACATTGTCTAAACAGTCCAGCAAAAAGACTAAATTCTACAGTACATGACATTTCACTGGGGGGTGTATATTTACTGCATGAGAAACTGTGCTTCCTCTTACTAAATTAAAATATATATATATTTTTTTATTGCAGTGCAGAAAAATATCAAGTGAAAACAGATGAAGACACAGAATATGCATATTAAGCAGAAAATGTTACATTATCAGTGAACAGGAAATATGCAAAGGGAATTCACAAACGCAAGGCTGACACAATGGCCCCAGTGTAGGCTTTTTACCGAAAAACTCATCATTTCAAATGAATATCTTATTGCACAATAATATATGATTAACAGATTATAGGGTTGGGTGTCGATCACATCCTGCCCTCAGATTAAGGCTGAAGTCATAATAGGGATTGGCAGTTCTTTCTATAAAGGGTAACTAAAACCCTATTAGAAAATTAATGATTTAATTATTTATTTCATTTATTTGCCTTCTTTTTCAGACTTTCTTTCCAGCTTTCAAAACGGGAATCACTGACCTCCAACTAAAAAATAAAATGCTCTGTAAAGCTACACAATTATTATTGATACTCTTTATTACTCATGTGTCTATTCAATCTCTCTCTTATTTATATTCCAGTCTCTTTCAGTGCATGGTTGCTAGGGTACTTTGGGCCTTACCTACCAGACTGCTGAAAGGCAAATTGGCTGACACATGCACACTGTTGTGTGCTGGCAATGTTTCCTTATGCCTTGGCTTTCCTGATGCAGAATAATCATCCCACAATTAATCTTGGGTGCGAGAATGGCTATGAATGGGATATTTACACGTGTTGCAGCTGCAAGTGGAAATGCAGCGCACAGCAATATGCTTTTATTCCTGTTATTCCTGGTGCCTGTAGGTGTCAATGGGCACAGGAGCCTTCTATGCTGTTTTAAAGTTTCAAAGTTCAAGTTACTGCTGATGTGTAATGGCTGCATGAACCAGCTAATAAAGCACTGTTATATTCTGATCATCCTCGGCTACCAAAACAAATTGGCAACAAGATGTCTCTTCTACCTCTGCAGCAGCCTACAGCTTTTCTCCCAAAACCTAGGGAGCCTACCATACCTTTTACTGCTTGGAGCCATATGTTTGAAAATTACATTATTGCTGCTGACCAAGGGGAGATTTCTGCTGTTAGAAAGCGTGCTTTACTTTCATTCCACCAACGTGGACAACGTAATGTTGAATCTAGCGATGGGCGAATAAATTCACAAAACCAGTGTCTCATTTTGGATGCCGGCGTCCATTTTTGGACACCGGCACCCATTGCCCCAGATTCGACACAGATTCGCCCATCAATAGTTGAATCCACAGAACAATTTATAGCAGCTTTGAGAGAGCTTGTTGTTGCCTGTGACTTTGGGAATCCAACAGATGAAATGCTAAGAGACCAAATAGTGGAAAAAAACAAATTCACCTCGCATTAGAGAGAGACTGCCCTTAGACCAGGATTGAACCCTTGCAAAGGCTATCACAGTTGCCAAATTGAAACAGCAGTGGCAGAGGCTAAAACACTGTCATCGAATAGCTGGGAATGTACAGGCACTGGGACCAAATAATACACAGTCACAGGCAAAATACAGTGCTACGGAAAGGGATTCACCTACACCTACTCTACTTCCTATCCTGCAACCAGAAAGTCTTTCCCAATTGCTAACTGCCCAGTGGAACAGTGGCTGCCTACTCAACCTAGAGGTAGATTTTGCATTACTAGACACAGAGCTTAGGTAGCTGATGTTAGGTATTTAGGTCACACATCTACCTATTAAGTATTTAGGTCACACATCTACCTGTTAGGTATTTAGGTCAAATGTAGGAAATTTAACACTATTTAGCATATGGGGGGAACTCCACCCAAAATATTTTTGTTTTATTCTCATAAGCAAACACCTACGTCTAAACAACTTTCTAGCATTCCATTTTCTCAGTGCTCCTAGAGTTGCTTGAACACATAACTGCTATTGAAAGTGATATCTCCCTGGCTGTTTATATTCTATGCATCCCTGGTTCCGACAGTGTAGCAGGCTGATTTTCAGATCTGAAAAAGAACTGATTTCAATATTGTTTCAGGAGTCAGAAGCAGACGCAAACTATCTAATGCAACTATATTTGGAAATAACTTTATAGGTGAAGGAAAAATAAAATAACTTTTTTAGGCACCCTCAGTGACTCATATCACTAACGGCCTATCCTAAGCTGGAGCTGTTCTTTCTTAAAATATGCAATAGAGGGATAATTTTGTGTAGTGTGCCATATTAGGCACCAGGGCCGGAACTAGGGTAGGCAGAGTAGGCGGCCACCTAGGGCGCAGTCATGGGGGGGCGCACTTTAGAAGGGAAATATTTTTTTTTAATTTCTTTAAGTTTTAACTTCTTCCCTGTCTCCAGCTCTACTTCAGTCCCCACCTCCCTCTTACTTGCCTTTGCCTGCCACAGATCTGGGGCAATATTTTTGCTGCTGCTCTGGTACAGGCTGGTGGCACAGGTACAGACTTGGGGGGGTCATGGCTGGTGGCACACGTACAGACTTGGGGGGGTCATGGCTGGTGGCACAGGTACAGACTTAGTGGGCAATGCTGATGGCACAGATTTGGGGCAATATTTTGGCTTGCTGGCACAGGTACAGATTAGGGACAATATTTTGGCTACAGGCTGACACAAGTACAGATTGGGAGCAATATTTTGGGTGCTACTGACACAGGTACAGATTAGGGGCAGTTTTTTGGGTGCTGCTGGCTGGCACACATACAGTTTGATTCATTAATGTGTTATAAGGTTTCTTTAATTAAGAAAAAGTGAATAGGTGGGAAATGGCCACACGGAACAGGGGTGGGGGAGGCGCTGATTGTACCCCTTGCCTAGGGTGCCAAACTACCTTGGCCCGGCCCTGTTAGGTACATTTGCATTGCAGAAAATGCTGTACAAAATATTTATTTCAAACAATATGTTTGTAGGGTTATTGGTTATGTTTACTGGAGGGGTATGGAACCTGCAGATGCCCATCTTTTTCTAAACTTCATCACAAACCTAACAGGCCTTTAGCTATTGGTGGATTCTGGGAGTAACTTTTTAGCGTCACCTGGCTCAGCTAAATCCTAATTGCCACACATTGCTGAGGAGGGAAGTTGTTTTTTTAGAGAATCATAGAGCGTAAACTGGCATATTTTGTGTGTAATGCATCACTAATGTCTGGGGACAGTTAAAGGGCTGATTAAGATTTTTAAAGTGATCAATGGGATGATATTGGTAAGTGCAGTGTTGGACTGGGCAAGCGGGACACCTCTGCCGCCTGCACCAACTCTTTTGCCTGTTTTGACTCCACTTCTGTTTCAATCCTTGACGGTACCTCGATCTCGGCTATTCCCTGCTCCTTTGCCTTCTCTGCCGCAGAAAGCCCGGGGCCCCAAAAGGGCGTTGGTGAAGACCGGAGCCGCAAAGGAGTATCCGTGTCCACCAGTCTTCCTTGCACCAGTCGCTCTCCTTGGGATCCAAGCTATCCATAGGATTCAAGGTAACAGATTGTTACGGTTAAGAATAGAATAACGTTAGAAATGCTGTATTTTGTATACTGAACATAAACATGAACTTACTGCACCAGAAGCCTAATTAAACAAATGATTATTTCAAAGTTGGTGCAGGGGGCTGTCATCTTGTAACTGTGTTAAACATCTTTGCAAGACCATACTATGTACATGCTCAGTGTGGTCTGGGCTTCAGTTGGGAGGTTAAGCTTGGGGATAGGGTTGCCACCTGGCTGGTAAAAATTATGCTTGATGCCAATGTTATTAATAGGAAAAAATGGTAAGAATATAGGAAGGCCGGTATTTTTTTACAGAAAAAAAAGGTGGCAACCCTACTTGGGGATTGTCATAAATTCTCAAAACAGTTCAAATAATATCTGTCATAGAAGCAAGACTGATTACGTACACAGTGTTTTCTCTTACTAAATTAAGAAAAAAAAAATTATTGCAGTGCAGAAAAATACAAAGTGAAAACAGATGAGGACACAGAATATGCATATTAAGCAGAAAATGTTACAATATTATCTGTGAACAGGAAATATGCAAAGGGAATTCACAACCTCAAGGCTGACACAATGGCCCCAATGTAGGCTTATTACTGAAAAACTCATCATTTCAAATGAATATCTTGTTGCACAATCATATATGATTAACAGATTATAGGGTTAGGTGTCAAGATCACACCCTGCCCTCAGATTAAGGCTGAAGCCATAATAGGGATTAGCAGTCCTTTCTATAAAGGGTAACTAAAACCCTTTTAGAAATGTTGTCTAAATGAATTAGCTATTACATAGAGTCGGTGCTCCCTTTCAATGGGAAAGCAGTTCCATTCAAAATATGTAATAGCTGTCTGAATTTCTGTTAATTGGTCTAAAGGCTTATGCATAGATCCAAAAATTGCCATATTTGCAAGGGTGGCCTAAAATATTTTGCTTTGGGGACCAATAAGTAACAGTGAAAGGGTTGGTTCACCATTTAGTATGTTATAGAATGGCTAATTCTAAGCAATATTTTAATTGGTCTTCATTAATTATTTTTTAACTATTTTATTTTAATTATTTTCAGACTTTCTTTCCATATTTCAAACGGGGAATCACTGACCCCCAACTACAAAACAAATGCTCTGTAAAGCTACAAATGTATTCTTGTTGCTACTTTTTATTGCTCATATTTCTATTCAGGCCCTCTCCTATTTATATTCCAGTCACTTATTCAAATCAATGGATGGTTGCTAGGGTAATTTGGTCCCTAGCTACCATATTGTTGAAACTGCAAATTGGAGAGCTGTTGAATAAAGATCTAAATAACGCACAAATAATAAAAAAAAGAAAACCAATTGCTAAATGTCTCAGAATATCACTGTCTACACCACTCAATGTGCTCATGCAGTTCCAGAAATATTTATCTAGATGTATTATTTTTTAACATATATGCATGCCAAATTCTGTAGATTAAAAGAAAAGCATGCTCCTGTAACAGTTCTCAACATATCTTAGGCTCACAGTGTAATGCAATCCCGCCCTCACCTTATTCAACAAATTTTCAGACTTGAAGTCCCTCTGCTTTCAAATGTGGGTGGTGCACAGCTTCTTTGGAAAGCAGAGGCACTTCTTTGAATCCATCATTTCACAATAGAAAAAGACAAGGGAAGTGTAGGCAATCATGGATTTTGATTATTTGTCAGTTTTAATACAGCTATGGAACCCGTTTTCTAGAAACCCATTATCCAGAAAGCTCTGAATTACAGAAAGGTTGTCTCCCATAAACTCCATTTTATCCATATAATCCAAATTTAAAAAAAAGAATTTCCCTTTTCTCTGTAATAATAGAACAGTAGCTTGTACTTTACCCAAACTAGATTTAAATAAGACCTAATTTATCCTTTTTGGAAGCAGAACCAGCCTATTGGGTTTATTTAATGTTTACATGACTTTCTAGTAGGCTTAAGGTATGAAGATCCAAATTATGAAAAGATACATTATCCGGAAAGCCCCTGCCAGGCCTGGATTTGTTTCGAGGCCAGTCCACCAGTCCAATTCCTGCACAAATATGATCTGTTAGCAGTGGAAACCAACTCAACCATCTGATAAACCAAACAATAGCAATACGATCTATGACGGAATAATCTGTATAACAGAATATAAAAGTTACAATCTCAGCAGTAAAGGCATTTGCATACTTCAAGGGCAATGTAGATTCCTACTTACTGGCATCAATAGGAAGCACAATGGGTTGCATCAGGACCTTAATGCTCAGGCAACAATTGCTTGCATATTGATGAGTGGTGTTTTTTCTAATTGATGTCAATCAAAGATGATGCGCAAGGCAAGACACTTGTGAATAAAATCCAAACAAGTTCTCCAGTCCTCGTGTAATTTTTCCTTGTAACAGTTTCATTTTCAATTCACCAAACTAGGGAACATATTCATCACTTTCATTAAAAATGTCCAATGATGCTTTGCTTATGAGTTTGCATGATGTCAGGGAGCTGAATGTATCTCTAGGCCTGGCTGCCAACCCTTCACAACGTAATGAAGCCATAATCTATTTAAAAGGCACAGTGAAGAAAATATCCTCTTTTTCAACGTGTTTTCAACATGTTTAGATAATTTGCATATTTATTAAAAGGATGTTTGTCCGCTGAAGACAAAAGGGTGTGTGTTTACAACCTCGGCAGGAGAAAGCGTAACAGATGAAAGCACGCTTTCTGTAGGGAAAGTTCAAGCTATTGTATTCAGTCTTTTGAACCCAACCTCTCCTAAGAGAGAAAATCCTTATTTTGGTACAGACCTAATGAACTGGACACCCTCATTCACCTATACTTTCATGTGTTCCATTCTAGCCAACACTTTTCAAGGGAAAATGATTCTGTACATACATCATTTCACAGATATGCAGAGTTCGACTTACTGCTATGCAAATGACGACTTCTAATTACTTAGGGTCGTTTTTCACCCATGACTCGGCTATTTCATAAGCCGTCTATACAACTCAGTTTTCTAAAAAAAAAAACCTGCTATGCAACTCTGTTTTCATGAGATTACCATTCTGCAGTAAGCTTGACCTACAAACCCATGTGGTACAATGCGTTATGGTATTAAGAACTGGTCTTTTCAAAATCACTCAAGGAAACGAGGTAGCAACGTACAATAGTGAATGCATTTGTATTTCTGCTTCAGGCATAGCTTTCATTCCCATATGCTCGTGTTGCACACACTGTGGTACATTTCACATCTTTTTAAATGTGGTAAAAAAAAAAAAAAAAGATTTGAAGCAATATTATCTGCCTAGAGACCTATGAGCAGCTGGTAATATATAACATCAAGCAGAGATACTGAAATTTATTTCCCATGTATCACTCTAGTCCACATATGGTTGGGAATATGATCCATCTAATATCAACCACATGGGTATGGGACATAATGAGGATCTGACTATACTGTAGTTATCTTGGCAGTTTAATTACTGCTCAATACATTGGTTTAATATGAGTGTCACCCAAATTTTAAGCAACTTTCTATTATCAGTTTATTTAATCTTTAAAATTATTTTTTTAGTAGGCATAGTATGATGATACAAATTACAGAAAGATCGCTTATCTGGAAAACTCAAGGTCCCACGCATTCTGAGTAACAGTTCCCATACCTATAGAAGCACAAGATAAGATCCTTTTTGTAAGATACTTTCATTCTGAATAAGACATGCAAATTACACCTTTATGTCCTTTTGGCAAACTATACATCCAGAATCACTGGTTACTAACACAAGTACAATAATATTATTAAAGAATGGAGGAGTCTATGCTGTCAGTCCAAAAAAAGGCAGCAGGGTAATTATGATTAAAGGGGTGGTTCACCTTCAAGTTAACTTTTAGTATATTGTAGAAGGACAAATTCTAAGAAACTTTTCAATTGGTCTTCATTATTTATTTTTCATAGTTTTTTAATGATTTGCAATGTTCTTCTGATTCTTTGCAGCTTTCAAATGGGGGTCACTGACACCATTTAAAAACAAATGCTCTGAAAGGCTACAAATGTATTGTTATTACCACATTTTATTACCTATCATTCTATTCAGTCCCTCTCCTATTCATATTCCAGTCTCTTATTCAAATCAGTGCAGGGTTGCTAGGATAATTTTGGCCCTAGAAACCAAAGTGCTGACACTTCAAACTAGAGAGCTGCTGAATAAAAATCTAAATATATAAAAAACTATAAAACCACAAACAATAAAAAATGAAACCCAATTGCAAATTGTCTCAGAATATCACTCTCTGCATCATACTAAAAGTTAACTCAAAGGTGAACAACCCCTTTAAGTACCAGAGGGTATGGAACATGAAAGGTGAATCAAATGGGGCCAGTATGTACTAATTTTAACATGCCATGATGTAAAATGTAATAAACATTTGTATTTTAATGAGCTATGAACTATGGGACATATATTTTGCTTAATTGTTTACTAGCACAAATACAACCTAACAATGCAAAGCCAGAAACACAAACTTGCAGTGAGCATACTGCAGTCTCAGCAGTGCAGAATATGGGAAAAGAACAGAAACTCTGGGACAATACAATACAAATACTCATTTCCAGGGCCGGAACTAGGGGTAGGCAGAGTAGGTGGCTGCCTAGGGCGCAGTCATGGGGGGGGGCGCACTTTAGAAGGGAAATAATGTTTTAACTTTGCAACTTAGCAGTGTTCTGCTCTACTTCAATCCCCACCTCCCTCTTACTTGCCCTTTGCCTGGCACAGATCTGGGGCAATATTTTTGCTGCTTCTCTGGCACAGGCTGGTGGCACATGTACAGACTTGGGGGGCAATGGCTGATGATACAGACTTGTGGCACAGGTACAGACTTAGGGGGCAATGCTGGTGACACAGTTACAGACTTAGGGGGCCAGCTGGTGGCACAAGTACAGACTTAGGGTGCAATGGTTGGTGGCACAGGTACAGAATTGGGAGGCAATGGCTGGTGGCAGAGGTACAGACTTGGGAGGCAATGGCTGGTGGCACAGATTTGGGGGCAATGGTTGGTGGCACAGGTACAGACTTGGGGGGGCATGGCTGATACAGACTTAGGGGACAATGCTGGCTGTACAGGTACAGATTTGGGGGCAATATTTTGGCTTGCTAGCACAGGTACAGATTTGGAGCAATATTTTGGGTGCTGCTGGCACAGATACAGATTGGGGACAATATTTTGGGTGCTACTGGCTGGCACAGGTACAGATTGGGAGCAATATTTTGGGTGCTGCTGACACAGGTACAGATGGGCTGGCTGACACATGTACAGTTTGATTCATTAATATGTTTCTTTATTTAAGAAAAAGTGAATATGTGGGAAATGGTCATACAGAACGGGGGGGGGTGCTCATTGTACCTCTTGCCTAGGGTGCCATACTACCTTGGCCCGGCCCTGCTCTGCTCATTTCATATTGATAGTGATTGGCAAATAAATTAGGCAGGCACAAATTTGCACCAAATTTGCGTGTTTCGCTGCTGGCGAATAAATTCACAAAACAGTTGCAAACATTCTGCTGTGTCAAAAAAATTTGGGCGTGCATCAGAATAGACACATGCATAAAAAGTGATGTGGATCAAAACTGATGTGTATCAAAATAATTTTGACGCTCCTTGACTTCAATGTGTTTTGATCAATTTTCGGCTAATCGAAATGGGCCAAATTCGCCAATCACCATTGATAGTGTCTGATTTACTCTGACAACAAATATTTCTGTAGCACCCTGATACCTGAATATCTGCAAACAGAAAAGTCATCACTTTGATCCTGCTGATGAGCTGCCAGACTAATCGCAGCAAAACTCTGACTTTGTATGGGATATGGCACACATGGCATTTGGTATCAAAAAATGGGGATTGTGGGAGCATTCTAAAGGCTAAGTAAAAGTATATTTAAGTATAATTGAAGTTCTACTTACAAAGCACATTCCCACATGTTTAAAAACGGGTTATTTTGTACAAAGTTTTGATCATAAAGTTGATACCACGTCAAGGTAAACCCCATATGGTGGTCCCTAACTTGTTTACATACTATATAAAGTATTTTATTTCTCTGCATAATAGCATTACCTGTAGTCAGTGTGTTGAGCCTTGGTTTCAATTTGAGGGCTAAATCCTCCCCCGCCAGTATGCGACTTTTTAGATAGAGAGAGATTCCCAAACCAACGCACATTTTTTAAAAGCATAGGACCACCATTAGTTTAAAGGGTGGGTATGGGGTTATACAATCACAGAAGCTAAGCCATAGCTTCCGGCTACAATATAATATAAAAAAATGGGGATTGTGGGAGCACTCTAAAGGCTAAGTAAAAGTATATTTAAGTATAATGGTGGTCCTATGGGGTAACTTGTAGTGCTTCACATTTGAGTGAATGAGAATACCCAATAGTGTTTAGCAGAATTTTGATCATTTGTAGAGAATTAAAATGCTTGTTGGCTGGAACTGCCATACACAGGCAGATAAAAGCTCCAGACAGACAAAATCTGCAGCTTATTGAACCATGTGTGGGGACCTCCAACGGGCTTCCCTGATTGAAATGTAGTCGAAAGTCGCCCAGATATTGATTGGGCCAGGTTAAAAATCCTTTCGGATCAAGGACCATGTCTGTTTGTTTATGAGGTCCCGTGCATTATGATTCGCCAAATCGCCAAACGAGCGGATCTCTATGTGTATGACCACCTTAAGTCTGCTGCAAGTTCGAGAAAAAGCAAATTGATCATGTTACTATGAATCCACTTACTGTCATCAAATATAATAAAAGCAAATTAGGTTTCAGATAAAATAATGAATGTGGGAGTCAGTAAATTGAAGCAAAAACAAGGCATATTTGATGGGAAAAACACAAAGAATAAAAAAAAAAGTTATTTTTAGGATAAGTGGTCTGTCAGGAAACTGGAGATTGGATTTAAGTAACAGATGTAATGGCAAAACTGGTTGCACATTTTCAGAGCACTGTGGCATGTATCGCAAGGTTACTTTGCTCAAGGGTAATCTTAACTCTCTTCCATAATAATCATATAACCACATGGATAGCATATGGGATCCATTTTCACCTAGAGGCAAGTCTTACAATATTTTCAGGCCATATGAGCATCCTACTTATAGTGATTCCTGGTAATGGAATGATTTTCGAGTCATTTCAATTCCTTTAAGTTGTAAAATTTCCTGTTAATAATTTTGATTTGGTAAAATTTCGAATTTATGGAAGTTTAGAGGAGTTTTAAAAAATTTGATCTTTGATATATGTGAATCTAAGGAGCAAATTTACAAAATTCACGAAGTGAATTCAAGTTTGATCGGATATAATCGAATTCCGATCATACGATTTTTTTCGGATATTCGAATATGCAAAATTTGGCCTCTTCGATCATTGAATACTGAATTATCGAATGATCGGATATTCGATAATTCGATCATTCGATGATCGAAGGATTTAAAATCCGAATGCCTACTTCACCAGATTGAAACTACCTAATACCAATAGAAGCCTATAGGAACCCCCTCCCCATAGGCTTCTTTTGCTAAGTCCTGCTTGAATACCATTCTATGATCAAACGCCTCAATTGTTCGAATCGTACAAATTTTTTGGAGGCTCAAAGGAAAAAGTATGATTTTCTCGTGTAATCGAACGGTCGGTTTCCGATTGTACAAATTTATAGAGAAATCGAATATCGAGCAAAACGATAGCCTAAAACTATTCGATAAGCATTCGATAGTCGAATGCTTATCGAATTTCGAATAGATTCGTAGGATTTTTGGGGAATTTTAGTAAATTTGCCCCTTAGTGTACTAATTGTATACTAGCACCAATTTGCTGATTGTTTTTAGGATTTTCTTTGCTTGCTGCACCCATAAATGTTATGCTTGCTGACTCTTACAATTGAAGATTATGAACAACCAGATAACCACACAAGTTGCCCCTTTCCTGGAAGTTGCACTCATGATTACACAGCAGGATAAGGACATCAATCTGGCTATGAATACTGATGTCAGGGTGCTTTTATTGTTTCAATTTTGTGCCAACAAACTTCAGTGACAACAATTCTGTAATCCCCAAGCCATCACATTTTTATTAATATGGTACTGGAAAATGCAAAACTAAGGAATGTCTGAAACATAAAGAACAGTGCTAGATCTTGGAAAAGGGTTAATGGCCCACTATTATTCCTGAACTTTTCAACCTCACTGTTGATAATGAAGGGATACTGGGGGCATTTATCACATTTTCACATATCTTCACCAAGACACTTAAGGGCCCGCTGTCCTGTCTAATTGACTTTAGCTTTCCCCTTGTAGATAAGGATGATAAGGATCTGTGTCACTCTGATCAAAGGCTTGTGCCTAACAGCTTTGCCTCATTATTTACATTCTATATATAATGTGGGTGCTCTGTGTTCTGCATGGACAACTTCTGTTTTCTTTTTCAAACGACCTGAATGCTGAAGTTGCATAGTGTGCATTATCCTTTGGTACAATTAAGCCACCAAGAAGCACCCAAATCTTCTACCTCTGCCAATCAAACACTGGACAAACCAGTAGGAAGCCATTTCAACAGCCCTCAGCACTCCATAAATGATTAAAGAATATTGGTTCTTAAGGGAAATTTTGAAATAGAAAATGAAAGGAAGTATGGGAATACAAATTAATGAAAAAGTTCAACTCTCTGTAGAAGGGACTGAACTCGGGCCTTGGATTTATGGCTAATAATGTGGATTAAGAACTGTCTGCACTGCCAAAAACACAAATAGTTGCTGAGACACTGGACTAACTGCTCATATGGAATTCCTTTTATTTCACACTCCATTAATTAAGCCCTAATTTATATGAAGTCACTTTGATCCACATTGTCTTTTACCATATCTGGTTGTCCCTTGCATGTCCCCGTGTATATGACTTTAACATAGGGTTGCCACCTGGCCGGTATTTTGATCCCAATGTTATTAATAGGGAAAAAACTTCAATATATAGGAAGGCCGGTATTTTTTTCTAGAAAAGGTGGCAACCTTACTTTAACACCTCAAAGAGAGATGTGATATATGTATATATATTTTCAACCTTGTGCCTCCAGCTGTTAAGAAACTACAAGTCCCACAATGCGGGAGGACTTGTAGTTTC
>CM044437.1:46754805-46784289 GCA_024363595.1 Xenopus borealis
CAGTGCACTTGTAGCCAAAAAGTAACTATCCTCCCGGAAACCTAGCTCTCTGTGAAACATTCCGTAACACAGTATCACTATGCATGGAGGTTGTTACCTCGGTCATGTATCCAGGTCATGTCATGTGTAGCGTAGTGCTATGCTCTGTGCTATGTTCCATTCATAAACTAAAGAAGTGTGAGATATAATATATTGCACAAAGATGAGAAGCATGTGAAGAATGACCTTTAAATATACAAAGTTATTAAAAACAAATGTATCTTACTTGCGGCAGACTCCTCATTAAAACATTGTCAAATTGAGTCCCCAATCGTATTTATAGGGGGTTACCCAGATATCTCGCTATAGTCAAAATCAGGCATAGAAAAAAGGGGGGGGCTATATAGTAAGACCCCCCCGGTCCCAATCGCGACGTGTACTCATCTTACAATACAGACCCAACTTGGGGGCAAATATTAAATTACCCCTCCACAATTGCTGGAAATCTGAATAAAACATAGGAAATTAAGTTTTTTTTAAGGGGACCATCCGGAGCCGATCAGCTGGGTCATGTTCCTGGGTCATGTCCGTATATTAATTTATGTAGTTGAGTACTGTCAATTAGATCACCTCATCAACATCCCCAGGGGGTGTACTCAATGCTGATTAATATCATTGTGAACATGTCATGTCTCACGTTGTTATGACCTGCTAGAGATATGGATCAAATTAACGTATCGTTCTATTATCACAATACATACGCCCGATTTTGCCTGTTCAGTTCCCTTCAAAATATTCCATTGTTGTATATACTTATTAGTGGCATTCAAACAATCTAACACCACTATCTTGTTTCCTATCTATGTTGAAAAAATATATATCTCTAGGGCTCGTTGGGAAGTCTGGCCAAGGAAAAACCCAAATATAACTACAGTACCTCGAGGGTCTGCCCATTTTTAATGGAACTATTTGTGTGCTAAAAACTTGAGGTTCCTATATCTCACCCAAACTAATATGCTAGAACCTCTGACCAGGGAGCTATAACAACCTATATGCCTATAATGTTCAACTTCTCTAAATGACAAATCATTCTATTATATCAGTACGACTAATTCCATGTATTTGTTTAGTTATGGACTTTATCCAACAGGGTATAATGAGCAACACCTTTATATAAATATTTAACATATTCAGAAAGACCACTGTACATTCACAAATGTTGGCACAATTCCTCTAGGTTGTTTATTTTAATTTACACAAAACAAGCAACTGCCTTTAAAACACCAAGGAAAGAGTAGGTGGATGACTGCAGAAATGGCTCATATCTGCAGTTTAATTAACTAGAAATTGTTTTATGAAAAAAGATACCTACTGTGTCCAAGAATTCACAAAACTTTGTGTACGAATATAAAAATGTAAATTAGGCATATTAATAGAAAAAAACTTAAAAGTGATTTGTTGAGTATTTTTCTGTTGATATGAAATATAGCAAACCCAAAAGTAATACACTATCAATTAAATTGTATGTGATTAGGGAACTAAAATTTTTTTAATGGTTTCTTCTTAACACTTCACAATTACAAGAGCTGAGGTACGTCACTTCTTGCTTTCGTTCCTTCTATTAATTATGGTTGCACATTCAAACTTGAGTAATGGAGACAATGAGGACAGGCTTCTGATTTGCACATGGCCATTATCTACATTTGCAGAGAAAGGAGAGGACACATACAGTATGTAATCTGGAAAAATGGCTTAGCTGACAACAAGGTGGAAGAAGATGATTTTCTAGACTTGAATATTCAAAAACTGCAGTTCTAAGGATATATATTATTCTTAAAATAGTATCCAGGTATATATTGTAATTTAATTTCAAATGTGTTCCCACATTTATTATTTTTTCACAGTCTTAGCAAAAAGTGCATTCTAATGCTTCACTGCATATTAAAGTAAGTGGCTTCAATTTACACTTGATGCATTAGCTTGCTCTAGTGAAACAAATGTTAAAGTTATGTCTAAAAGCCCTGGAACTGTACAAGTTAATTAACGTTTATAATTACCACCTAGTTTCAGAATTTATTAAAGTGTTACATACAAAGTTACAAAGTTCTGTTCTGTTTTTTTAACTATATTTTTATTGAATTTCAAACCGGAAAGAAGGAAAAATGGAAAGGACAATAATCGTATTTGACAAAGGCTAAATTGTGCATCAGTTGTGCATCAGTAAGTTAGCATGTTAATGTAATAATGACATTGCATATCTGTGTGTGTCCACCTTCGGGCTGTATTGGACTTGCACCGGAGTTCAGCACTTTTAGTATTGTGCTAGCAAATTACAGGACAGTATCCTGTACCACCCAATGCTGTGGTCCTTATTTTTTAACATATGATTTTGTAGTTTTCCTTAAAAAAACAAGTCTTCTGCAAGAGGCAATGAAGTGTTGTGTAATAAAGCCATTAAGTATTCAATTCTCCTTATTTGCTGTGTTTTGTTGATTAATTCTGAGGTGGTCGGTGCTATAGGAGCTTTCCAGTGGGCTGTCAACTTGTTCCCATAAGTATACTTTGATTGACTTTTTGGGTGTGTTTGCCCTCATTATAAAGTGGTAGGGTTAACAGTTCCTTCTGTATTGCAAGGAAAATAATCCTCATTAGTCTGTGGTTGTGTCCCACAGTGGTGTTATTATTGGGCATGTCTAGTATATCTGGAATAGCATGGCTGGGCTCTGATCACACCGCCAGCATGCAGCAGAGGTCCCTGGAAAGAGTTTTTGCAGTAGTGAAGAGTATGATACAATTCAAACTGAATTATATATATTTTTCCACTGTTCCATGGAGATTGTGGTACCAAATTCATTTTCCCAGTGGATCATATAGGCATGTGGAACATCCTCAATTTGAAGCTAATTAAGAATATCAAAATCATTGAGAATTGAAATCAAACCCTTTTGTGTAACAAGATGTATACAAAGATATTCTAAGTACATTGATTCCTGTTTTTGCAAACTTGGGCACTGGGAACTTAAATAAAGCCATAACCAATGGTACATATAGACCTTTAGTTTCTATGTGATAAGTAATAAATCAGTATCAATTCTGCTTTTTCCATTAATTTGCTTGTTTTAGCATCAAATAGGTGGTGGGATACATTAGTATAGTCTCACATTTTAATAAAATGTCCTTCCATCTCCATTCTAAGTGTAGGGTTGAACAGAAATTGTGTTAGTGGGGATGCAGGGCCTTATGACTTTATTTTGTTGGTCTGTTGTCAGACCCAGAATAATGTACTAGGGTGACAGTACTGTGGTTTATAGTAACAATAGTGAATAGTGTGGTAATTCATGCTTTGATTAATTCTACTTATCCAACTAAGGCTGAATATTTTTTTTAACGTTTAGGCTAAGGCCAGATGGGGAGATTCGGGGGCATTTTGTCGCCTGGCGACTTCTCGCCGCGACTTGTAGCCCCCGAACCTCCCTGAATAGCCACTTACCCAAGCGCACCGGCCTAGGCAATTTGGAGCAATTTCAAAAAGCGCGCCGCTCCGTGTGGATACGCACCGGCGTTTTCAAGCAACGCCGGTGCGCTTAGGTAAGTGGCTATTCGGAAAGTTCGGGGGCTACAAGTCGTGGCGAGAAGTCGCCAGGCGACAAAATGCCCCTGAATCTCCCCGTCTGGCCTAGCCCTTAGGATTTTTTTTAATTCAAAGTACATTTTGGAGCTTAATTTGAGTTGCTGGAGAAAAATCTTAAGAAACTTTGCACTTTTCAGAGTGCAGAGACCCACTCACTGCTCTTTAGCATCTCCAGTATAAACAGCACCAATGTAACAAACATTTCATTGTAATTAAGATCTTATCAACTTAGTAGCTCTTCTTTGAACCTTCTCTGTCATCATTTCTGAGGTTTGGAGACCAAAATTGTCCTGCATATTCTAGATGGGGTGTTACCATGCATTGTAAAAAGGAAGCATAATCCTCTCCTTCCATTTATCTATTCTTCTTTTCATACAGGACAAAATCTTATCCAGCCTTCCTGCCGCTGGCTGGCATGGCTTGCTACAGTGAAGTTTATTACCTACAACTACCTTCTCCATCAAGGATGCATCTAACTTAGTCCCACTTAAAGAAGACAGATTATACAATTTATATGTTTGTGTATTCTATAAGTAGTTATTATATCTATTTATACTATATATTATTTCAGACTTGCATATTTTTGTATCCCATAAACATAACCTTCAATTTATCAAAATGAAATGACATCTTCTTGTATGTAAACATGATAGAGGTAATGGTTCCTGTCCTGCAGAAGAGCTGTATAATGGGGTGTGTAACTGCCATGTTTGACTTTGTCAGAAGAATGCACTTTGGGCCAGAATCAAGAGCTGACTTCCTTTGTCTTTGCTTCTGCTAGCAGATCATATTTTTTTAAATGAAAGCTAGGCAATAATACTCCATATTCTATGTACATTGTATCAATTTGAGACTTTTAATTTTTGCCTTTTTGTATTATTTTTTTTCTGTTATGTTGTTCTCCAAAAAAATGTATTAGACTAGATTTCATTTTAACTATATAATTCATAGCACAAATTTGAAATAAATGATACTTAGGGGCCGATTACTAATATTCGGAATTTCCTTTTTTTCACAAATTGTATTTGTTTTTCTAAAAATTCACGTTTGTTTTGTTTCTCTTCTCTCGCCTCTAAATCTATAAAAATATTAGATATTAGTGTAAAAACCACAAACTCTTAATACAAAACAGTGCCAAGTAAAATCAGTCAAGGTCCCACAGAAGTCAGTGGGAGCTGTACTGATTCCTACTGGACTTTTTTTTTTTAAATGTTCAGACTTCAAGGTTTTTTCTATTTTTTCACTAGTAATTGTCTGAAAAACTTGAATTATTCAAGGATTTTCTGATTTTTTTTTAGTGCATTGTTAATTTTTAAAAAGTAGTTTTTATATTGGGATCTTTTCATAGCAGTTGTGGTTTTAAAGTAATAGGGTTTAATTGTGGTTTTAAAATACCACTTAAATGTGACCTTTAATAAATGGGCCTCTAAACTTACTAAGCCTAAAATGAATTGTCTAATATATATTGAAACTCCTATAATGTCCTCAGTCGTCTAAAGTGATTGTTTTACGAATAAAAAAACAAGCTTTGAGCCTTCTGGGCACCGCTTAAATTTGTGTCCATAACCAATGTACAGTATATCTAATGAAAAAAAAAGTATTTTTATTGCTGTAATGTTTATTTAAAGCTTTAGTTTGAGTTAAATGCTTGAATTTTTCCAATTGTTTTTAAAGAGATTTGATTTCCAGGCACCACACCATTGCAAAATGTTAGATGATTTACATTTAAGTCCAATAACTGACAGCCCGTAAATACTACAAATACATCAAGCATCTGTTCTCTGGCAGACAGTTCCCAGCCTGGTCTGCTGTCTTGCTAAATGTTCAGATTTCACGGTGCATCTATCATTAATAACAGACGTAGACTACAGGAACTTGGGATCCTCAAGTGAGCTGATTAGGTTAATGCCTTTGCTGTTAAATCCTTTTGTTATATTTAATATAAAGTCAGTGTTACTGTTTTTGTGAATTCTTATAGTGGCTGCCAAGATTTATTTTCAGGGGAAGGAGTAAGATCAATATTTGTCATGGTATTCATGTTAATAGTATATTACTTATCCACAAACAGATTTTAGAATACAGGTATGGGACTTGTTATGCAAAATGCTCGCAACATGGGGTTCTCCAGATAAGGGGTCTTTCCATAATTTGGATCTCCATACCATAAGTCTACTAATATATCATATAAACATTAATTAAACCCAATAGAATTAATGTCAGGGAGCCGGGAGCTCCCTCCAGGGAGGTAGTCTGGATCAAGGAGGAAGCCCTCTTGAGGGAGCAAGGTCACGGGATCCAAAGGGTTAAGCAGAATCAAGGTCAAAGTCCAGGCAAGAGTTCAAAGGCAGGCAGATCAGGATCAAATAACAAGAGTCCAGGCAGGGGGTCAAAACCAAGGCAGGAGCAGGAATCAGGATACAGGAAACACAAACAGGAACCCAGGATTAATGGCAGCAAATCCTATTCTTGGGCGCCGTCACAGTGTTTTGGGCGCCCTTTTATGATGAGATCCCGGCACCAGAGATGACATCATCATACAGCGACGCTGCAGCCATGTGTTCAGCATGGGCGCCGCCATCTTGGATCTTCACTGTGACCGCCGGGAAAGTAAACAGCGCCTTCGGATACTTCTGGGTCGGGTACGTCTGGCAGTCCTGACAATTATGTTGCCTCCAGTAAGGCTAAATTATATCTTAGTTGGGTAAATACAAGGTGCTGTTTTATTATTACAGAGAAAAGGGAAATAATTTTAAAAAAAACATCAATTTGATTAAAATGCAGTCTATGGGAGATAGTCTTCCAGTAATTCAGAGCTTTCTGGATAATGGGTTTCCAGATAATGGATCCTATTCCTGTATTTAAAATTTTGAAATATGTTAAAAAAAAAACCCTTTCAGAATGATTGTTGGGTGGTGTATTTAATTTAGGGTTTTAATGAAAAAATATATTCTCCCTTTTCAACACAAATGCTTTTATAAATTTCTAAATTCTCTCTTCAGCCCATTATTAGACATTTTCCATTCAAAATTGCCTTTTAAAAAGTCAGATTGCAATATTACCCAGATTTTAAAGACAATAAACATTTTATAGGTCTAAGAGTGAAGATCTTGCATTCATACCAAGGGATCAGGGAATGGTTACCAGTAGAGATGTGTGAATTTGTCCCATTTCACAATAAAATTCACAAGACCGCAAAAAATTAAATGAAACACATTGAAATCAATAGGCAATAAAAATTTTAAGCTCAACAATCATTTACACGTGAAACTATTTTCTCGCTCCAAATGCATTAAAGTCAATGGGCAACTTTTTCGTCTGACATTTTTGTCTTGGTGACACCACAAACAATTTACATCTCAACACATGGGAAAAATCAAGGGCACTAGACAATCCAGTTGCTCTAGTAGTATTTAAAGGAACAATGTATAAATTAAAACTGGGCGAATGGGTTATGTAAAATGTTTCTAATATAGTTAAGCGAAAATGTAATGTGTAAAGGCTGGAGTGACTGGATATCTAACATAATAGCCAGAACACAACTTACTGCTTTTCAGCTCTCTAATTCTGAGTTAGTCATTGACTTGAAGGGTGGCCACTTGAGACATAACTGGTCAGTGAGTTTGCAAATGATCATTAGTATTCAGCTCAGATTCAAAAGCAAACAGTTATGACCCATGCGCCTCAAGTCACTGATTGGTTACTGCCTGGAAGCCAATCAGTGGAAACCAAGAGAGCTGCAAAGCAGGAAGTAGTGTTGCAACTATTATATCACACATGCAGTCACTCCAGGCTTTATACATTACATTTTTGCCTGACTATATTGAAAACGTGTTTTATTTTGCACATCTATTTACCCAGTTTTAACTTTTTTTTATTGAACAATTCCTTTAACAACCTGTCATTTTTAGAAAAGATATGAATGCATTGACAACATACACAATCTGCTCATAAGAGAAGAAAGGCATATACTGTACATCTTTCTGTGTTGTCTTTGGGCAAAGACTTAAGTACTGAACGGTTACCTACAGCATAGTTAAAACTAGCCTGAGACTTATTTCACAAAGTACAGTATGCTCTCAGTCAGCAATGCATGGGGATCAATGACTGTAAATAGATGACTATGTCAGAATGGTCGCCAGTTTCGTGATCCAAGTGCAGTGATCTGTGGTTATGTTGGTGATGTTTAATTGTAAGCTGAGAGTAGGTTGGAGAACCTTTGTACTCCAGAAAGAAATAATTTTCCTATTACTCACTGGGCAAATTTGCACCTGAGTAGTATCCAATAGTAACCAACTGGTGACTGCCAGCTGAAGGTTGAACAATAAAAGCAAACATTTGATTTGTTACCATAGATTACTGCCTAGGTGTACCTTTGCCCAATGTTTATAAATGTCCCATAGTTTTTGTATATACCCCAAAAGGAGAACTTGTGATGCCAGCTCTACCCAACCCTCCATGTGGCACTGAGGTAGATTTACTGTAAATAATCTGTGTATGAAATAGTCAGACAAGCAGATTGTTGGCAGCCTCTGCTAAAAAAACTGACCGAGAATTAATTGACAGTGTACCTGTGAAGACTTACCCTGGTTGGATAATAATGGGGATGCCCACTGTGTCCTCCTTCCTGCGCACTGATGAATGTTTTGAGAAAGTAACTGCGCTGCTTGCTTCTGGGTTAGAAGCAGTGTCACATATAATGTCATCTCACTTGGTGCAATTTTCGACTGTTTAAAGGCACAGGTGCCTTTTGTTCATTGCCCAGCGTAAGGTCTATTTTATAGTTCCTGGGTGCATTTAATGTGTGTTCCTAATTGCCTTTTGGTCCTGCCTCTTGCCTTGTTTTGACTGCCCTCTTGGATCTGGTTCTGTACTGCGAAATTGGTGTGTTTGACCTGGCCTGTGACTTCCATCTACTGTACTGTATTTGTACTGACCCGGCCTGGCTTTCGATTCTGCTTATTGTTCCCAGATCAATTCCTTCATGCTTGTTCCCTTGCTCGTTCAGAAAAATCTCCTTGGGCATCTCACATTAACACCTGAAGGCATCCAAGTAGCGAAGAGCTAGTCCCGAAGCCAAAGGGGATTATATGTAACACCCATGGGGTGACGAAAACTTCAACAAGTCTAGTTAGACATGGCAACCAATACTGAGATGTTACCTATCTGAAAAATTGGCTGCTGTGAATTAACATGACCTTGTTCAAACAATGCAACTTTTGTTACATTATCCCATACTCTTTTATACCAATGGAACAGTCATTGCCCAGCCGTACTGACAACAACTGTCAACGTCCAGTCGATTAGTAGCTGCCTTCAACAGACGGTAAATATGGCTACAAGTGTGACCTTGTGTTCCAATAGCAGCCTGTGAAACAGACATTAGATACTGCAACTTTGTAAAGATCAAATAGTCTGATATTAATTGAAACAAACTTTTTCCGGTTGTTGGTGTGTACTAGTACCAGAGAAAGAATTGCCTGTTGTGTTAGATCCTATAGCAAATGTGGCATTAGATGTATATACCCTCCAGTGGCTGTTACATTTTCCTGTTAAACACTCTTTCACCTAGTAGATACTGATGGTACATTGTAATATGTTCCCGACAAACTTTTACTGTTCACAATTTCTTCAGTCACATTATGTAAAGCAAAGGGACCACCTTGGATAACAAAAATCTGTAAAAGCTCAACCTTTGAAATATTCAATTTGTTTCAGTAATGACAATAGCAGCTAAAATGAAAAATGTGTTCTGAATCTGTAAGGCCTTAATCTTTATAAAACAGGCAATTTTGGAATGTATTATGGGAAAGAAACTTCTCGCTCCACAACAAATAAAGAGATTCCCAAAAAGAAAATTAAATCATGAATATTATAGTCAATTTGTGTGTATTTTATTTCCTGGCATATATTAATGTCCATGAATAAAAGGTTTTGTGCTTTTGTTCAAAACACATTCTAAACAGGGTTTGAATGATAATCATTTTGTAACAAGGTTACTGCACCATTATGTATTTTCTGCATGGAATGAGAGGTAAGCCTCATTACACAACAAAATTTCTGCAATCAGAGACCTTGAAGACAAGTAGTCAGATAGTTTAAATGTGGATTTAATATTCACCTTCAAGCAAAAATGGGACTTGGTTTAGTTAAATTTAAATCGTATTTGTATAGCTGCTTTAAAAATAATAAACAGGGCACGTTTTTATCCCAGACATAAAATAGCTCATTTACAAAGAACAGAGGTGCAGAGCTGGAGCACTGGAAGCCTATGCACAAAATAGGGAGTGCAGCCTTTTGCTCTCCATGTTGTGGGGTTCAAAACTTTGTGCCTATAGCCACAAGGCAACATGATAGGGATCTATAATATGCTCGTTGTTTCATCTTGCCACACCTACTGTACTGTACATACATTGGCATGCTGTCACTATGCTGCCATGTAATGCTCCTCTATCATTATTACATTAAAAAAGTTGACTTGAAAAAGCAACTCCTTCAAGTTCAAACAGTATAGTGAACTTCACAGGTTCATATAAAATACCAAGGTATATATATATATATACTTTCCTATAACAAACAAGAGAAAGTTGTGCTCACCACTAATTTTAAAACTTTTAGGCGGGGGTGCAATTAGGCTATGACCACAAAATACATATAGACAAGTACAAGAGGATCTCTTCACTCAACCCATTATCAATATATTGAAGACATTTTGTGCATAAAGCTACTAAAAAATGCCTTACCCGTTAAATAAAACAGGGATTGTTTGTCTATATATTGCAATATATTTAAGTTGTCCAACTACGGCAATCATCCCATATCTGGCCAGTCCTACTCTCAAATTGCATTTGATTCATTAAGAATTCCATTACTTCATTATACATTTTATAAAGGTACTTAGTCTTGCCTGCAACTTACTTGCTGCTTTCAAAGTAAAACTCAAACTTGTTTGACCTTTTATTATACACCAGTGGGATCACCTGACTATATTTGGGAGGGGTGGGAGCTACACCAAGGAGCTGGTCACTGCTCCTATATGAATTATTACAAACAAGGGAAAGTTGTGCTCACCACTAATGTAAAAACCATTAGGCTATACTTGTCTCTCTCTATCTGCCTCTGTCTTTGGGGCAAATTCCCTATGATCCGAAAAGTCGCTAGCATTAGCTTCCCTAGTGTTCGCCGCACTTCGCAAGGCAAATTTTCACCAGCACTATGCAAATTCACTAAAGTGCGAATTTACGTTCAGGTCGGCAAACGGTAGCGTAGTTGTGCTAGTGTTACTTCGCTAGGCAGAGCGTTGTTACACTAGCGAAGCCTGATTTGCATACGGAGGGAACTTTAACTTATAATAGAAGTATATGTTAAAGCCACTACATTCCACTACACAAGCCCAGGAAACCTTTAATAAATTAAATAAAGTTGTCCTATTGCCCTACATGTGCCCCCTGTATAGTTGTGTTGCCATATATTAGGAAATGTAGGGGGGAAGAAGGGTAACCCCCCAAAAAAATATCAATCTTTTTCAGACTATCACCCTCCTATGCTAAAATACGCCAGCATTTTTACTTTTTTTTTCTCAACCTCCTATCTATTGTATTGAACTTCGCCTGGTCTCACCAGGCGAAGTAATGTCTAGCATAAGTGCTAATGTTGTGGAAAATGTTCATCTTAGTGAATTTGTGTAATTACGATCCTTCGTAAGTGCGCAACTTTGCCTGGCACAAGGGTGCGAAGTTTTGCAAATTATCTACTTCGCAAGCGAAAATTCGCCAGAGTCTGTGTTAGTGAATTTGCAAAATGACATCACGCTGACAAATTAGCGCTAGCTTTAGACGCTTTGCACTTTAGTGAATTTGCCCCTTTGTCTCTGTCTGGAGGCACTCAAAGGTCTTGGTATTGAAGGATTATTAAGGGGCTGATTTACTAAGGGTCGAATTTCCCCAAAAGGCGACCTTGTGATGCCAGCTCTACCCAACCCTCCATGTGGCACTGAAGTAGATTTACTGTAAAATAATCTGTGTATGAAATAGTAAGACAAGCAGATTGTCAGCAGCCTCTGCAAAAAAAAAACTGAATTCATTCATTGACAGTGTACCTGTGAAGACTTACCCTGGTTGGATAATAATGGGGATGCCCACTGTGTCCTCCTTCCTGCGCAATGATGAACGTTTTGTGAAAGTAACTGCGCTGGTTGCTTCTGGGTTTGAGGAAGTGTCCCATATGATGTCCGATAACCTAAAAAAATCAAGCAATTTGAGCGTTAAATAAAAAAAAATGTACAATTCGGGTTTTCGCTCAATTTTGTAGAGTATTTTCCCGACCCAACTTTTTACAGTGCTGGTTATCCCATGTCGGCTGGAGCAAACAACCCTGCCTAAATGAGCTAAAAAGGAGTAGGCGTTTGAATCCTCTTTAGCTCAATTAGGCAGGGTTGTTTGATCCAGCCAACATGGGATTGATGCAGATATAATCCGCCAATGGTGGAGGGCAGATACGGGGTAGAAACACGGCATAACCGACACTGCTGTGGGATTGGTATGGGATAGAAGCACAGCATAACCGGCATTCTGTGTGATACAGCTCTGACTATGCTATGCTAGGGCAGCGCGGCTGCATTTCCGCATCTCTGAACTCAGCCCAGCCCAGCTGAATCCCCCTGTGCGTTATGTTAGGATCGAATCACTGGTCTGCTCGTGCTAAACACTTAAAGGGCAGAAGCCAATTCTGGAGATGATATAGCTGTAGCTTTGGCATTGAATGAAATTCTGATTTGGTAAACCCACCAACTGCCTAGCTACACCCCAATACTGAGCCCTGATTTAACCCTAGTCCTAATTGTAATTTTAACAATTTGCAAGTTATTGGACAATTTTTATACAATAAAGGTTACGTTTTATTTTCAACCAGTTCAACTGGTATTATTGATAATGGGGTGGTGTAATTGTTAAGGTTTCCTTTTCTATCTATGATTCTTCTCTTCAGTAATTTGATTAACCTTGCACACCATTGTTTGTTTCTCTGGGGTGGGAGGTGCAATCCAATCCAATAGAACCAGGACTAATAAATCTGGAAGGTTATTTTTGGTTTTATTAAAATTTTTATGGATATATTTGTTTTTAGCAAGTGTTACAAAGACAGTTGTGTTCTTTAGTGCCAATACAAGTGGTAACTATTGAAATAATCTGAGCTAATCATTTTCCATTTGCAACAAATGCTCTGACCCCATAACAAAAGTAACCTATCATATTGCGATGTCAATGTCACAATAATCTTCTCGATTTTCCATGAACACTTTACAAACATAGCAAAAGTAACTATACAATACTTCATGCTTCCTGGACTTACTAAGATAGAAAATATACTTATACTGCACAAAAAAATAAGCTTTGTAACCTTTTACAACCTGACTGTGGCTTCACTATTTCGTGGGTTCCAGGCTTGTGCCAGCCTCTTTCCTTGCCGAAGGTCTGGGGCGTGTGCACCCGGGCCCACCGTGTACAGCGGTAAGCTCTTCTAATGATACATAATACTGAACACTCTCTGGTTATAAATTTGTAATTTCCACAAAAAAATAGCATACATTTTTTTTTTGTTATTTTGCGAGTAAAGTGACGCTCCAATGAAACAGAAGGTAACAGTTTAAATCTGGGGTTGTTCCTTTCCTGTTACTCTATATTAGGGTGTCATAAAACTGGTTTAATGTGGACAGCTTTAGGTTACCTTTTGTTTGATCTAATTGATTTACCCCCATATGTAATAAAAAACACTAACTTTACACCAGAGCAGTAACCCTTAGCAACCAAAAAGTTATCTGCGTTTATAAAGAGGTGACGAGTAAATCCAACCTGATGATTAGTTGCAATAGGTTACTGTTCCTGGGCGAACTGGGAGGCCCATTTATCATGTGAATTTTTTTTTGTGAATCGACTGGTTCCGACCCAAAAACTGGATCTTTTTTTTGTTTTGTTTTTTGAAATTTAACCCCTTAATATTATTTCATAGGTGGGTCAAAATGTTTGTTTAGTATAAATGGAATCTTCTAGGATTTTTTATTATGATCTGTAAGGTTTACAGTATAAATCTGGTCAGTATACAGTATAAATCTAAATTTACTGGTGGAACTGACATTTGCACCTTTTACCAACTCCGCTTTTCCAAGTGTGCTTGAGCCAGGATTAAGTTCACAATAAAGTTAACAATAAAAACTCAAAATCAATTGGCTGTATTCCCAAATAAGC
Source organism: Xenopus borealis (assembly GCA_024363595.1). Taxonomy (NCBI): domain Eukaryota; kingdom Metazoa; phylum Chordata; class Amphibia; order Anura; family Pipidae; genus Xenopus; species Xenopus borealis. The sequence goes on from CM044437.1 coordinate 46,768,654, forward strand.
AAATAAGCAAATTCAAACAGCAATGTAATACAATTCAAAGGTGGAGTTAATATTCCCATAATGAAGAAAAAATTTTAATTTTATTCATTAGACAAATCTTGCACTGAGCATTCAGATTTCAGTAGCTGATGAGTTGCTAAATGTTTTCTTTTTTGTTATAAAACATATTTAAAAAATATAATGGCATAATTGCATTAAGTGTAATTGCTCTGTTATCAACATTTTTACATTTTTTATATTCCCAATAAGTAAGAAAAATGTAAAATAAGGAAGACATAGCCAAGGTGTTTTTGCATTTACAGTCTGCACTGAAAACCAGTTCAGCTTTGTCTGTAATAATTTTCAGACTCTGCTGGAAATGCATTTAATAGCACAAAAAATGAAACAGAAGCAGAATAGTAAAAATATGAATGGTAATACAAGTTCCACTTGGTGATAAATAGACTACTTACAGGAAATCTATAAAACTATAACATTGGAGTGACCTACAAACCTAAAATATCTCTAGATAAGGCAGCCTGGAACTAAAAGGCATGGTAAACCAAGATCAAACACTCGATGTAATATACGGAATTGACAGCCATTGCTGTAAGGCAACATATAAAGGTGAAATAAAAAAGACATATTACAAAAGAAAAGAGAAAGAAGGTGAGTGTGAACAGCTGTGTGATTTTCAGATGTCTAAAGTTGTTCAGAATTCTAATTTTCCACAGCATGAATTTTATTGTAGCAAAGTTGAAGCTATGACAGAATTGCTTTTAACACTGCCCCAATAAATTGGAAGGAAAAATTAGGAAATGAAAATACGAAAAAGGAAAGAGACTGGATTCACTCTGTATTCATAAGAAAATACATAAGACTTGGGGGCAAATTTACAAAATTCACGTGAATAGATCGAAGTTTGATCGAATATGAATTCCAATCGTACGATTTTTTCGGATATTCGAATATACAAATTTGGCCTCTTCTGTCATCGAATACCGAATTATGGAATAGATGGAATGATCGGATATTCGATAATTCAATCATTCGATGATCGAAGGATTTAAAATTGTATAATCCTTCAAATGCCTACTTCGCCAGATTGAACCTACCCAATACCAATAGAGGCCTATGGGAACCCCCGAATTCCTGCTCGAATACCATTTGTACAATCGAACGCTTCGATCGATTGAATCATACAAATTTTTCGGAGGCTCGAAGGAAATTTCACTTTTTTTTGTGAAATCGAACGATTGGTATCGGATCGTACGAATTAATCGAGAAATCGAATATCGAGCAAAATGATAGCCTAAAACTATTCGATAAGCATTCATTAGTTGAATGCTTATCGAATTTCTAATAAATTCGTAGGGTTTTGGGTGAATTTTTGTAAATTTGCCCCTAAGTAATTTAAAATCTTCAGATTACAAGATTCTTTATTTCTGGGTTTACACAGGGCAAGTTTGCTCCTGGGCAGTAACCCGTGGCTATCAATCAAAATCAAATGCTTGCCTTCATTGTTTAACATGCAGCTGGCTGAAAGAATCACTGATTACTATCTATGACCAGGTTTGCCAATGGTTACTGCTCATGGGCACATTTGTCCAGTGTTTATAATTTAGAGTACCCACCATCATTCTATCTCTAGTGTCTTCCTCTTAGCCATCCATCTGCCTGCCTCTTATTGGGTTTAATAAGTACTAGCTGATTAGTGGTTGGGGGGCAATGAGCAGTCCTCAATGTTTTAGTATTGCTGTTTGCCAAAATAGTTTTTCTACTGCTATATTGCTCTCTCTATCTGATCTACATGTGCACTTCATTTATAGTATTATTTTTTAGGATCAGCATTTTTGTTTTAGAGCAAATAATTTTAAGTAAGTTCTGCAACTGTCAAAGCATAATGCTTCTTTTAGTTTTTAGGGTTTCTACTTATTTGAATGACCATTGCATTGATATGGCTGACACTATCTGATGTGGTATTGGTAATTTATGAATTTTGTAAATGTAAATGTAAATTTTGTAAGTTATGTATAGTTATCACAAGTATCCTTTATTGTTCATAAAGCTATGACTGATCTTCTGGCTCTTTACTACTAGGATGAACTAATTATATGGAGGGGGTCTTTTGGGTATCTCTGGGTATCTCTGTAGACCTTGTCTTGTTGAATTTTCAAAACTTTTCCATTCAAATCGAATTTTGTCCCATTCAATAGTCAAAGTTGCCCAAAATTACTTTGAAATTAGAAATTTTTAAATTTGAATTTTATTCGAATATTCACTTCGACTCTTAGTAAATGTGCCCATTAATGTACATTAATGTACATTGCATTTATTTTTAAAAGGCCTATTTATCAACAGTCTCATTTGAGTAGTTTTAGGGTTTTTTTTTTTAAGCACAATTAAACTTGATTTCTCTAAAAATGTAATGAAAAGATCCAAATTTAAGAAGCATAAATGGAGCGCTAAACGATCTGAAATAAATACAAATACCTCTAAAACCTCAAAAAATTAGTTTTTCAGACCATTCTTGGCAACAAAAAATTTGTATAAGTTTCTTCTGTAAATAAACTTATATTGAAATAAATAGTGATGGGCTAATTCCCGCTATTTGCCTCAGGTGAATACATTCGCGAAACACCAGAAAAATTTCACCTGGGCGAAAATTCTCTGGTGTCTCAATTTGGACACATGCATCCTTCAAAAAATGGATGTCAGCGTCAATTTCTTCGAATAAACAAAATTATATTGTCTACAAAGACCTTAAAAAGACCTTATCAAAGCATTAAGTACATAACTCACTATTATGAACAGGCAGAGAGATGATCCTGCTAAGCCATGGGCTTAAGAAATCTCTTTGCCACATGCCTAAGAATTTCTTCATAATTGCTTCATAAGCCACTAGTCAACCTAAACCATCAGCAGAAAACAAGTAAGGTAAATACTTCCTCTGGCCTTTAATTAATTTTCCTCTGTATAATGCTGCCATGGTTGATTTTAGTGCTCCATGTAGGCTGGGTCTACATTATTTCTAACAGAGGCGTTAGATGAGCATAACCTCAATTTTCCATCACTTGATTTTGCATTTCCCTTATTTTACATTGGGTTTTTTTGTTACCCCACCAATACATAATATATATAACGTATTTCCCTGATTTTGAAAAATTCCAGCTTTTACACCATTTTGTTCTGCTACTCTGAAAAATGTACAAATTGGGTGTCCAGAATCGAACAGTGAACTGTGTTTTAAACGATTCCCCTGTCTACCTTATTAACTACAACTGGTCTAACAATTAAGGGCCTTATACGCCTGCTCCTTATAACTCCCATTTGCTTGATCCTGAACCTGGTCTAGCCTCAGAATTCTGTGTTTCCTGATTCCTTTGTCCCTGCTTGGTTCCAATGTTCCTGCCTGGCTTCTTTTTCCCTGCCAGGTTCCTGTTCTCAAGTCTGTTGCCAGATTCCTATATGTTGTGGTTTCCCTGGTTCTTCCCTCTAGTCTGTTTACTGGGCCTTCTTTGGCTATTAAGAAACATATATTGAAATAGAGCTATATACACAAAAGTAAGGAGGAGTTGGAAATCCCTGCAGGTTTGAGACTCCCACTGGCAAACCAGTTCAGGTACTAACTCCCAAATCTAATTAACTCCTTAATGGTGGATAGTAATGCATGAATGATTAAAATTTAACTTTTAATAAATAACATTAAAAACCCTTCACTGCAACCAAACAACAAACACTGGGCCAAGCCCACACAGCACACCAAAAAATGTGTACAGACTCGCTTCTCCTTGGGTTTGGAGAGCGTGTGGGACAAAGTGGGACAAAGTAATAGTAATAGTAATTGGTCAGGCAATCTAAAATGACCTTGGTTAAATACAATCAGTTTCTGGACCCTAGTGCTCCCACCCCTGCAAATAATACCCCAATTGCAGCGTATGTGCCTGTCTATGTGGGGAGTGGGTGGGGGCTGGTCCCTTAAAGTCCTTAAACAATTATTACTGGTATCGGACCCCCAAATACCCCACCCTTCTAAGTAATTCCCCAGTTACAGAAAATCTGCCTGCCTACGTGGGGAGCAGATGGGAGCTGGTCCCCCACTGTCCACCTATGCCGCCCATAGTTAAATTTTAATCATTCATGCATTACTATCCAGCATTAAGCAGTCAATTAGATTTGGGAGTTAGTACCTGAACTGGTTTGCCAGTTGGAGGGGGGTAATGATTAATCCATTGTGGATCTACAACTCCCCTCTTCGCAAGGTTCTTGTTTTGTTTAGACTATTAAGAAACATAACAGAAGGAGCAAGTTCCCATTGTTTAAAACTGTATCACCTTTATTCAAATAAAACTATATTGCACTCACAATTTACCGGAGAATAATCGCTCATCAGAAAAGCCCATTCTCTATGTTCCCAAGAGTTTCATATGTGTCCTGACTTTCTCAAGGGTAGTGGAGTACCATAGTATTGTTGCCACACTCTTCTGGCTGTTAGCCTAGACTACATGTATGTATTTTGACTATGCTTTTTCAATCTGCACTTCCATTTGTTCCTAGCTGTAAATGGGTGTACCTTGGGTCACTCAGCACTCTGGCTCCTACCTGGCAGTCACACATCTGTGACCATACCTGACATGGGGGGTTCTACTATCTGTTCAAACTAGATAATTACAGAATATATAGTAACCCCGGGAAATATAGTTTCTTTCCTGTATTGATTATTTGCTTTCCTTGTCAGTTGGATTGTCTTTTTCCCACTCTGTATGAATTTCACATAAAAGGTATTTATGCTCATGTTGTGGTTGCAATACCAATACAACAATATCAAGATTTATTAGAAGCAATTGATGTACCAGGAAGCATCATCATTGTTTATTTCGTTATCTTCTAAAATAAAGATGGCCTCCTGCTTCAAAGGCTCAAAGCCCTTCAGCTGGGGCAGCAGGAGTCCACTAGCACCTTTTTGAAGTAGGATTTTCAAGATTAACAGGAACATGGTACCCAGAAGGGTTTGGCACTGTGTGTCAATTAAAGATAAAATAATTTTGCTAGTTGAACCTCCATTTAAACTCTCATTTCTTTTCAGGACAACCTTTACCTAATTACTCAGAAATAGAAACATGCAACTTTCCCTAATTATCAGTAAATTTATTTTTCTTTTATTATCTTTGATGATCTTTGATGATTGTTTATAAAAAAAAAATAATAATTTTTGTTAATTGCTTATATAGTAGTTTCCTTGCATTTATTGCACTGGGGCATAGCAGCATTTGGTTTGGCTGTTTATATGGGAATATTAATTTATTTTACAATAATCTTCTATCAAACTGGGATTAAAAAGCATGTCTGCACAGAAGTCATCCACTGTCTATCCTTTTAAATGGTCACAGTCAGGGTAATGTGTAGTACACACTAGCATTTGTGACTGCCCATGTTTGTTATTGTAGACAAATGCAAGAGGTTCTCTGCACTCAACCCATTATCAATATATTAAGGGTATTGAAACATTTTATGTCTTAAGCTACTAAAAATGCCTTATCCTTCAAGGAGATTAGTCGCCTCAAAGACGTGGCATTTTATCGCCAGGCGACGAATCTCCTCGAATCTTCTCTTCTGGATGAGCCCTTAAACAAAACATGGATTGTTTGTCCATATATAGCAATATCTTTAAGTTGGCCAACTACGTCAAAGTCAGAGAATTCAATTGCTTCATTATACATTTTACAAAGTTACTTGCTGCTTTCAAATTAAAACTCCCAAACTTGGTTGCCATTTCATTAGCCACCTGTGGGATTACCTGACTATAGCTGGAAAGGGTGGGGGCTACAACAAGGAGCTGGTCACCGCTCCTATATGAACTATAACTAACAAGGTAAAGTTCTGCTCACCACCAATTTTTAAAAACGTTTAAGCGGGGGTGCAATGAGGTTTTGTTTGTTTTTGCAGTTTATACTGTTTGTAAATTTTCTAAACATGTTGATATTGTTTGTATGAATGGCATACATTTTTCAGGGGTAACTATAGTGCTCATTTTGCAATGCAGTGCATTTAAATTCTAATTGCCAAGTTTTTACCAACTAAGCATTGTTTTTTCACATGGATGCTAATCAGTATCTGTGTTTTTAACTGCATTTCATCCCTATATTTGTTTTTAGCATTTGCAGTATAAGGGTAATCATGCCATTAGTGTTCGATTTACAAGTCGGTTGTTGCTACTGATGCAACCCGCTTTATGTAAGCTACTAGCAGGTCCAGACTGATGTTTCTGGTTTCCTTTCTTCAGTGCACTTGGGCCTGATTCATCAAAGTGGTTTGAAGCATTGCCTTGGCAATGATGCAAGCTGAAAGACCATGTATGGATGCAAGTATATTTTTTGAACTGCATCAACACACATTCAATGTTGTGTCCATTTTAGCTCTTTGCACTTATTCATAAATGACCTAGTATATGTATACATGGCAGAATGAGTGACCTATTTTAGAAGTAAATATGTGTATACCAGGGAGATCATTTTCTGCAAGTTGCAAGTGGTATCGGGTGGGGCTAAAAATTACTCACAGCTTTCAAACTAGTTCCTCATATACCCTTTCATATTTATGTACTTTATTTCTTGGAAATCAATTTCTAATAAAAATATTTTTTTTCTTGATATGAAGAATTTATTAGAATGTAATGCAAGCCATTACCCACTTATTGGTTCCTTTGAAAGAAAGCTATAATGGATACTTGAGGACAGTATGAGTGTCTACAAAAACTCCCTTTTACATAGAATAGTCTTTACTTTTGTATTTTGAGTCTAAAAGGAATCAAAGGTTATTCATACTTTTTTGATGTGACTTATCTTGCCACTGCTTGATTTGAGCTAACCTTCCTGTGACTGTTTTCTTAATCCCCCAACCAGCTGTCTTCAATAAAATGATCTGTCTGCTTTTAGTTACAAATCTGTTTAGAGATAAAAATGGAGTCATAAATGCAAAACTGTTTTTATGTGCAGTGTTAGAGATGCACTTTCAGATGAAAAACTCTCCTTTACCCAGGGAAAGCATTTAATTCGTCTCCTCCATAAGATTGTTCTTCCCGAAAAACAAGTCAGAATAAATACTTCAGAAGTTCAGTTGTTTGTTCTTTTAAATGGTCAATCTATAAATTCCTTTGAAATATAGTTGGGGAAATATAATAAAAATGTACATTTTAACAATACAATGTAGAGGGCAGCACTTCAGTGACTATATAATATCTATTTTTTTTTTTTTTTTTAAAGAAAAATAAAAAGCCTCCCCAGAGATTTCCTGCATAGATTTTGCAATGAAGTTGGGGTATATGGGTGACTCACTATCCCATAGGATATGAAATTATTGGTGCACCTCTTTTGGAGACACCTGCCTACGTAACTCTTGTAAATCTCAATCAAAAAAATGCTCTATTTCTTTCACTGCACACCCCAGGGGAACTCCTTTCTAGCATTATTGAAATATGATGCTTCATGTTACACCTAACAAAGAATTTACCCTGCAATGAGAGCCTAGCATTATCAAAGAATTGGGGGGCCTACTAAGGCATTTTAAGTACTTGATGCAACTCCTCTTTAGGCTGCTGATACAGTCCCTCAAAGCTAAAGGGGCAACAAAGAAAGTCTCTGAGGTATTATGATATAATTATTTTCTGGACAAAAAGAGATTTTTGGCACCCTGATCTCCCATCTCCTCTTCTGCTTTAGGTGGGAAATAGGCATATCTGACCTGGACTTCTTTAGCCCTGCTGCCCTGTACCAAGTCTTTCATTAGAGCCAATGCCCAACTCCTGATGCAACACTCCCACAAACAGTCCATATTTTGGACCAGATTCCCAACGTTGAACTTTAAGAATTTGACATCAAAGAAGGCCACTGGACTTATCATCTCTTCTGTAGGAATGTAATACCCCTTTTGGCTGAATTTAGTCTGCTCCCCTAAAGCATTCACAAAAACAGACCATGGATATGAGCGTAGAACGATTCTGGAACAGGAAACACATAAGAGACAAAAGAGAAAAACAGAAACAAAGGGATCAAAAAAGGTTCTCAGGAAGATTGTAAGACTAGACACAAGCCATACAATTTTTTCAGGTGAAATATGTATTACACTACTAAGATCATTAGATAGCAAAAATTAACTTTTTTTTTTTTTTTTAAATTGCCAACATATTATTTGGCCATTTACAGAGATGGTTCATCAAGTCCCTGCACCAGTGGGATTAAAAAAAATTCAAACATTGATGAGCATTAATGCTGAAGATATTTAATGCTTAAAAGACTGTATTAGCAAAGCTGTAAATATACATCCATAATCATTGCATTGTTTTGCATCTAGAATGTTGTAATTGTAAATCTGTACTCTTAAAACAGACACATGGATGATCAAAAATAATGCGTGCCCTAGCTACTGTAAATCCCATGAAAATTTGAATTGTAAAGTATCCACTGTAACATGTTAGACTAAACCAATATCACATGAGCAGTCTATAATGAGACAAAAATAAAATAACTGTAGATGTATTAAAAATGTAAACTATTAATGGTGTATGCTTTATCAAACATAATTTTGGCATGAGAAACATGATCGTGGTCATTCTAGGCAGTAAAAGCTGAAAAGCTGCAATTAAATTTTTAAGTGGTTTGAAATTTTCTTTGTTGAGCAACTCTGCACCAGAACAGTTGGTATCAGTTTTAAAAATTGTGTACTTTAACCAAGTGATTTGTTGTGGATTCCGTAAGAGTGTCTTAGATCAAGCTTCTGTCATAGATGTGTCTATGAGATTCTTTCAGAGTAGTTTTTAATGATAAAAAAAGTCTATGAAACTAAAAATGGTTGTTGAAAAAGAAACACTGAAGTAAGAAGTAATTTACAGCCCTGTTGGTCTCAGACAGTGGAAAATGCTGTGGCACGCCTTTTTAAGATAGCAGCCTACATATATCATGAATAAGTTCCACTGTAGAGATTAAAACAATATTGCGTTGCTTATTTTTTTGGTTTTATTAAAAGCAAACACTTTTCGATGGTTTTACCAAATGAAATTAGGCCAAAAAAACTGAAAACAGGCATGTGTGATGGATAATGGGAGTTAAAGCTTCAATATAAATATTATATAGCAAATGTAGGTGTCTGGAAGAAAAAAATTAATATCCTTTACAACAGTTGGATGCAGCTGTTGTTTTACGGGATTTGTGCACCTCAGCTGTTTTGTACTTTTGAAGCCAGAAGTTGCATTTAATTTAGTCGAATTATAAAATGTAAATAATAGGTGAACAATTGGTTTGCTTACATTGTTACCGAAATGAGTCGTAAGTAAAAATATGCTGCTTTAACAATTTAATATGAGTAATTACAGGAACTAATGTATTTAAGAATAAGCACTTTCCAGGATGCATATAATCACAATGCTCTTTAAAATACAAAATAGATGCAATGCATAAATATGTAGTTTTTTTCCTTTAAACCCTTATTTTTAATAGAGATGTTATTAATTTTACAGATATGTAGCCTAGAGGGAAAATAAACTCAAATAATACTGCAGTTAAATTCCATTATTGTGGGCATTAAAAATGTTAAATTTTTTGTTCTGACAGTCAGAACAAAAAACTGAAATGATGTTGAAGCTTTACAGCATGGTCAGACTGGGAGTGGTCTGGGGCTGCCAACTCAGGGTCCCCCACACCCCCTTAGGGGCCATTGCCACAGTCTTCTCCAGAAGCCACAACCCTCCCCCTCTGTGTATTTCATTTTCACTGCTGTCCTTTTATGCAGTAACGGAACTAGGTAAAGGATGGGCCCTTGTGCGGGCCATGCCCCCCCCCCCCCCCCCCCCCCTCATCCTTGCCGAATTTTATGCCGCTGCAGCAGGTGCGCAACTGCAGGGGGGCCCTGTAGAGTAGCAGGCCCTGAACCAATTGCACCCCCTGCTCCCCCGGTAGTTACACCACTGCTTTTATGACTGTGATTGGGGGGGGCAGGGGGACCACAGATGTGCCCACAGGGGGAGCAGGTTTGAGTTGGCAGGGCCTGCTTTACAGTATGCATGAAGATGGCACTTTTTAAAAAAAATTTACTTTTTCACTGTAATAATGCAGTACCTTGTACAGGTATGGGATCCATTATCAGGAAACCTGTTATCCAGAAAGGTTCCGAATTACGGAAAGGCCAGTCTCATATAGACTACATTATAATAAAATAATACTAATTTTTAAACATGATTTCCTTTTTCTTTGTAATAATAAAACAGTAGCTTGTACTTGATCCACCTAAGATATAATTAATCCTTATTGGAGGCAAAATCAGCCTATTGGGTTTATTTAATGTTTATATGACGTTCTAGTAGACTTAAGGTATGAAGATACAAATTACGAAAGAACCGGTAATCCGGAAAACCCCAGGTCCGGAGAGTTCTGGATAATAGGTCCCATACCTGTACTTGATCCAAATCAAGATTGAATTCATCTTTTTGGATGCAAAACCAGCCTATTGGGTTTGTTTAATGCCTTAGGGTTGTGACAGACAGACAGGCAGATTCGGGGAGATGTAGTCATTTTTAATTAATCAATTAATTGCCTCTTCTGCGAGGCGACAACTGCCTCCTCCCTGCCCGCTGCCTGCATGAATGAAGAAATGCCATCGCCAATGCACTCGCTTTGATTTCCGGAATCGCACTAAGTTGCCTCGCGAGGAATTGCTGCGGGCAGGGAGCAGGCAGTTCAGGGAGATTGTTGCCTCACAGAAGAGGTGATAAATCGCCAAGCGACTAAATCTCCCCGTCTGCCCCAACCCTAAAGATTTTCTAGCAGTTATGAGTATCCTTGGATAGATCCATTAACTGGAAACCCTCAGGTCCTGAGCACTCTGGAAAATAGGTCTCATATCTGTGTGCAGTGTATTCAGACACACGGCTAAATGGGGATGATTAGAGGAAAATAAAGGAATAAAAATGAAACAAAAATATTCTTCACATAATGTTTACACTTGAGCAAATGGCTGCTAAGATTTGAAAACTTAGAAATCCAGCTCCAGAATATGACAAATCCAATAGTTTTACTGCCTTGTGTATTGCAAGTGACAGGGAGCAGAGACTGGTCAAAGATGACATGAATGTTACTGCCCACCCTAAGCATCCTGACAGCAGACACCATATTGAACATTGCACATACAAAAGGAATCGGCAGAAAGTGAATTAACCAGAATAAGAAGAAATTATAAGGTACTCTGAACCATTTTTAAATGAAATAGCCGTTTATATCCAAAATAAGATCATTTATCACCCAAGACGCTGCCAAAATTCTTATTCACTCTCTTATCATATCGAGTCTAGATTATTGTAACTCTCTTAATTGGCCTTCCCCTCCAGAAACTCTCACCTCTCCAGTCCATAATGAACACTGCTGCTAGGCTTATACACCTCAGCAACCGCTCTTCCTCTGCCATACCATTCTGCCAATCCCTGCACTGGCTTCCACTCCCCTTCAGAATTAAATTCAAATTAATGACCCTGACATTCAAAGCACTTCATAACTCTGCCCCTCCCTACATCTCTGAACTAATCTCCATTTACTCACCCAACCGCCTACTACGCTCCTCTACTGACCTGCTACTCAACTCTTCTCTCATTACTTCCTCACATGCTCGCATTCAAGACTTTGCAAGAGCTGCACCCCTCCTCTGGAATTCTCTCCCACGGTCTGTCCAACTTTCTCCCAATCTTTCAGCTTTCAAGAAATCTCTAAAAACCCACTTGAGAAGCCTACCCTCACTGTTAACTACTCAATGCAATACTGCTTACATTACTACATCTCTCACCCACTTTACTCTGATCTTGTCCACTCCCACACTTTGTGTATCATTCCCTTCCCGTTAGCTTTTTCTGTACAGGGCCTTCCTCACCTCCTGTACCAGTATTTATTGTGATGTATGTAACTCCTTATGTTTTATGTATGTAATTCATGTGATTTAGTTGTATAATCACATTGACTTTACAGCGCTACGCAACAAGTTGGCGCTATAGAAATACATGTTAATGATAATAATAATAATAATAATAATAATAAATACTCTCTACTGGTGAAGAAATTAATATTTGAAAATGACTACGGTCATGTCATCATATAAAGGAGAAAATCCAAAATAAAAATTTAAATAATTTCGATAATTTACGATTTAACTTTATTATTTGGAGGAGTGAACATTATATTGGCCATTTTCTAATGATGAGACAGAATAAAAAGTGCGACAAACAGATGCAAGACACCAGTTAGGGTGCCCTGGATGCAAGTGCTGAGTAAATGAGCTCTAAATGGAAGAATTGTAACAATTAATAAATCATTAGATATGTTATCGGCAAGCTCTGCTATGCTTTTACTATTGCCGAAACGTCAGTGTTTTATTTCCAATAAAGAAGATTTTTTCTACATAAGACCTGTGAGTGCGGCTACTTACTGTGGACAATAGAAGCTATTCGTGGATCTGCACCCAGGCCGCATATTGGACATTTATCGTGAGTGCCGTCTATTTCAAATTTATATATATATATACATATATATATATATATATAATGTTATGTAACAAAAGCTTACGGGTTGCACACCAATGAGGGTGCCAGTAGACATTAGGAACAATAGATGCCACACCAAGGACGCTTGAACAATGTACTCAACTTTATTTATTAGACCAATGTTTCAGTTCCTCACTTGAACTTTCGTCAGGGAGAAAGGAGAGGGGGTGCACAGTCTGGCGTTTTAAATTCAAATAGTGGCACCAGTATTTGGTTGCTAAGCCACTTGAGAGTGAAAAAAAAGGGAAACAATAAGAAACATCAACAATCTTGCAATAAGTAGCAAAATACTATCTGATGGTAACCGCTCAACTACCAGCCTGTGAATATTATATGTTACTCATATTACAAAGCTATTTTACGCACATGTACCGAGCTGGAAGCAGAGGAAAAGGGGGTGTGTCCCAAAGTCTGTGCAAGGTACAGCAGAGGTGTGTGCTGTCGCGCTCTCACAGCCTGTAGTTTCAGTGAGGCGGAGCGATTCTCCTCACATCATACTGCAACAGACGGTTACCCTCCGGACAAAACTCATAGCAACAAATGAAAAAGCTGAAGCACGGAGTCAAGTGAGGCTGCACAATTTCAATAGCTTAGGGGCAGAGTCCGCACTGTGCAGACCGGCACACCATGCTACATCCAGTCACGCAATTACCATAGTGGTATACTGAGGCAGTCCGTAAAAAATACATACCCCACCTTCACTAGAGCCACACTTCCAGTATCCAGGGTGCAGCCCATTAAATCCTCCATGGGAAAGCTTCCAAGAATACAAAAAAATTTGCAGAACAATACATAATGACACATGGCAAAAAATATAGTGTCTAGAGGCTGGACAAGTTGGCTGTGCTGAGGAGAAAGATAAGCTGTGATCCTTATTTACACAGTAGGACATGTAGTAGCAGCATAGTGGACACAAATGGATATATTTGTAGCAGTTCATGAAAAGGATTCAAATATAGCTATATAAGGGAAATCTTTACGTAAGTCCCCGCATATTGGGGGTCCTTTATCAAACTGGGCAAATTTGCCCATGGGCAGTTACCCAGAGCATCCAATCAGATTGCCGCATTCATTGTTCTACTTGCAGCTGGCTTCAAAAAGTAAATCACTGATTGTTTGCTATAGGTAACTGCCCATGGGCAAATTTGCCCAGTGTTGCTAAATGAGCCCTATTGTGTGGAACCAAAGAACGGCATTAAGATTAGTCCAAAGCTGAAAAGGAAGGCAAGTATGTAATCCGCATCCACAGTCAAATAAAGCATCCCAGGGGTAAAGTCTCATCCAGACCACGTGGGGAGACTGTATCAAGTCTATGGATTCATCTGGATTCTCTCCTGAGTAGTGCTTGTCCCCTGTTGCCTCCTCTGGTCAAAGGGGGTTGATAGTCTATGGCCATACATCTGAAGGTAGGTAGGGTGTGGCCATGCAGAAGGAAATGTTTAGCTACTGGTTGTAGGGCTTTTCCCTCTTTCCATGCCTTACTTATGGCTGACCGTTACTTATTCTCTCCCGAAGTGTGGTACAAGTTTTCCCACATAGTACATGCCGCAAGGACAGGATATAATGTAGACAACATAGGTTGAAGTAAAACTGAGTCTGTCTAGGATTTTAAACCTTTTGCCAGTATTTGGTTGAGGAAAATCCGGGCCAGTAAGAAAGCATCTACAAGTCACACAATCTGGGCATTTGTAGCATCCCAATTTCCTATTCTGTGTTAGCCAATTCATCTCTGTAGGTGTGTTATTAATAAAGTCAGTGACTACCAACAGGTCTCTGATGCTACGATTTTCCATCATAGGTTTCTTAGATGTATATAGTGATAGAGATTCGTCCATTCTCGGCATTGGCCAGTGTTTATTGTTAATGGAAAATAAATAACGTGATGCTGCAGAGAACGTGGTTGTAAAAATCATAGGAGGAGTGTCATAATTGAGTGAGGTTTACTGGAAAGTAAGTCAGATTGGGGATGCTGTAATGCCCTGTCCAACTGTGCGTAGAGGATTTTCTCTGAATAGCCATGTTCTCGGAACCTATTGAACATCTCCCGTAGTTGTTGTTCGGCTGTTGTTTTCATACTGTTATTGCGTATCACCCTCGAACTGAGAGTATGGTACACCCTTAATTGTTGATAGAGGTTGATTGCTAGCAGCTTGGAGTATTGAGTTCTTGTCCATAGGCTTTATGAACAATTTGGTTCCCAACCTAGAATCCTGAATAAAAATATTCAGATCCAAAAAGTCAATGTTGTTAGTGTCATAGTTCATGGTAAGTTTCATAGGACTGTCCATTTAATTTAAGTATTGATGAAAAGGGCCTCCAGTGTATTGGTCCAGATAAGGAACAGGTCATCGATATAGTGAAAGTATGCAAGTATTGAATGTTCTAACAGAAGATTAATATGCAGGGTTTCAAAGTTCAACATGTAGATATTGGCATATGAGGGAGCAAGCACACTTCCCATGGCTGTCCCAGAGGTTTGCAGGAAAAAAATATTGTCAGATCAAAAGAAATTCCTTGATAGGGTAAGTTCAAGAAGATGGACAAGAAACTCAGTTGGCACATCCTTAGGAGGAGTTTTGATAAGGGCCTCTTTGCATGACTGAATGCCCTGATCATGGGGAATAACAGTGTATAAACGTTTGACATCCATTGTGACCAGAAGACTGTTGGTAGGAATATGTAGCTGGTAGTTCAGTGAGACGTCTAATCACATGACCGGAGGCCTGTGTATAGGAAGGCATACTCTTTACAATTGGCTGAAGGTGGCAGTCTATAAATGTAGAAACTGACTAATGCAAAGACCCTATTGCCGAAATTATCGGTCTCCCTGGTGGAGTAAAGAGAGATTTATGAATCTTGGGAAGTGTATAGATTATAGAAGTACAAGGGTAATCCATCACTAAATAGCTGTAAGTGTCCTGGTCTAGCCATCTGGCGTTTTTGGCCAGTCTTAGGATCTCGTCAAGTTCCTGTTTGAACTTAATCGTAGGATCACCTGGGAGTGGTCTGTAAATTGAGGTGTCAGATTAATTGTTGTAGTATTTCATTTTGTAATCGTCATAGTCTAACAAGACAATTGCACC
>CM044437.1:46804398-46815382 GCA_024363595.1 Xenopus borealis
TATATAAATAAAAACACAGTTGTCCTTGTGTACTCCAATTTCTGTCACTACTTATGTGTTGATATCTTCATAATATAGGGACATATAATGCCTGCATCAGGTGTGGAAAAAAAGGGTTAGATGATGGGTACTTGACTTGAACCATTTATTATCTCAATGATTATGTGTCGACTGCTGGACTTAAATCAATACACCTCTTTTAAAAAGCAATCAACTAACAGTTGAGAAAGAAAGGCTTGTGGGAATAAAAACATTTGGTGAGCTTGCTGTTAAGGAATGGCAACCCCAAGCATAATTGAAAGAACTTGAGTGCAGAGAGTGACATGCCCATGTACTAAACATGAAGTAAGGAAAATCTAGTCGGCTTCCGCTGTTAGCATCTGAGGACCATTGACAAGCCACTTATTTTTTAATGACAAAAGAATGAATGTTGATTGGGTTAAAAAACCGAGCACATCTAATTGAAATGGAGCTGTTTACATGTTAAATAAGATAATGTGATAACCACAGTTTTTTGGGAGAAAAGCCTGGAAATGATCAGTGTTCCATTTTTTTACTCAAACTCCAGGGGAATCGCTCGCCAGGAAAGAAAAAACTTAAATGGATTCTGTCATGGGAAAACATGCTATTTTCAAAACACATCAGTTAATAGTGCTGCTCCAGCAAACAGATTCTTTTATATTCAGTTTTGAAATCTGACATGGGGCTAGCTATTTTGCCAATTTCCCAGCTGCCCCTGGTCACGTGACTTGTGCTAGCACTTTAGGAGGGAACTGCTTTCTGGCAGGCTGTTGTTTTTCCTTCTTAATGTAACTGAAGAGTATGCAGTGGGACATGGGTATTTTCTAGTGAGTGCTGTTCTTAGATATACCAGGCATCTGTTATCTTGTGTTAGGGAGCTGCTATCTGGCTACCTTCCAATTGTTCTTTTGTTAGGCTGCTGGGTGGGGGAAAGGGAGGGTGTAATATCACTCCAACTTGCAGTACAGCAGTAAAGAGTGATTGAAGTTTACCAGAGCACAAGTCACATGACTTGGGGCAGCTGGGAAATTGACAAAATGTCTAGCCCCATGTCAGATTTCAAAATGAAATATATAAAAAAATCTGTTTGCTCTTTTGGAAATGGATTTCAATGCAGAATAAATTTGAAACCGCACTATTAACTGATGCATTTTGGAAAAATTTTGGTGTGTGCTATAAAATTTGGGATTGGCATTTCCATGTATTGTGATCACTAGTGTTTTTTTCCAGATAATATTTCAGGAATATAAATACCTAAACTACATAACAACTACATAGATGTTATAAACAGACAGTGTTTAAGTAGAGTTAATTACTAATCTTTATTTCTATTTATCAAGATCCAATACAACACACTGACTTTGCCACTTAAATTCCAGCATATTTACCATGTTTTGTATTCTTATTAAGGTGTTTGGATGTTAAATGCTGCTATAAGAAGTAGTTGTCCTTGGACAATATTGTGTGTATATAAGTGTTATTGTCATCTCCACTTACGTCATCATCACACCACTTTGTACTTACACCTTAGGCAATATGGATGCTTTTCTTCTAAAAGCTGAGTACCTCCCAAATACGTTACCCTCCATAGTAGAAGTACCCTAGGCAATATCCCTTAACGAGGTTGTGATGTAAGGGGAATTGAGTTGCTGACATTACTCCTATGTTAAGGTGGCCATAGACGCACAGATAATATCGTACGAAACAAATTTTCGTACGATATTCGGTGCGTGTATGGTGGGAAATGAGCCGACCGACATCGTCAGAGGATTAAGATATCGGTCGGCTGGTTGATCGGACTGGACGGAAAATTTTGATCGGATGCCTTTGAAATCACCCTGAACATCGGCCATTGTTAGTGCTGAATCGTCATATACAAGTAGAATTCTATTGTTTCTACCTGTATATCTGACGATTCAGCTCTACACGTGTGTGTTGAAACGAACGATCTTTCTTGGAAAGATCTTTTCCGAGAAAGATCGTAATTGTTACGTCTATGGCCAGCTTTAGTATGTAACCGTTGCTGACAGCGACTATCACTATACATTGTTGATTAAAAAGGATAATATAACCCCAAATTATATTATGAACTATGGGCACTTCAATGGCTGTGATTTTGTAGCTAAATAAAATCTTCCAAGTCGTATCATTACACTCTATGTATATCATGGGTTTCATAGCATACAAAATAGATACAAAAGTTTGCCTGATAAGGGAAAAATCTAACAATGATCAAAAGATAAGTTTTCCTGTAATATCTTAAAAAAAAAAAAAAATAGAAATTGGATGGCTGCAAATGGAGGCTTAGGGGTTTAAGAATTCTTGAACGATTATATTTTTCTTAGATAGAGATGGTATACAATTATCAGGAAAAATTCTGAAAAACATGATTATTGCTGAAAGTTTATTCTAATTATTATTATGTATTTCTATAGCATCAACATATTTCATAGCGCTGAAAAGTAAATGTGATTATACAACTAAATCACATGAATTACATTCATAGAACATATGAAGTTACATACATCACAATCAATGCCGGAATAAAAGGTGAGGAAGGCTCTGTGCAGAAAGAGCTTACAATCTAAAGGGAAGTATGTGGGAGTGGGCAAGATCAGAGTTAAGTGGGTAAGAGATGTGGTACTGTATGTGGTATTGCATTTGGTAGTAAGAGTGAGGGTAGGATTCTCTAAGTGCGTTTTAAGAGATTTCTTGAAAGCAGAAAGGTTAAGTTACTAATACCCATACCAAAAGCAGAGGATTGTTATTAATTTAGACAATTTCACTTAAGATGTTACTATTCTGATTTGTGATGTGCAAATGATTTAACAGTGGATTTTTTTTTTCAATACATTGAGAAAATAATGCAGTTAAAGTGAATTGGCTTAGGATAAATGTATGTTCCATGTAAGTCAAATGAACAAAATGGACCCTGAAAAGTGTGAGACAATTAATATTTTCCATGCCTGTCTAGACTGTGCATTAACCCTACTAAACTAAGGAAATGTTATGTTTAAAGAAACAGACTAAGCAGGTCTCAGTGGAATATTCAATTTTTGTCTGCACAGCTTCCGTGGTATTGATGTAGTATTCCATTGTGTAATCAAGAACCTAAATGCATAGTATAGCACTTAACCACATGCTGTACAACTAACTGTTTCACAAGACATGTAATTCTGAAGTTATGATTTTGCTATATTTATTGTTTGAAAACTAAGTCAATCCAGGTTGCCAAGCCAACTGATATCTGAACAGGTATTGGACAGAATTCTATTGGGTAGGTTTGAAAATCTTGTAGGCTGTGGACAACATTGGGCATTTTTTTGTGGTCCACTCCAGAATATGCATGATTTGGCCCACCTCCTACTTCTTCTTGTTTGATTGAGTTGTGTTTTTCCATTATTTTTTTTGTTCAAAAACTCCAATACCTCGAATTTGAAAATACATCATCTAAAACCTGTCAAGGTCATGTAGGAGTCAATAGCAGAGGTCCCTTGAACCATATGAAGATGTTAATAACCTTCATGTTGTTCAAGTTTTTTTGGAGGATTTTGCCTGAAAAACTCAATGATTTGAGTGATTTCAGATTTTGTTTTTTGCCAAAAACTTGAACAATTCCAATTTTCAGGTATTGCAACTCAAACTCGCAGAGGTTTTTTCCTTACAGTTTTTTTTTAATAGATACTATTCAAATTGTGAGTTAATTTGATTTCATTCAAGTTATAATAAATCTAACATTAGACCTTTGATAAGTAACCCCCTTACAGTACATTTATTTCTGTAAGTTCAGAAAGTGTTCAGGCGGTTTCTATATAAGTCTGACAGTATAGTGCAATACCTCCCACACCAAGCTGCATTGCATTGGCTTATGGAGTTTGAAGTCCTGCTGTTTTGCAGAGAATTGGTGAACTACTCATTATCATATCTGGACTTCAAGTTCCAGATCCCATCACTCTAAATAGAAGAAGGTGAAGGAGGGGTTGAAAAACTTATCCTGAAGGATGTTGGGAAATGGTTTATCAGAGTATCATAGTTTCTTTTAAATCTGTGGAAACAGGTATGATATTAAATCTTGTAAATGTTTGGCTTTATTTGTGCCAACAAACAGCCCACTTATCTTTCTGACCAAATAGATTTTGGCATTCTGCGAAAGGTTGTCTGGCCATTATAGTTTCAGTCCCACCTACATGTCTATCCAACATAAGGCTAATAGTATTGGTATCCACAGGTAACAAGATACGTGTTTCTTATAAGGAAGAAAAACATCAAAATGAAGCAGTGGAGAAAATTGTAAATCAATGCTACTGTAAGTCCACTAAGATCTAGAAAGTTATCCTAGTCATCTATTCACACTTGGGTAACACATCAATTGTTTTTACCACCCAATATGCATTATTAGTCACTTAAATTGAATACAAGATGAAGAAAATGTGTCTTCAATCCACACCCACCTCTTACAATGCTTCAGCTGGTCTTTGCTAACTCTGCTATATGTACAGTATAAAGTAATAGTAAGGGTCTGATCAATTTTGCTGCATTATATCTGAGCCCATCCAATAGAACTTGCATAAAATGTCACCACCTAGGCTTCTTTAAAATGACTAGGTAAATAATATTCTCACAAAAGATTAGCTTACATGCATTCAATCTCTGGCTACTTTAATTTAGTCTTTTTTCACCCAGAGCTTAGCATCAATTTTGCTTCTATGTCCATTTCCATTTCTGCTCCATAAGTCTTCATTAAATGGCGGCGCCTCAGTAAACAAGCAACAAGCCCAATGTATTTTTCGAAAGCTGATTAAAATGGATTCCTGCAGCATTATAGGGGTTAATCAAATGTACTCGGTGCCAGCAATGTGACATCTAGAAGAGATTGGTTAAAATTCATTTTCAAGCAAGATAGTTATTTTGCATTCATATCAAGGAACAGTACCGGATTAGTGTTTAGCAATGTAATCTTCTGCAGTTCTGTCTCTTTCAATCAGCGAACCTTAGCTTCTGTACTGAGTCTATTCCAATATATAAAAAAAAAATTGTCCAATTGGAATTATCATCACTTCTTGAAAGAATTGGAATTGGATTTTACATAGAAATGAGAAGGTGCTGGGGAGATTTGCAGGCAGCATTATAAACCCTACATTATAAGGAACTAAAAGAAAATATTGAAGAAGAGAAGCAAGCTATGGAGATTTAAAACTGTAGGTGTTTTAATCATTTCAAGGAGCCCCGCCTTGAATTAATTCAAGATCTTAAACCCAATCTTTAAAATAGAATTTAATCCATCCCTAATACAAGGATGAAATTTGCTTGTTATAAAATAATTTAGGGAGGGCCTGAAAGTGAATACAGATGCATTGGTCACTAGAGAGAAAATGGATATTTGTATACCAGGGTGAGTGGTCAGGCTGTAACTGTGAGAGGTTTGATTCTTTTCGTTAGAATGCTATCGGCGCTTAAATGAAAATTCCCTGGGAATATTTTAGAATGGACTTTGTGCTTGGCTGAATCTTTTCACTTTTTCTCATGTCCTATTGAGATTGCCAGTTTGAAAATTGAGCCCCTTTCCACTGACCAAAGATATAGATTTAGAGCCCAACACCATTTGCATTAATGTGGGCTGAATAATGCAGAGTGTTAACGTAGCTAACAAATTGGATGGCTTCATGAGTAGTGATGGGCGAATCTCATGCGTTTCGGTTCGCCGGTTTCGGTTGGCGAAAAAATTAGCTAAACGAGTCGCGCGTAGTTTTTGACGCGCGTTGCGTCAAACGTATCGCGTCCGTCGTTTCCTGCGCGCGCGGCTCGTTTTTTGGGCGAATTTTTTGTCGGCAAATTTTTGCTGGCGTTTCGCGAATTTATTCGCCAGCAGCGAATCGCGGGAATTCGCCCAAATTTGCCCATCACTATTCATGAGCAGTGGGTGACTGCTTAATATACTTCTAAGCAGACAGTAATGCAATAAGCAGCCGGAAAGAGTAACACCCCATCTGAATGAGCTCATGACAAAAAGGGTGTTATATTTTCCCTTGAATGGGGTTGTTCACATTGAATATGATGTAGACATTGACAACTTGCAATTACTTTTTTATTTAGCCTTTTGTTCAGCAACTCTCCAGTTTTCTATTTCAGCAGCTATCTGGTTGCTAGGGGCTTATTTACCCATGCAACCATGCAGTGGTTTTAAAAAGAGATGGAAATTTGAATAGGAGAAGCCTGCATTGAGAGATGAGTACTAAAAACATAAAGGTGTCAACTCACTGAGCAATAGTTTTTAACTGCTGGGCTCAGTGACACCCTTATGAAATATGGAAAGAGTCAGAAGAGAGACAAAAAACTACAAAATAGATAATGAAAACCAATTGCAACGTTAGGAATAGGTCATTTGATGACACACTAAAAACGTTAACTTAAAGGTGAACCAGCCCTTTAAAGCAATACTGGTTTATTTAGAAAATAAAGAAAAATGAAAATGTTGCCGTGAAGTTGAGGAAGTGAGTATATGTACAGTATGAGTATATGTACAGTACAGTTGAAGCAAACTGTATTATGTAAATAGCATGTTCATATTGCCCCTTCGTGTGAATAAATACAATGTGTTAGATCATGCTAGTGTTTTATATTATTTAGTTTTTGGCATAACCAAACTAAGTTGATGTGACTATTTCTGTCAGTGAATGAATCTCTGGTGTGAAAAGTAGTGATGGGCGAATTTGGGGCGCTTCACAAAATTTTTTGCGGATTTCTAGACAAATTCTTGAAAAAGGAGAAAAATTCGTGAAACGTCGCCGCGTCTCATTTTGGACATGGGCAACCATTTTTGGATGCCAACGCACGTTGCTGGCACCTAAAAAATGGATGCCGGCGTACAAAACGATACGTTGGATTATTTTCACCGAATTGCAGGAATTCTCCATCACTAGTGAAAAGAGCTGTAAGAGAATGTATAAAACAGAAATACTGTTTTAAAGCTAACACTACTTCGCTTACTTCTGTTGCTCAGTGTCTGGGGAACTGTGGAGGGAAGTTGCATATCTCCCAGAATGCTCTATGAAACAAGAATGTAAAGAGAATTACAGCTTTGAAAAAGCTGCAGGTGAGGGGGGAATTGATTTAATCACCTGGGGGGAGAGCTCTCTGTTAAGAAACCAGGAAGTGTGTGTGAGGTAATGGTTCTTTGAGGCAAAGAGGGGGATTTCTGCTGTGTTGAGTCTGTTGGACACTGAGGTATGGACTGACTAAGTGAAGTTAAAACTTTATTGTAAAGACCAGGAACCTGTGCTACTGTATTAAACCGACTGTTCTGACTATTGGACAAGGACTGTAAGTTGCTGTACATCTATTACACTGCTACATGTTACTGTTTTGTGAAAAACTCTAAATACATGTTTCTGTTATAACCTGGTTGTCATTGGTGTTCGACTGTAAGAATTTATTGCTATGGTTACCATTTGAGTGAAATTCCCACATTACATGTTTGCAAAAAAAAAAACCTATGAAAAAACAACCATAGACTGCAATGTATAGTAAAGAGTGGTGCGGCTCAGAAAAAGTAACCACTAAAATGAAGTGAATTTTCACCATTTGGATAATTTTTCAACAAAGCAAAACCAGACCAATTCACCCATGTCTGTAGCATATAAATCTACTTGCTTTTGCACAATGAACTGTGGAGTATGTGTACCAATGATTGGTGTATTCAAATGCTTTTTGTTTACAGACCTTTCAAAATATGACCTTAAAGGGGAACTATTGGGAAAATGAAAGCTTAATAATAGCATACTGAAATAAGAAACTTTCTAAATTCAATCAATTCAAAATTTTGTACTGTTTCTGAAATAATCAAGTTTATATTCACTATTCCTCTCTCAGCATCTATTTCTCCTCATCTTCATTTAGGAGTTGGGTGTCAGATGAATGATCCAATATATCTTATAGGGAGGGGCTCCTTTTGCCTTGAAGATATATTAGAGCTCACTCTATTACAATCGCCAGACATCATGTCTCTCTACATGCAGAACTTGTCCAAAAGGCAGTTCATTTGTTAGATTTTGTTTGTACTGGATGGAATCACTTAGTTGAGTGAGTTCTAATTAGTGATGGGCGAATCTGCCCAGTTTCGCTTCGCCGGAATATTTGCGAATTTCCAGCGAAATTCGTGAAAAATGATGCGCAACTCGTTTTTTTTACCGAATTTTCGCTGGCGTTTAGCGAATTTATTCGCTAGCGGCGAATCGCAGGAATTCGCCGCAAATTCGCCCCTGGTGAATAAATTCGCCCATCACTAGTTATAATACATCTGCTTGGAAAGGAACCCCCCTACAAGATATATTGGATCATGCATCTGACACCCAACTGCTGCATGAAGACAGAATAAAGAGATTCTGAGAGATGGATGGTGAATATAAACTTGATGATTTCAGAAACAGTCCAGATTTCTTAATTGACTTTATTTAGAAAGTTTCTTACTTCATTATGAAAAAGCTTATATTAAATTTACATTTTCACAATAGTTCCCCTTTAAATAGAATCCGACCCTAACTTTCTGTGCATTTCCTTCATGAACATTTTACATTGTACACTTGACTTTACTTGTACACAGTTTACATCAAAGCATTTATATTCTATTTAGGGTAAGGGCACACGCTAAGATTCAGGGAGATTTAGTCACTAGTGATGGGCGAATCTCCCGCGATTCGCTTTGCCGAAAAATTTGAGAATTTCCAGAGAAATTAGCAAATCGGCGAAAAATTTGCGAAACGAGTCGTGGGACGCTTTTGACGCGCGTCGCCTCAACTTTGACGTGCATCGTTTCCGACGCGTCGCGTCGTTTTCGGTGCGTCGCATCGTTTCCGGCACGCGCTGCGTCATTTTCGTCGCGTCAAAAATGACGCGTGACTCATTTTTTCTGGTGATTCACGAATTTATTCGCCAGCTGCGAATCGCGGGAATTCGCCACGAATTCGCCCCTGGCGAATAAATTCACCCATCACTATTAGTCACCTCTTCTTTGGGGCGACTAATCTCCCTGAACGGCCTCCTCCCAGCTAGAATCTAAATCGCTGGCGGGATTTTCCAATGCTGCCCGAAGTTTCCTTGTGAGGCAGCGAAGAGCACTGATTGCCATCCCTCCGGTGATTTAGATTCTAGCTGGTGGGAGGCAGTTCAGGGAGATTAGTTGCTCTGCAAAATAGGGGATTTATCACTGAGCAACTAATCTTCCTGAATCTGAGCTTGTGTCTCTGCCCTTATCCAGTAGAAATAAATTAAATTCTATATTTACTACCAATTAAACACCAAAAAATGTTATCGGCTAGGCTAATTGCCCATCCGATGTGTAATATTTACAGTTATCGCCATTCATGAAATCCAGAACTTTTTTTTTTTTCCTCACAGAATTTGTGCTTGTAGCTTGGAAACTGTAATCCCTCTGCGGTGCCTTGTGAAAATGAAATTTGCACCCTTTCCACATTAGAAGAATGCTTTCCAGCATTGTTAGTTAGCAAAACACCTCTAAACAATATTCACAATATCAAATATTACATTGCTTTAACACTTGCTGAAAAACTGAGAATTGTATTGCATTCACCATCTTTCCTTTTTTAATAGTTGATTCTCACGTTTCCACTTCCATAAGTTTCAAAGGAATTACTTGGTGAGAGAAAGACTTTTTTTTTTTTGAACAAACATTTTGCTTTCACGTAGATAATCACCAGCACTAAATAGAACACATCCATGCAAAACACAATGTTTAGCTGAGTCATGTAGTTCTCGTCTTAAAGAAAGAAGATCAATGCCGGTGAATGGGAAAAAGCAAAGGAACCACTTTACAGCTACTAGACATTTTCAGCTAAATGGGCCATTGCCTGTGGTCCAATGTTAACTTTCTCCAAATCTGAATAATCTTTAAAAAATGCTTTCAGTTACTGTTTTAGCTTGCCGAGGTTTAGCAAGGGCTGTATTGATGGGGAAGCAATGTAGACATTCCAGAAATGTTGCATAAGAAAGACATTCATTGCAGCCTTAGATAAAATACCACTAGTGCCAATTAAGACACTAAGGGGCAGATCTACTAAAATTCGAATTTGAAGGTTAAAAAAAACCCTCAAATTCGAATTTTGAATTTAAAGGGGAAGTGGTCGAATTGCAAAAACATTCAAATGTTTTTTAACGCAATTCGACCAATTCAAATATAAAACATTCGATCGATTAAATCGTTCGATTGAATTTTTTATATTCAATCACAAAAAACTTTAAAACACCTATGGGGGCTTCCCACAGGGTTTTAAAGGAATTAGATCCAAATTGGCAAACTGGCCTATCGAATTTTTTATTTAAAGGGGAAGTACTTCGACCATCGAATATTTGAATATTCGGAATACAATTAAATTCAAATTATTCCAATCAGTCGAATTTGGAAAATTCGATGGTCGAAGCAACCTCATTTGCATATTTGAAAATCGAATTTCGAATCCTTCATGTGAATTTTGTAAATCTGCCCATAAATCTATTTCCTGTGAAGGACTATGTTACACTGAATATTGTACTTTCAGTACTGTACAGGTATGGGTTCCATTATCTTGGAAACCCATTATCCAGAAAGCTCCAAAGTATGGGAAGGCCATATTCCATAGACTCCATTTCATCCAAATAATTTTTAATTTTAATTTAATTTTCAGCTTTTTTAATATTTAATTTTGAAATCTGACATGGGGCTTGGCATATTGTCTGTTTCCCAGGTGCCCCCAGTCATGTGCTCTGATAAACTTCAGTCACTCTTTACTGCTGTACTGCAAATTGGAGTGATATCACCCCTCATTCCAGCAGCCTAACAAAAGAACAATGGGACGGTAACCAGATAGCAGCTCCCTAACACAAGGTAACCGCTCCCTGGCAGATCTAAGAACAACTCAATAGTAGAATCCAGGTCCCACTGTGACTCCTTCAATTACATTGAGTAGGAGAA
>CM044437.1:46825176-46842445 GCA_024363595.1 Xenopus borealis
TATATAGGTTTCAAGAGCATTCTTTGTACATTTTCATATTCATAACTGATCAAGTATACAGAATTTGGATTAACACCAAAAGACACAGACATAATGAAATAAGCATCTATATTTTCTCAGTGGCAGAACTGTTGCAAAAAATAAACATATTTGTATTACAACCAGATATTGATCTGTGTTGCTTTTTTTTTTTCTTTCCCAACACTGAGAGAATAAACCCACATTAGAATAGAAGCAATCAGAGAGTGGGGATGCTTTTCGAGCAAAATGATTTCTAGTGTGCTTAACTGTTGTATGAGATGTAGGAAATCATTCTGTTGTCAAATCTCTGTTTTAGCTCATGCATTTAAATCAAGGATGGGTGATTAGTGCCTCTGGTTATGTGATGTTCTATTATTTTACAGGAAGGAGCAGAACCCTGTACACACATCTAAATACTGCATTCCAGATATCCCAGAGCAGCTTCTTGCCTAATTGGAGGAATGACCTTTTTCCGTCAATCTATTATAAATTAATCAATAATAGTGATCATAATTTATTTAATGAATAAATGAATGGATTGCATTATTTATATCGCCTGTGCTGACTATTATCTGAATCCTCTGCAGTGAAGTATTTAGAGAACAATTACCCACAGACATCTCCTGTGTGTATATGTATGTATGTATGTATGTATATATGTATATGTATTGTGCCCAACAAAAAATTAATTGAGCTGCATTCTAGTGTATGTGTGTATGTATGTATGTATGTGTATATATATATATATATATATATATATATATATATATATATATATATATATATATATATATATATACATACATATATACACTAGAATGCAGCTCGATTCATTTTTTATTGGGCACACGCAGGTGTGGTTTGTTATACACACTTCACACTTAACCCCAGCACTCCAATATTTAGCTATATTCTAGTGTGTTTCTGTATTATGGAGATGTGGCTCCCAAACCCAATGGTGTCTTTGGAAGAGACCATGCTTAATAAAGAGAAAAGCAGGTATAGTCTTTCTCCCTCCAAAGATATTCTCTTTTTCTTTTAGCTAGGACTGACACATGCACCTTGACGGGGCACGTCTGCTTATGCATACTTTGTAACTAAAAGTGTCTCTTTTTACTAAATGTTACCATGAGGTAATATAATTGTACATATTGGTTGTCCATGTATGGGGGCAGCTACAAGATAGCTTAAAGGGATACTGTCATGGGAATAAGTTTTTTTTCAAAATGCATCAGTTAATAGTGCTGCTCCAGTAGACTTCTGCACTGAAATCCAATTCTCAAAAGAGCATATTATATCCAATTTTGAAAAGCTGACATGGGGCTAGACATATTGTCCATTTCCCAGCTGCCCCCAGTCTGTGACTTGTGCCTGCGGAACTTCTTTCTGGCAGGTGGTTATTTCTCATATTTAATGTAACTGAATCAGTCTCAGTGGGACTTGGCTTTTACTATTTGTGTTTTTCTTAGATCTACTAGGGAGCTGTTATCTTGTGTTCCAGAGCTGCTATCTCATACCTTCCCATTGTGTTGTTGTTAAGCTGCTGGGACTCCAAATCCAACATGACTGGGGTCAGCTGGGAAAGTGACAATATGTCAAGCCCCATGTCAGATTTCAAAATTGCATATAAAAAAAATCTGTTTGCTCTTTTGAGAATGGATTTCAATGCAGAAGTCTACTGGAGCAGCACTATTAACTGATGCATTTTGAAAAAAAAAAAAAACGTTTTCCCATGAAAGTATCACTTTAATGGAAACTGGTGCTGTCCTACAAATTTTTATATGTGGCATTTATTTATATAAGGAAGAGATTACCCTCGCACACCCTGGCCGTCCAAGTAATGGGATACCCCGGTGCTCGGTGGATATAGTCTTTACTATATTATAAAATTGTACAGTTCTGTATATCCTAGTAGTGCTTTACACAAAAAGTATGGGATATATTATGTGGGATGCTTGGGACCTGGTTTTTTTTCTGTACGAGGAATCTTTTCATAATTTGGATCATTATATCTTAATGTGGGAAATTAATGTTGGTTGCTCATGCAAACATTGTTTGCAATTTGTTCGCAATAAAAATCAATGTTCGCAAAGTGCAAAATTTTGCTTCTATCCTGCAACAGTAGGATAGAGATTGTGAATTTTATTGTTTGCAGCAGTGGTGTAACTACCAGGGGTGCAGAGGGTGCAATTGCACCAGGGCCCCCACCCCCTTGGGGACCATCGGAGCTACGTTAATGGTTATGGCAGGCCGTTATCTAGGGGGGAATTTTACAGCACACATGCTATCAACACTCCAGCATGGGATTTACAGAAGTAAGGGCCCGACAGCGGGGCCCAGGTGCCCATCCTGTACCGGGGCCCACCAGGGAGAAGTTACGCCACTGGTTTGCTGTAGTGTGCAGAATATGTAATAAAACTTCTAAATAAAAAAGTTGTTAGGTTTGCTCCAAATGTTTACGCCACCTTCAAGCAGGTTTTAAAGGTTTAATATTTGTAATGCAATAAAAGCCTAATGAAGAATATTACATTGCAACCTGCAAATTTGTATTCACAAATGTGTTTTCTTTGCAAAATTGTATTGCAGTTCCCCCAAAGTCTGCTAAAAATAATTTGAACATTTTAATAAACCCAACAGGATTGGATTTCCACCATTATGGATTCAATCAGCTTAGTTGCAAGGTACTGTTTTATTATTTCAGAGAAAAGGAAAGAGTGTGTGCTGTTTGTGTATTAAAGTAATGCATAAACCAATCTTTATGGATTATGCAAGAAAATGAGACACCATGTTAGCACTGCTGTCTTGCAGTCCTGGACTCCTGTCCTGGGTTTGATTACTGGCTTAGGCGCTGCTTGCAAGGAGTCTGTATGAGTTCTCTGTGCTTCTATGGTGACCACTGTGAATTTTACAGGGACCTTACACTGTAAGCTCCACTGGGGCAGGTATCGTTGTGAATACAGGGCTGTGGAAAATATCAGCAATGTATCAATAAAAAATGTGAAGTAGAATACCCTTCTAATATATGTTAAACGTTTTGGACAGGTATTGAAAGCAGTATTTGTCTTGGTTTTCGGTGAACATCCAGAATGGAAAACCAGGTTACGGTATTTGGGCAATTACCGAACTTTGATGGGGTTCAGGCCTGGACCGGGATTCAAAATTAGCCCTGCATTTCAAGTGCATACAGCAGACTCATTTTAATCAAATACAGTAATTCAACTTTATAAGAAGTACCTGAATTTCCTTTTATTCTTTAGTAATAAAACATTACCTTGAACTTGATGCCAACTAAGATATAATTAATTCTTGGGTTTAAATAATGTTAAAATGATTTTCTGTTGAATTAAGTTATGGAAATACAAATTACAGAAAGGCCCCTAATCTGGAAACCCCCAGGTATGAGCATTCTGGATAACGGGTCCCATTCCTGTACAACTAAATAGTGAACTGTCTATGGCAGATTTCTAGTCTGGGCCTGAAGGAGTTGCAAACTTTTATCCCCTTTAATTATCAGTCCGTTGGACCATTGAAATTTATCCACACGGGCACACAGTAAAATATCTGATTCTAAAGGCTGTTGTATGTAACACAGGTTGGATGTGGCCAGTTAAATTGTTTGTCTCTGACTTTTCATTGTTTCAGGCTGCCTTTTCATTGTGTGTCTGTTTAACGCGCAGACTCTGCTTGCCTCTGCTTGCCTCTGCAATAAACATCGGCTACACTAATGTATTATCAAGCTAATTTCCTCAGTGTCGAGTGATTGTTTCTGTTGACAAAGAAAAAAAAAACAAGTCAAGGACAGGACAGAATGGTTCTGTTAACTAGCCACATAAATATTTAATTATTTAACCTTTAGAAAGTGATATTTTTTCTCCAGCATTGCAAAAACAAATTACTGCTTGTATAAATTTTATTGCAAAAATAATATTGTTTTCCTGAATAATATGGTACAATAAATGTCAGGTAGCAGAGTGTCTACTATTGCAGTGCTGTTCAGAATGAGCTTTTTGATCCTGAAAGAGAAGCAGCTCATGGAGACAATAGTGAAGATGAGCAAAATGATTTAGCACATCTTAAAATTCCATGCATTTTGATGGTTCATTGCCAATTAACAAATATGTGACAGAAGAAAGGTTTTAATAGCTATCTGAGAAAGGTTTTTTGAAATTTTCTTTTGAAATTAACCAAAAAAAAGGGATTCATCCTACCCTCCTATGAACAAACCTGCTGTGAACCATTCACTGTCATGAGATAAGGAGATTGTGTGGAAGGTGGTAAGGGACATACAGTATACAGGAAATAAAAGCTTAAAGAAGTGGTGCACCATTAAGTGAAGATTTAGTATATTATAGAATGGCTATTTTTAAGTAGCTTTTTTCAAGCAACCATGTTTTTCTTTTTTTTTTATATATTTTTTTTTATTATTTTCCTCCTTTTCTGACTCTTTCCAGCTTTCAAATGGGGGTCATTGACCCCATCTAAAAACAAATGCTTTGTAGGGCTACAAATATAATTGTACTTTTTATTTATTTATCTTTCTATTCAGGCTCTCTCCTATGCATATTCCAGTCTCTTATTCTGACCAGATGAAATTGCAAACTGAAGAGCTGCTAAATAAAAAGCTAAATAACAAAAACTGAAAACCAAATGCATATTATCTCAGAATATCCCTTTCTACAACATATTACAAGTTAACTCAAAGGGGAACAACCCCTTTAATCTATACTCTCAAAACTTTACTCCTTTTAACTCTTGGTCGGAAGCATCATTATCTCTTTATAATATAGGAGATTTCTCTTTTTTGTCTGTTCTCTTGAAACTGTATTGCATTTTGTTGGTAGTATAAAGGCATATCTTACTTTTTAATTCAAGATGATAGCAATTCCGAATATTCTGTTGTTAAACAGTTTTAGTAGACATTGTCCA
This sequence comes from Xenopus borealis, assembly GCA_024363595.1. NCBI lineage: Eukaryota > Metazoa > Chordata > Amphibia > Anura > Pipidae > Xenopus > Xenopus borealis. Next base: position 46,830,124 of record CM044437.1, read on the forward strand.
CCCAAGATGCTGCCAAAATTCTTATTCACTCTCTTATCATATCGCGTCTAGACTATTGTAACTCTGTTTTAATTGGCCTTCCCCTCCAGAAACTGTCACCTCTCCAGTCCATAATGAACACTGCTGCTAGGCTTATACACCTCAGCAACCGCTCTTCCTCTGCCATACCATTCTGCCAATCCCTGCACTGGCTTCCACTCCCCTTCAGAATTAATACTTAATAACTCTGCCCCTCCCTACATCTCTAAACTAATCTCCATTTACTCACCCAACCACAACTAATTAGTAAACTGAGAGGGGTTAACCTTGGTTAACAATCCCCTGAACAATACCTAAGGTGTTATGTATCTGACCACCAATCCTCATGGTCTGAATTGTTACCTTGGGCAGAGTTTGCCTACAATAATGCTACTCATTCCTCCACTGGGGAATCTCCTTTGTTGTCAATGGTTTAGATCCCAAAGCATTTTCCTTTTCTGGTGTTGTGTCCCCCATACCCTCTGTTAACTCTTCTAACAAACAGTTTGAAAGATTTGGTCTCAGGTGCATGACTCTCTTTCTGCAGCTATCACTGCTCAGAAAAAAGCTGCTGATGGATCCCATAGAGAGGCACCCCAGTATAAGGTAGGAGACTCTGTTTGGTTGTCTACTAAAACATCAAGCTTAAGGTCCCCTCTCTCAAGCTAGGGCCTAAGTTTATTGGTCCATATCCCATTTCTGAAATATTTAATCCTTCTTCTGTTCGTCTCAAACTTCCTGACAATTTAAATATTTCTAATTCTTTCCATGTTTTTCTTTTAAAGCCAGCTTCACAAGTCCGTCAACTGTCTGTTCCTCACCCAGTATTGTGACGGTCAGTTCAAATTTGAGGTTCAAGAGCTCCTCGATTCTCGCTTTGTGCAATGTAAGCTACAGTATTTAATTAAATGGAAGGGCTATGGCCCTGAGGAGAACTCTTGGGCTCCAGTTTGTGAAATCAGGGCTTACTGTCTCAGGAGACCGTTCCACCAAAAGTTTCCTAAGAAACCTGGGGGTCCAGTGGCCACCCTAGAGGGGGGTAATGTGATCAAATCTACTCACCCTGGTCGGCCAGAGGTGCAGCGGGGATACCCTCCATGCCGCTCCTCTTCCGCTACAATGCCGGCTTCTTCGGGCACTTTAAAATATTTAAAGTGACATTTTGGCTTTTCTCATTGCCTGTGATAGGATCTGATCCTGTGGTTCCTGAGCCTTGTGCTTTTAATATTCTTGCTTATTTTTATTCTGGTTTGACCCCTGCCAGGCTAACGACTATTCTGAACACCGAAATCTAACCCTCACCTGATTATTGACTACCTCTTCTTCTGAATCCCTCCTGTCTGATTGATCACCCGGTTTTACCCTTTGCTTGCCTGATTAAATTTTTTCTTCTGCCTGCCCCGTCCCGGCCTGTCTGACTACGATTCTGCTTCCTGTTCTGTACCTTGACCCTCTGCCATAAAGACTCTAGCAAACAGTCGTGCCCCATTGCTTGCCAGAACCTTTCGCCTTTCACCTCTTGTAAAATTCCAGGTGGCATCTGAGTAAGCTGAGAGCTCCTCCCGAAGCCAAAGGTGGTCACACTACTGGTGAAGCACGAGCCGAGACCAGGGTGCTTGGCATTAGTTCTGGTGTTGGGTGCTGACCGTGACAGCTGCTTTAACCTTCCAGCTAGAAAGTAAACATGGTAGCCTTTCTTCCTAGCCACAAGCATATATCTAGTTTTGACATTTACGTTGTTCAAAAATATTTTCCCTTTATAATACCTTCACCTTCTGCTCTGCCAGTTAAAGCATAGGTATCGGCCAGCACATTCCCTTTCCCAATATTCCTTTAGACTTTTCCCAGAAGAGAGAGGCAACAATTACTGTAACTATTTCAGAGAATCCAAACTGTCATATTTACACCAACAAAAGATTTCGCATTGCCATCACTAGCCTATGGGGGAAATAAAGCTTTTTCCAAAAGATCTCTTGTTAATTTATCCGCCACTTATTTCTGGCAGATGCCCATTCTCAATAAAATACCTTATTGCCCTCCTGTTTTGAGAAGAAAACTGTTTTGTTCTGTCAAAGTGGTCAGTCTATTGCCTTGGCTTCGTGGTGAACCCAATTTATTGTGTTTGAAGTAATTTCCCACACCAACAATAATAAAAAAACATGATCATACTTCTTGCAGCAGGCGAACATAACACCTCACCAGTCGAGCTACCCTACAATAACCTGCCATTCACAGACACAAAGCAAACAATATTATATGGGTTTCTAAGCAGAGACAGGAAAGGGTTCACTGCTGAGCACTATTTTTCATGATTCCATAAACCATTATTTTCCAGGCCTCAGGGGAATGATATACGACTATTCTTAAAATAACCATGTTCATAAAGTTTAGCAAGTATACTACCGACGCTTCTTTTCATTATGGAAATATTTCACTCACAAAATAAAGAAATCATTTCAGACTGCCTAATTATGCTTGGAAGTAAATCTAATCTTTGTATTATTAAAAGGCAAACAGTATTTAAATACACAGAATTCTTGCAAATGCAATAAGGAACACTGAGTAGGTTTCACATCAAGTCCATTACTGCTTCTCTGTTACTGTTTGTAACAACCTAAAAATAATAGAAATTTCATTATAAAAAAGGAAAGATTACATTTATATTTCAGTACAGGAGGCTGAGCACCAGCCATAATGAACATTGTTTGCCAACTACATGCAGTGAAATCAGATTTTTCTGGAGTAAACTGGATGTCAACGTGACATAAGAGAAGACTGCACATAATTTAAAACTGAGTGGGAAAGGTAGAAACTTGTTATATTTATTTCCAAGTTGATGAAATCTTATTTGTTTTTATGGAAGCAGCATTTTTTTTTTTTTATTGTTCTTAGGTTTGCACATGGTGGCCTTTAGGCACTATTGTGCAGTTTATCCTTTCCCATCAGTTAAGAGCTGTTATTATTGGCACATTTTATGGCAAAAAGCAAGTCGTCGTCATGTCTGAACATAAGCACCACTATGTAAAATTTGGTGCAATACAACTAATTTTTCGTTTGCGCGCAATTACGATATGCTTTGCAACTCAGCCGATTACCAAAAAAAATATTGTGCCATTTGATGTTTGCTCAGCAAATGTAATACAGTGATAAGTATTAATAACATAACAGTTACTTTGAAGTGATCTCGAGTGTGCAACACATAAATAATCTTTGCAACAGAGTAACTAACTGTGCAAAGAACATGAATGCATTATGTAATGCCCATTTCTACCCTTGTTTTTTGAATATGCATTCCATTTCAGTGATTTATTTACATAAAGGCAACAGGCTAGAGCTAGCTTAAAGGAACAGTAACACCAAAAAATGAATGTGGTTTAAAGAAATTACAATATAATGTACTTTTGTCCCATATTGGTAAACTGCTGTGTATCCTGTGCTTGAATGGCTGCCCCCTGGGCTACACAGCAGTTTGTTTATATAAACTATAGTAATGTTTCTGAAGCAAACACAATGCTTTTACCTGTTCAGGCCAACTGTACATTATACTGTCATTGCTTTAAAACACATACATTTTTTGGTGTTACTGTTCCTCTAAGTCTGCTACAGTCTTTTTCCTTTATGCAAATAAAACACTGAAATGGAATGAATAATCACAAAATAAGGATAAGAAATACAGTTTTTTCTTGGAGTTACTGTTCCTTTAACCTAAGCACAAAGATCCACACCCATTTCCATTAATATGAAGGCTATGCAGTATGAACTGCCATGCAGTGTGCACAGTATACCCTTTAGATGCAAATATCCTTGTAGTGTTTTTGATGTAGTTTTTAGCATAACCTTCGCTAAAGAGGGAGTTGATTGGTTGCAAGTTGAAGTTAGCATTTTTCATGATTACATCAATTCCAGCACATGATGTTAAAATAGCATTAGTATGCAGTTTTCTTAGCACCAATCTGTTTTGCAGGGTTCTCTAGCATCAACAGGCACACTTGCATACAAACTGGCAGAATAGGCACAATGGTGCTTAGTGCAAAAACAATGCTTGGACCTAAGTGGATTGTGCAACATGCGCAACATTTGCAACCACTTTAGTAAGACAGCACTTGCAGCTTTGCTCCTAAATGACCTTTATAAAGTATCTGTAATAGAGGAGGAAGCCCTGTATCATCCACTAATTGACTGTAGATAAAGGGATCACTCACAGTAAATGGATTAGTACCTTCCTAACAACTGAAGTAATGTTTACAGTTTTCCTGTGCAAATCTATTTGAATGTCATTGCAAGTCACCTGAGCTGCAGTGCCATGGAAAACAAACGAAGATCAAACTACTAAGTGAATTGCCATCACATAAATATGTTTAGGTCTGGAATTGCATTGCTCATAGATGGTCTCTTTCTCCAAATGTACATGTTAACCCCCCTCCAAATGAAACAGAGTGCACACACATACACACACACATACTGATATTATGTTTCTACAAGAAATTATCTAAGCCCCTCTTGGTGTGATGTCTGAATCAGACACCGCAAAATAATCCTGCAGTGCATTCAACAACCTCATTGTGAGGAACCACCTATGCTGCTTTTTTGAAGGGGTGGCCTCTTGCTTTAAGAAAATAACCATAAGGTATACCTTCCAGCATCTTTTAACCTATAATAATAATAATATATTGGGGGTTCTAGTCCAGCCACAACTGAGCAAAGTGTGTCTGAGCAAAGGCATTTATATCCTTTTTTTTTTAACAACTATATTGTTGTTTATTGTGAAATATTAATGCTCCCAACAAAGACTATATTCATGGCAGAAATCCTTACAAAGTACATAAACAAGCCCATAAATATTCATGTATGTGTGTTTATGGCATCTGTGTAAATGCATTTGGAATTTATTTATGAGATGGCATTTATGTAAAAGCCTGTCTGCCATTTAAAGTTTTCTTTAATCTGCATTTTATTTAAACAAATCAGAGAGGGAGAAGATTATCAAAATAGTAACAGAGCTACAACTGATTTTGCTGTCAACAAATCGCACCAAAAAATCTGTGGCATTAAAAAAAAAAAAAATTACACCTTTTTACATTTTTTGTGGTTTGATATACCCTGAATGCCTGTTGAAATGAATAATGTACTGTATAAACGATCAGGTGTAAAAAATCCTCGGTTCTAAACTTAACGTAGTGAATGAATAAGGGAAAGATAGAAGCCACACTTTTCACATACCTTGTCCCTTTTGTTTTATGTCTGTCCCTATTCAACGTTCTGCAGCACCTTTCTGAAAGGTTTAAATCCAAATGGGGTTTCAGCTGTGTTAATTCTAAATCTTACCTTTTAATGTGGGCACATTCAGTGCTATCTTTTTTCCTCTTAGTATTAAACAGTAACCTGCTCTAAATCTATGTGGGTTAGCCAGATATTTAGGTTTATTACTGTATTTGGCAAAGGCAGAGGCTTAAAGAAATAGCAAACGCCGGCAAGCGTGCAATGTATTCCCAGGTGCTAGTAATATGTCCCTCTTCTTGTGATTGGAAATCCTGCTGTTCCCTGCTATCTAAACATGGGCTTTGCTCTCATCCATTAATCAGGATGGTCTCTCTCTGGATTATTTCTTGCAAAACTTAGGTTCCTTGCTGAGCATCTCAGAGATATTGCTTTAAAGATGTGCCCTTCACACATGGACTCTCTGTTTCCAGCAGGGGTTTAACCTGATAATTAAGCTCAGTTGCAGCAAAGGAAGGTCACAAAAATGAAAGCAAAAAGAGCATGTATTATTTATGTGTATGATGAAGGACTTGGCATATTAACCAAATGCTTTTAACAATAACAAGAAAGTTAGAAAATATGGATTGTCACTTAGCTGCTCTAAACAACCTTTATGTGCATAAAAATTAGTATTGCAATTTTACATGAACTGAACTCATTGTATGTCCTGTGACCAATTGTGATCAGTTAATGAAGATCTAGTCATTAGCGCAACTCCTTATACACTCTATTATCTTCATGGTGAATACAGCTCAAGGCTTGGAAACATAATCATGGGGGTTATTTCTCAAATGTTTTCAAGATTGGGAAGCCCACTTATTTATAACAGTCAAATTTCTAATATTTGAATGAATAGTTCTGACCTGAAAATTTTTTTTTAATTGTATTTGAATCGTATTTGAAATTTCAAACTAGGTCAAAAATTTGTTCTAAACCCTAATTTTTTTTTTATTCCTGTTTTGATCTGTAACTGGGATAATGAGTGCTAGCAAGATTGAAGGTCTGACCCAGTGCACATGTATGCAGATTTGGAACAACAGATCCAAAATGCTTACCTCTGTGGTGGATGTGAGCAAATTGCCACTTTGGAGGCTCGAGTTAAAGCACTAGAGGAACAAATTGCAACACTGCGGTCAATTGACAATCTTAAAAGGAGTCTCTTGCTCACTGAGCTGGACCTAGTGGGTTTAGATTCTTTGGGGGGAACAGAACAGCAGCAGGATGTTGAGGCAGCTATCTGGGTGACAGACAAATCTAAGGTGAGCAAAAGGAAAAGGGAGACTGATCCTGGGTTTATACATCCCAACAGCTTTGCCAGATTGTGTGAAGATGATGCAAATGTGAACTCTGGATTGGCAATTCTAGATTGGGCTGAACTCTCTAACAGCCGGGAGACAAGTTTCTCTAGTAGTGGTGGGGAAGGAGAGCAGGCTTAGCAGATTGTTGTTGTAGGGTATTCAATTATTAGGAAAGGGGATAGGGTAATCTGTCATCCGGATCGCTACAACCGAGCAGTTTGCCTACCTGGATGCCAAGGTTTGGCATGTGGTTGATCGGGTAGACAAGTTATTGGGTGGGGCTGGGCATGACCCAACAGTCTTAGTACATATTGGTACTAATGATGAGATAAAAGGTAGACAGAAGACCTTAAAGTGTGAGTTCAGGGATCTAGGCTCTAAGATTAAGGGAAGGTCTTCCAATGTATTTTTTTTTTCCGGAAATTGTGCCTGTGCCACGTGCAAGTTTAGGGAGACAGCGGGAGCTTAGGGAGTTAAATTATATAATATGATATAAATGAGCTGGAGAGAGTGCAGAGGCGTGCAACTAAAGGTTGTGGAAGGCACTGCCGGGTGATGTTGTGATGGCTTATTCTGTTGATGCTTTTAAAAGGGGCTTGGATGATTTTTTGGACAGACATAATATCAAAGGCTATTTTGATACTAAATTGTACAGTTAGTATAGCTATGGGCATATACTGTTTGTGTGAAAGATTGGGGGGTGGTGTATGCTGGGTTTGTGTGAAAGAGTGGGGGGTGTATGCTGGGTTTTAATTTGGAGGGGACTTTGTCTTTTTTCAACTCAATTTAATTATGTGACTATGTATTTGAAAAAAAACCTTGAATGTCAGGAAGGCTAGTAACATCTGCAAATGGCTCAATGTACCTCTGTAATTTATTTGTACATGAAGTCGCCAGGTTATGAATATTGGTGAATATTCTAATTTGGACTATTTCCATGGTCGAGGTGTGATAAATCTCATATTCGAATTTACATTCAAATAGTGCAATTAAAATTTGAATATGTGAATTTTGAGACCAAAAAAAAAATTGAAAATCTTAATTATATAACCTCTAATAAATCTGACCCTTTATATACCCCGATGCTACAAAAATCCTGAATAAAATGAGGTAAATTTAAATTTTAGTAATAACCCCTTAAATCATGTGTTTAACTTTTCAGCTTTCGTAAAAATAGAACTGTTAATTTAAAGGATATGCCATGGAAAGACTCAATTTACTAAACCCTGTAAATCTTTGCATACAAAAACCTGAATAAATTATTGCTAAATATTCTATCACCATGAAAAAACTTGTGAATATTTTGATAAAGAATTGTTTCTCCGCATTTGCTGAAATTAACTCAGCATAATATTTTACTATTTTATTTTTTCTATTTTACTATTTGGCAAAGGGGCCTAAAGACAAAAATGTTGGCATAATATTAGCAAAAATGTATCTCTACCTTTGTAATGGCAGTTAAATACATTTTTGCCAGAACATTCTGAGGGGCAGGACAAAGCCAGTCAGTGAGCTATCTTGTGACATGACAGGTGCCTATTGGCTGTATATTTTTAATTTCTGTAAATGTATGATTCTATTGGCAGGGGTTCAGTTTCATTGTGATTGGCTACAGTTAATTGTGCATTTATACGATGCAGACAGATTGATTGGTAAAAGGTGTTTAAATATGAAAATATTGGTTGGGGGTAAGACTTGTAACTGGATGGACTGAACTGTGGATTTATATGATGCATACATGTTTGATTAGGTAAAATGTGTTTATGTTGTTGATGGTATCATCAAAATCACACAAAGTGTATTACTTTTGAAGATGTGACTATAAATGTGGCTATGAAAGTGTCCATACTAAATGTCATAATGAACACCTCAAAACAAGAATAAATATTCGCAAACTTATTTTGTCGCCAGAAAATTCAAAACTTGCTGACATTAACCTAAAGTAAGCTGGGATGTTAGCGCAGTTAAATCAATCACATTGATTTCAAAGGGCATCAGGTTTAGTAAACGTGTTTGTGGCAACTAATTTGACAGGAAAATATCTGCAGCGCAAAAAGATGGACACATTTACCATGGTTTCAGTGCTGACAGGTGGGTCATACAAAACCTTTCATCAGGCAGAAGTGCAGGAGTGGCAATCACAAGTTTCCAAAATGATTCACAGAAGCCTCACCGCAGTACTACTATGATTAAGTAGAGTTGTTCTCTCATTTCCAGTAAGTGCCTTGCACAGGCTGGATTAGAGACGCATCATATTTAAAAATTCCAGATAAAAATGAAATCCCTATTCTTCATTCAACTACTGCTTATAGGAAGATATCTTTATTTAGAAATGTATATATAAAAGCTAAAATAAATCATCAGAGATAATAACAAGAAGAAGCATGGTATTCAAGCAGGACTGGTACCACAAATATTATAATGAATAATGGAAGAAAAATACAGAATGATGCAATTATAGCAGAAATGCCTTTTATGTTAATTATATCAATAGACAGGTTTTCATAAAGGAGCCCGATAGTTCTCCAATGTTAGCCAAGTTCTATGGTGATACCAGCACACTAATAAAAAACTGTTCTTATTTGTTTATGTATTATTCATTGTTTCTCACAGAGGCTACACATAAAAACATAATGATATCACATCTGTACAATAAAGAAATTTAAACCGCTGTATAAAAAGTCAGGATATACTGATTCCGGGATTTTTCTTATTTAACTAAATACCGAACTACTTGATCAAAAATAAAAAAAAAAAGATATGATTGATCCAACCAAACATAAACCCAGCAAATTTAAATTAAAAAAAAAATTGCATTTTTTGCCATGAATCTTTGCAAAACCTCAGTTTTGAAAGGTAAATATTCAGCCCCTAAGTGTTCATTAGAATCAAATTTCGATCCAATTATGGTGAAATGACTGCTGCCAATTTTCTCATATAAACTTTGCTTAAAAGGCTTATATTTACAAAGAAAGTTGGTAGAGGGTTGGAGAGGGATGTCCACATGCTTTCCCCCCTGCCCATCTCTAATGAATACAGTACTGCTTAACATGTTATTAATAAATAAGTATGGTAGAAATATTGAACAATATGTTATATGGGGGTTTGGTAAAAGCCCAGGGCAACCACAGCCCATTAGTAGTGACAATCTGTACCAACTAGTCTTGACACCTTTTGGCTCCTTTCTTACCATCCAGATGGGAGGTAACCCTAGTGTCTCCACATATGTTGCAGAAACTCTCCTTATTCTGATATCTTGAAATGGGAATCTGATGTAACCTGCTAATCTGTTTAATAATTAGCTGTGGCATCAGCTTCTATTTCAGACAAACCTTCATTTTACAGGGGCCCATAGCTCACTGATAATGTACCCAGAGTGCACTAAGAACTCCTTAGATCACAAAATCCAAGATGATGAGCTCTTGTGTAGCGATGGGTGAATCTACCCCATTTCGCCGAAAAATTCGTGAATTTCTATCGAAATTCGCAAATTGGCGAAAAAATCTACCAAGCGTTCCTGGTGCGCGTCGCGTCAAAAAAAATGCGCGACTCGTTTTTTTCAGTGGATTTTCGCTGGCGTTTCGCGAAATTATTCGCCAGCAGCGAATCGTGGGAGTTCGCCGCAAATTCGCCCCTGGCGAATAAATTTGCCCATCACTACTCTTGTGCACAACTTTGAAGGCCTAAATAAATGAATTGTATGGAAATTCTGAAACTTTAGACTAGTGCAGTAAGTTTAATAAATAAAATATAGTGTTTCTAGTGATAATCATTTTAGTCATACGTATGTCTAGTCTTATGACTAGCATTTCTAGCCATATTTAAAATAACATTCACATTTTTCAATGTAATACTGGGGCTTATAGGACACGTGGATACCTGCCAATTTTTGACCCCCCAAATGATGAAGGTTTATTGCATACACTGCTAACTACAAAATGTGTCATATTTTCCAATGGTGGTTAAGGTTCTGAGAGTTTGCAAAGCAAACTTTATATCTCTGCAAAAGAAACATAATTCACACAGAGGCAAAGAGGATTGAGCATATTTTTTCTGCTAACAATTGTTACTACATGCCCTCATTAAAGTGATAACATGACCTTGGGTATATCAAGGTTTAATGGTTTCTAGTATGTTATATGTCATTTAGGTCAATCTAATCTAGAATGAAGATGTATGCTGTCATACTGCAAATGCTTTTCATAAGGTGCTTCACTAAGATTTCTCAATGTCACTGTATGGTTCTTTTATGGCTGAAGAACTTTCTAGCAAAAAGTGTATTTACCTTTTAGCACAGTCAAAATTAGACTTAGTGCTATGTTTGGACAGCATACCAATATGTTTCACTCACCTGGCAAACAATTCTCGCTTAGCGCACTCCAGATGCTTTTCTGCTTTGGATCATCTCTGTATGCTTTTTATCTAACACAAGTAACTCAAAACAACTGAACTTGCTGAGAAATTTTAATGAAGACGTCTCACTGCTCATCCGAGCAGCTTCTTCAGTTCAACTGACTGGTGTAGTGGAGTTCTCGGCATATAGACTCGTCCAACAATCCAATCACAATGGCACATTGTAACTCTTTAGAGAGGTGACATCTGAAATTCCCAGAGGTGTTGATTATGTGTAGTTGCATGACACATTGGTAATCCTATCACAGTAACTACGCAGAATCAACACCACTGTGAATTTCAGATGTCACCTCTCTGAAGAGTTACAATGTTCCATTGTGATTGGATTGTTGGAGGAGTCTATATACCGAGAACTCCCCTACACCAGTCAGTTGAACTGAAAAAGCTGCTTGAATGTGCAGTGAAACTTCTTCATTAAAATTTCTCAGCAAGTTCAGTTGTTTTTAGTTACTTGTGTTAGATATACCATGACCTGGTTGAATGAGACTCTTCATAGTCATGTGTGCTTTTTAATTGTTTTTTATGCTCTTCTTTGTGAATCTCTTTGTAGTTCCTACTCATTTAGAATCATGCCCCCAAATTCAGTCCAATATTTAGTCAGGAACTCAGAGTAAGGCTACATGAAAATAATGTTTGATCGCATTCTGTTAATACCAGGGCATCCAGAGCAAAAACAATACTGTAAGGAGAATAGAAGTCATAGAAAAGTTTCACATACAAAGCTGAAAACCGGTTATCAAATATTTTTCCCTGATAAATTATTTCTTATATATGGTAGATCTTTAGCATGCTAGATTTCTCTGCTGAGTGGTAAAATTCAGCTACAAGCAAGTGCTAAAAGCATCCTACTTTTGAAGTTATTGAAAAAAAAAATTGTTAGCTAAAAGCTAACGCTTTGACATAAGTAGGGAAAGTGAAATGCAACATTGATTTCCCAAGCGTCTGAAAGGTATATCATATAACAGTGAAATAAAATTGTCAAACCGGAAAATGTTTATCTGAATATTTTCTTATTTTATAAATAAAATGTTCATATCCACTCCAGACTGTTACAAAGTCAACAGAAAAAGTATCTTTTTACAGAATAGTATTAACTTCATGTAGAAGTACAGATGATATTTCATTACCAAATGCCTTCTCTTGCACAAACATAAACTACACCTTATTGCATTTGCTTGTCTTTTCTGAAACCAAGACAGAGTATTATGTAATAGCATTTTTATTTGGTTTGTGTTTTTGTGTGAAACTGAAATGTCATTTTTTTTAAAAAAACAAACTGCATCACTGTTAGCAGTCAAAAGCAGAATCTCATTATGGATCTCTTAAGCAGGGCC
>CM044437.1:46847146-46858111 GCA_024363595.1 Xenopus borealis
AAAAAAAAAAAAAAAAAATATGGGAAATTTCAGCACATCTTTTGGTGAAGCAAAATCGTAGCCATTCATATCATACGTAAACAATACATCAATTTATGTCTTGTCAAAGAGGGGCATATACATCTGTACAAAGAAGGGGTCAGTGTTACAGCTCTCTGCCTAAAAGCAATAAACTAAATTACAGTAGAACCCCTGTTTTACATTTTTCAGAGGACCAGGAAATAATTAGGTAAAATCTGGCAAAATGTAAAATCAGGAAAATGTGTTAAAGTTTCTTTCTTTTCAAGTACTGAAAGGATATAAGTACAGTTTTTCTTTGAGATACAATATTTACTGTGTTAATAACAAGCGTTAGGGTAGGGACAGACAGGGAGATTCGGGGAGATTCTGTCGCCTAGCGTTTTTAGCAGGCGACAATCTCCCCGAATTTTCTTTTCCCTGTCTGCCGCTAGTATAAGTGACAAAGCGCCAGCGCCTGTGCACACGCTGCGCAGCGATTTCTGGAATCGCCCGAAGATACTTTGTGAGGAAACTTCGGGCGATTCCGGAAATCGCCACGCAGCGTGTGCGCTGGCGCTTTGTCACTTATACTAGCGGCAGACAGGGAGAAGGAAATTCGGGGAGATTGTCGCCTGCTAAAAACGCCAGGCGACAGAATCTCCCCGAATCTCCCTGTCTGTCCCTACCCTTAAGCATTGCAGCATTAATGTTACACTATGGGGGGCATGTGCAATTTTTTTGTGCAGTTTTTGGGTACATCAGGACAAAATTGTGATGTACAATCCGGGTAAACTTTACTTAAAATCAGGGACATACACCCATTGAAATGCATTATAAATTGTTGGTACCACAAATAAAAAAAGCAAAATGCAGAAAATCAGGTGACTTAAAACCGAGGTTTCACTGTATCACTCCCAGAAAAGTTTACAGACCTTTTTTAGAAGATAGCAGTACTAAAGATCCCAGCTTTAATTCATAATACAGGTATAGAATCCGCAAATCCATTATCCAGATAGTTCTGAATTATGGAAAGGGTGCCTCTCATAGACTCCATTTTATCAAAGTGATCCAAATTTTAAAAGAATTCCCTTTTTTCCGTAATAATATCTTGTACTTGATCCCAACTGAGATATAAATAACTTATATAGAACTAATCCATTAAGTTTATTAAATGTTTACATGATTTTCTAGTAGACTTAAGTTATTAAGATCCAAATAACTGAACGATCCATTACTCCCCACTTTCCACACATTCTGGATAACAGGTCCCATATCTGTACTGAAAACCTGCATAGGCTTTAGATCATATTAAAACTAAAGCTTTCCTCCACAACCTGCCTAATGTACTTTTACAATCTGTTCCATTTAGGGAGATACCTATGGTCACTTTGTATAGATGTGACTCTTCAAGGAGGATGTTGTTGGATTTATTTTTAATCTCTCTGAGAAAATAAAAGTCGTGGCACAATTAGAATCTTATTGACTTGAGGTATTTTTCTGCTTTGAGATGAACCGTAAATGCAGAATTTTAGGAGCTTTGCAATTCCTTTGTCTCTAAATGTTTAATGATGATACGGTTATTACTTGCCAGAGTGTTTATCTGTGTGAACAGAAAGAACAGCCAATGAGAAAAAAGATTCATTTTGCATTTATTTGGGTACATTTTCTGTATATGCTTTTGCTACACTTCCCATATTGAACTGCTATTAATAGAGCCTCATATATCGATTGCTCAAACCGTTGCCCTTGGAAGAGGTTCGTTTTTATCTCTGTTTTTCTTAACCAACTACATATTCATATTCCCAAGGTAAACTTTCTTTTTCCCTTCTCTTGCATATTCTATGTTCAGCTTCAGAGTCTTGGATCAGATATGTACCTGCATTATACACCCCTGTGCACATTTTGCTACTTCAGAAAGCAAATGCAGCAAAGTCTATAAAAATACTGTATTTCTGGTATGCAAAAACAGCAAGAATCTCAAGCTATTTCACTCACTGGAGAAAAAAAGGAGGGAAAGGGTGTGTGCAAAAATAGATATATATTTTTTTTTTTACTGTATCAACAAACAGGAAGAATGAGTAGGAGGCTGTGATAAGACTTAGATAGTGTTAGTATTTATTTTTGTATCTCTACTCTCTTTCACTGCTGATTGTTAGTGATGGGCGAATTTATTCTCCAGGGGCGAATTCGCGGCGAATTCCCGCGATTCGCAGCTGGCGAATACATTTGCGAAACACCAGCAAAAATTTGCCTGGCGAAAAAAAGGGTCGTGCGGCGAAAACGATGCAACGCGCATTGAAAATGACGTGACGCGACTAAAACGACGTGACGCGCGCAGAATTTTTTCGCCAATTCGCGAATTTCGCTGGAAATTTGAAAATTTTTCGCCGAATCGAAACTGGGTAGATTCGCCCATCACTACTGATTGTCTCCTTGAAAATGTATTTAAACAAATACAATTGCATCCAAGAGCTGCATAATTCATGCTGGTGGGTTTAGACTTGGGGAAGAAGCTCTGTATACTGAAAAAATAATAAGCATGCCCCACTGAAACTTGTGTGTGTCAAGTGAACTACTTAAGATCACCCACTCTTTTGCTCCACTCTCCTAACTGCTTCTTTTCAGTTTCCATACATTATGCTTTTGGTAACCTTTGGGACCAGTAACATCAAGAAATGAAAGGTAGTTATCAAAAACCTGCATATAATTTACCATTAACTTTATAAACTCATTAATCAAAGTATCCCCCAATTTCTTTCACTGACTTCTTAATATTCCTGAACTTGTGTGGTTGGCACATCTTAATCACTCAGCTTCCTGACAATCATTTTTCCCCCAACTAAAAAAATAAAAATGTTTTCAAGGTTTTAGGTGCCAAGCTTTTTTGTTTATTTGAAACCCCCACTTGGGGAACAAATTGTCATCAAGCCAAGGTATTGGATGTGGAAACCACATGTAAGTTTAGGATTTTAGTACCTAAATGCTCAGAGATTTGAGCATTAGTAAATATATAAGCCCCTTAGAGTATTCAATTTCTCTAAACCAATTAATTAAACTGTGAGAATAAAATCTATCTTGTGCAATGCATGGGGCAATCATTAAAATATTTACATCTCAGTGGAGAAAAATATTGAAAAGGTTTGCACTGGACTGGACCAATATATTTTTTTTTTGGTAATTTGAAAAAAAGTAAAATAAAAAGGCAATGCTAAATCTGACCGTCTGTTGACTTCAGAAGTTGCATTACCAATCTTTTAATTAAACTTCTTTGAAGTAAAAGAGATTCCTGTGTTGGATCCTGTTGATCCACCATTCATCTTTATTTGTTATTGTTGATGTATGTAGTGTTATTTCGTTTGCCAGCTAGTTCATATCCTAACTAAATACTCTTACTAAAATGTGTCTGTGTGAGGCCTGACTAAATCAAACCCAGCAGCTCATAATCAAAGCTCTCAGCGAGGCGCTGATTTAGTCAAACAGAAACAACTGATGAGGTGATGGAAGTAGCGGCATTCGTTGTATCTCATGGGTCACTGGTTCATCTATTTGAGATGAGAGGGTCAACTTCTAAGTTCTAAGAATCCTTAACAAAAACACAGTTGGTGGACCTTTTAGGTTGCAGCTCCCTGCCATGGATCTCATTTCATATTGTGGATGATAGGAATGTATCTCTGTTTTGTTTTTGGACTGCACTTGTTTTGCAACTCATAATATCCACCCTTCAACAAAAACATAGACTGTTACCATTGTTTCTGCATTTAATCTTGTGATATTGATAGTTAAATAGTAATGGCATTGCTTTAAATTACAATGTGTAACTTAATTTATTTACGCTATCACTAATATTGTCTAGTTTAATGTCTCTCCTTTTCAGAAGCAGCAAAGCATGACTCACAACCTTAAGCATTTGGAAGTCCTTGGAGAATATTCCTTTTTTTTTTAAAGAATAAAATGGTGATTCCTGTTCTACATATTTTAATTATCCCATGATTGAACATTAACCTTATATAAGGATTTCCGCTAGCTTTGTTATACTTATTACTTAGCCGCCCAGATTTATGTGAGACCTGGAGAACCAACTGTTTTCTTTCCATGAAGCAAATTCATGTCATACAATGCCTCCCAATATGTATTCAGGAAACACAGCATACTAATGTCCTACAACATGAGGGAATAAATGGCTTCTCTAAAGGGCAAGTCAACCCCAAATTTAAAAATTTGCCTAATAAAGGAAAACCTCATTCTAAGCAGCATCTACAAGGGGTGAAATTCTAAGCAACTTTCCAATATTCATGTATTCAAGATTTGAGAATCTTCATAGTTATATTTTCCAATATTCATGTATTAAACATTTTCAGTGCTGTCAAAATTATTTATAATTAGTGATGGGCGAATCTCACCCGTTTCGCTTAGCCGAAAAATTTGCGAATTCGCCCGTAGTTTTTGACGCACATTGCGTCGTTTCCATCGCGTCGCATCATTTTCGACGCGTCGCATCAAAAACGACGCGCAACTCTTTTTTTGCTGAATTTTCGCTGGCGAATTTTTTCTGCCGTAACACAAATTTATTCGCCAGTGGCGAATCACGGGAATTTGCCGCAAATTCGCCCCTGGCGAATAAATTCGCCCATCACTATTTACAATAACAATTGCAGTATTTGCATAACTCCTGGTAGTTACTTTTTAAACAATGTTGCAAAAGTCTTGGGTCTCCAGCAAAGACAGATCTGTTAATCAGCTTTCTTGTCTTACATTGTATCAATAGTCTGAGCCATCAGGACAAAGATTAGACAGGGTCAGACATAATAATCAATAGAAATAATATACAAATAACCGTAAATAATAAATGTAGAAAATGTGTAATGAATGCATATTGCAAAGCTGCTTAAAATTGTTTTCTTTTATTTGGTGTTGACTCTCCCATTAAATGTACGAAATGCAAAGCATGCAAGAAAAAAAAAGTATCTTGCTTTGTTTCAAATATCACAAGAAACTTAATTTTAATGAAACAATAACTTTGGAAACAAGGAATGTAATTTATTTATTGGAACTGCAATGGATTTTTATTAAAGGTCGGGTTGAGTTTTTCCC
The DNA here is from genome assembly GCA_024363595.1 of Xenopus borealis. Lineage (NCBI taxonomy): Eukaryota > Metazoa > Chordata > Amphibia > Anura > Pipidae > Xenopus > Xenopus borealis. The sequence continues at coordinate 46,852,238 of CM044437.1, forward strand.
AGGTTTTTCAAGGTAGTTACAGTAAAAAGAAAAAAAAATTGGAGGAAATTTATAATGCACCAAAGCTGGAAAAAGCCTGAATCCAAAAATGTTCCAGCTAAAACATATCACAATCATGTAGAAGCCAATAACATGAACTATTGGAAGATGTTTTTAGCCTTTGTGATTTGTTTTTTTAATGTGGGCCTATGTTTTGTGAACATATCAGAGATATTAAAAAAAAGACTAACTACACATATCGTGTCCACACATTTTAAAGAAAAACATGGACGTGATCTAAAGAAAGTGGCATGGAGGGGGGGTAATATATGCATAGCATCTCCCAAGAAGAAATCCAGTGGATATACAGTATGCACTTAAAGGGAAATGGGAAAAACATGGGAAAACATTTTTTTTTGTTTTTTTTAAACATATAAGTTAATAGTGCAGTTCCAGCAGACTTCTGTACTGTAATCCATTTCTCAAAAGAGCAAACAGATTTTTTTATATTTCATTTTTGAAATCTGACATGGGGCTAGCCATTTTGTCAATTTCCCAGCTGCCCCAGTCATGTGACTTGTGCCAGCACTTTAGGAGGGAACTGCTTTCTGGCAGGCTGTTGTTTTTCCTTCTCAATGTAACTGAATAGTACACAGTGGGACATGGGTTTTCCTATTGAGTGCTGTTCTTAGATCTACCAGGCAGCTGTTATCTGGTTTCTGCTCATCCAGAACCTTTTAGCTTTGCTCCTCTCTCAATTAAGACCTGGCGGCATCCAATTAGCCGAGTGGTCCTCCCAAGGTGAAAGTGTGGCTGTTCTAGGCAGAAATGAGAGCCAAGACCAGGGAGCTTTTTGTGGTTTCTAAATTTAGGGTGCCGTTCGTGACCACCTCTGTTACAGTACTTTATTATATTTGAATATAATTTTTTTTCTATATTTATTATACTATTCTATTTCAGTGGACAATATACATACAATAACATGATCTTTTTTGCATCAGCCAATTTTTTTAAATTACAGAAGTATCGTACCTTGATTGTGTGCAAACGTACATTTGTATAGAAGTGCTTCTTCACCACCAGAAAAAAAATTATATTTATTCAATTTACTAATATTTTAATTTCATATTTCTGCACAGTTAATTGCATTAATTGTGCACACACGCACGCCTCTCTCTCTCTCTCTCTCTCTATCTATATATATATATATATATATATATATATATTCTGTCTTTATTGTCTGTGTTTAGATAACTATTCATTATTGTATCTGCAACTTAAGTGGCATAGTCCTCTAGACATCAAGTCTGAAGTTGCTTATCTCTCCATGTTTATGTTCGCGTTGAACTTAGTTACTCACTATGTCCCTGCAGAAGGATCCATGACAAGCAAGGTAACAATGATTTCCAATATGATTTGGTATTACTGTTTACTCACTATTTGACCACTAGAAGCAATTTTAAACTTTGCATTCTTTTCAAATATTTCTCATTGATAACAACCCAAATAAGTTGCTTATTTTAAAGTCACTTAAGTCATTTCACGTGATACATTTTTTCTTTATCAAGCTTTGTATATTTAGGGCAATGCAGGTTAGCCACATTAATTTACTGTGCAATAAGAAATTTCACTTTGCGGTATTTCTATTTTGCTGGTGCAGAATTTCCATTGATTCTTCCTTAACCAGCTGAGAAAAATCATTTATAGCTTGCAGTCATGAAGAAAGAAACGCAGATTATAATGGTTTAAGATAACAAGCTTTCTGTATCCCACAGGTCACGTCCCGATGGTAGACAGTAAGCAGTAACGCTAGATCCAGACATATGTAGCTCTCTCCCTTGTTCTTCTTTTCCTTCAACTGCAAGGGAAATTGAGTTGTGCACATTCATATATTTGTTGCAATTAATGTTGGCATGTTGTTCAAGAAATTAAGATTGTAATTTATTAAATCAATTAGGATTATAAAGTTGCAGAAGGGATGTAAACAAGGAAAAATGAACAAGTAAATAATAACGAAAACACCATAAACATTATTGCTCATTTGAAAACAATAATAACTCATCAATACAAAATTATTGGCTCACCAAATGCTGTAATATATCATTGCCAATTTTAGTCTGAGGCTGGGAGATGCATTTTTTCAAGGGGTACTGACACAGTTTGCATTTTCTGTGTATTCTCATTTATTCTTTTTCACACTGTGTCATCTTCTGAACTATAAGAGATACAGTGTACTGCTGTTGAATTTTTTTCAATATTTTATGTCTCCAGAATAATTCTGTAAAACATAGTGGCAAAGGCAGTAACTAGCAGAGCTATATCTGAAGCAACTGGCTTGCCGAATAATTTTGAAAACCTTTCACCACTCATCCAAGCAGCTCCTTCAGTTCAGGTGAATTGCTGATGCCACTCAGTTGAGTGCTAGGAATGTTTTCAATATCACTCAGCAAGTCCAATTGCTTTAGACTTATTGCTACTAAATACAGTATGTCATGACCTGTAACAGACATATCAACATAGGTTATCCTCTATAGGAGTCTTATTTATCTACTTATCTATGTTCATGTCTATTATTCCCATTCCAGCCATAATGTCACTCTGTCTCTTGTAAAGTAGTGCACTCTCTTGTCCATATTATTATGAAAATCGTAAACTACTTGGTTGGAGCTCACAAGAATTGGCTTTTGGATGTTTTTCCTATTAAGATACAAGGCATCACTGTGGTTATGTGGTAAGTACTGCTGCATTGCAGGACTGAGATCTTGAGCTCAGTAGGGATGGGCAAATTTGACCCATTTCGCTTTTCCATAAATCTGCAGCTGGTTAAAATACGTTGAAATGCATTTTAAGTCTGTGGGCGACAAAATGTGTTTGACGTGGGTCATTTTTCTTCTCCCTTTGGAGTCTATGGGCATCATTTCCCCGATGAAACTCATCGAAAAGATTTCCACATCACTAGTGCTCATTTCCATCCATGACACTTTTACAAGGATTTTGTATTTTCTCTTCTTGCTTGCATGGGGTTTCCCAGTTTCTTTCTACTCTCCAAAATCATAAAGGCAGGTTAACTGGCTCCTGATGAAATTGGAGTACTCTAGCAGTAATCAAGTGTGATTATGATAGGGATCATAACCAGCTCCGCTGGGTTAGATGCTGATATAAATCATGTATAATCACTGTAAAGTGCTGTGCAATAGGTTACAAAGATAAATAAAAAGCATAAGAAATGTACTGATTTTGTTTCTGTTTGCCTCTATTTTGCTAGTATAATGTATCATAAATTCTTACAAGCTAATATCTACCAGAATATTCCCCAAATTGTAATTGTGCAGAATGGATTGTCAGTCAGAATCTAGCCATGGACTCCTTTTGCTCAAAGAGGTGTATTAGGAGAGATATGTTCTCTGTAAGACAGGAAGGTTGATCTTTCATCAATAAATCTATTGGTGTCCCCCAGGGACCAAGATGTTGAGGGAGAGTGTCTACAGTTATTTATTAGTCTCTTCATAGTAATTTAGACACACATCTATCAAGTTCAAACTCTTGAGCCTGTCTAACTGGTAGTCAATCCAGAGGAAGGTAGGAAACCCCATCTGAACCATTCTGTTTTGCCTTGGAGGAGTTTCCTTCCTGTTGTGAAGATGGGCACTGAACAAGTCCCTCATGCCAATAGTTAATTCCCTAAATCCTGTATTTTCTCCTTAATTTTCTAAAAAGGCATCTTCAACTTTGTGGTTATCACTGTAAAAAGACTTTTCATATCTTGACATGAAACATCCTTTGTTTCCCTTATCTGAATGGATGCCCTGATGTCTTCTGCAAGGACCTATTGGTAAATAACAGATCAACAAGTTTTTTGAATGGTTATGATATAGGTTTATAAATATATTTATCATGCCCCCCATAAAGGTGCCAATAGTTGTAGAGATCTGCTTGTTAGGAGATGATGCCAAACGAGTTGATCCCTCCCCAATGTGCCCACATTGAGGTGGGTGATATTGGGCTGATCCAAACTTGGGCCATAGGGCCAATGATTGCATCATAATGCATTCAACATGGCGGTCAGGTCATGGGACCGCATCAACACACCGATACAGCCTCTATTTGATGGGATTTTTTACCCTGCCCAATCTGCAACTGGTTGAATTTTGGCCAGATATCGATCAGGGAAGCCAGACGAATGGCCCCATACACAGGCCAATAAGCTGCCGGCTTGGTCTGTCTGCAGTTTTTATCACCCCATGGATGGGGGTCTTAAGCACTTCTTATCACTAGAAGCAATTCCAATTTGGCCAGCATTTCTCATAACCGAAATGTTTCATTTATCCATTTAGTAGCACTTGCTTTTACTTTCTCAATAATATCCATGTAAGCACTGGTGACCAAAACTGTGCTGCATATTCTAGATGAGCCCTTACCGGGGCTTTGTGAATGGGAAGAATTACCCTCTTGCCATGAATCTATACCCATTTTTATATCTATGTCAAATTAATGCATATACAGCAACAGACAGTAGAACCAAGAGTGGGGGGCCTGATTGAAGTACAAATTTAACATAATCATGAGATTTTGGAGAGGGGTAATAAATGCTAATTGTACTACTGACTTAGGAGAGTAGCATTCTATTGGATTCTGCAAGAGTTCACCTACAGGCTTGCTTTTTCAGTAGACTCTTTTTTTAATATGTTTTAATTAAAAAATATATATATATTAAATCGGGGTTTTTAGGATTATGATTCCATTCAGCCTTTCAGCCCATAAGTTAAAAAGAACAACAAGTATAACACAGAGAAAAACCATGGTAACTTTATAATATGAACCACATTATATATTGTTACAGTCTATATTCAATGTTTTATATGCATTGCCTGCTATTTGCTTCTTTGTGTTGCCAACTGAATTGTAACATTTTCATGTTATTTAAAAGGTCAGTTTAGCAGCTTCCACATAGGGCGTGTCTCTTGTAAGAAAGAAATATTCATGTTTTATGGACATAGCATGTCAAGTGTATCAGTCCATAGGTGTTGAAGGATTATACGACCTACCATAATGCAAACTTGGTTTCCTGAGCTTTTCAATTCTTTGCCCATAAATAACCTCATTGAAAATTCCAAGCAAATATGAATTTGACCTTCAAATAAAAATAGAAGATTTTAAGTGTTTGGTGCTAGAGCTGCCATCATCATTCTTCAGATGAATTTGTTTACCCTAAGTGTCATGCAACACCCTTACTCAAAACTAAGCTGACATGTTGACTTTTTTTTTTTTTTGCCTTTGGTCAATAACCTTATAACAGCCTTTGTTTTAAAATAAACACAGCCACAGAACTTGTCAAGTTTAAGACAAATGCATCTGTTCCAAAGAGTTAAGTTAAATGAATGGCCAGAGCTGGTGGTCCTATAGAACACCACCTACTGTCACTTTTACAACATATATTTGGTTATAAGCCCAAGCCCTCCACCCCAGCTTAAAGGCATAGAAATATAGAAATATTATGGAATAGATAACAGCTCATCTAGCTTTCCAAAGTACTTATTTGTGTGAAAAACACATTTATTTCCTGGTTCTTGATGGAGTGAAATCAACCACTATTAGAACAATCAGAGATTTAACATAATGTTGTAGAAATTTGCTGTTATGATGCTTAACTTATTCATAGCTGTAATCAGCTGATGTTTTTACACCTTGACACTTGTTGCCACATGAAGTGTGTACTCCATCTACATATTCGGAGCCTGCACTGAAATCAAGCTACTTTCAATTAAAAGGTGTTCGAAAAAAAACAGATTATACTACCTGTAAGTATAGCTGTGATTGTGCAAAACTAGTGATTGTGGGAGTAAGCGATTTCAGAAAGGCAAAACTACAATGATGATCACATGTTCGTTTGCTACC
>CM044437.1:46878613-46907449 GCA_024363595.1 Xenopus borealis
TTGGGCCACTGTGTGGGCTGATTGGGCATCTGTGTACCTGAAATACCAGGGCCTATTTTAATTCTTAGTCCGGACCTGCTGGAAGGTATGGAGTGTGTGTGCGGCAGTTTGCACCACACTGGTGTTCCAGATTGTGTGCTTTCCAAGATGTCCCCCATGCGTTCCAAGAACCAGAAGTGACACGCAAAAACCATAAGTGCCCTTCCAGACTGAATAGCTCACTGTCTATGATTGTGGGAGCTCATCTCTGGGAGCCTATATTTTGAAATTCCGGAGCAGATGCTTTGTGTTTGACACCAGATAAATGCTTCCAGGGAGATCTACTACTTTTGAAGTCTAGGAAGACTTCCACCTCTACACAGTGTTATAGAGTGTGGAATTGTTTTGTTAAATTTGCATGATCCCATGTTCCCTGAACCACAAAGGGTAGTGCAATTTCTTTTTTCTGAAGGGTCTGAGTAACAGTACAGTACATGGTCAAATTTCAGCTCTCTCAGCCTTAAATGAGAGATCATGGGCTGAGGATCCCTTAGGGTTGCCACCCGGCCGGTATTTTACCGGCCTAGCCGGTAAAACACCGGCCAAGGCCGGGGCTGTTACCTGCCGGTAAATTTACAGCTTGGAATATGTGGTCTTAAGCAGTGGAAATCCTGCCTTTAAAAAGGCCCTTGCCCTGCCTTAATTCCAATAAAAACTTACCTTTCTCGCCGTCTTCAGCCGATCGCTCGCTGTGGCTCCGCCCCTGTGACATCATGCCCCACCCCTTTATGTCACACCCCACCCATTTTTTACCCCGCCGGCCGGTAAAATTTTTTACAAAAGGTGGCAACCCTATCCCTTAGTGGTATTTTTTTTAATGTTTTGAATAGGATTCGTCCACATGTCAGGCCACATGTTCCTCCTGGAGTCTGCCTTTGGTGCTTGAAAGTTTGATGAAGTCTCCTTTTGAACCTTTAAAAAAGGAGTCTGACTGGCATGCCAACTTAAAAGTGCTGTTTTTGGTTGCTTTTACTTTAGCTTGTAGAGTGAAAGAGATCCACTCCCTCTCTGCCAGGTGGATGTCTACCTCTAGGTTTATCTGGCATTGTAATTTGAACGTTCTTTACTCCCAAGAGGAGAGATTTGGGAGGAACGTTCAGTCTGTTATTCACTGATTGTGTTGAATAAAGTAATGTTATGTAGCAGATGTTGTCCCTACCTTCTTAGCTTTGGTATGTCCCATGTTTGTGATTTGCTGCCATGTTGACTTGGAGAACGATAGAAAGATACTGTAATTTCTATTTCCAAGTCACACTCATGGCAGCATTCACCAACCTCCCACCCTTCAGCAGCTTTCTACTAAGACTGTTTGGGGAGTAATGGGAGGCTGCTTTATAGTAGAAGTTTGTATTTCCTGTTCAGTGACCTTAAAGGGGCGGGGATTACAGATGTTGGTGAATGCTGCCATGATAGTGACTTGGAAATAGAAATTATGGTAAGTAGACTTAAAACATACTTTGTACCTCCTTCCCTGTGGGGAAGACCTTACTTCTATTAAATTAAAGAGAGGGGTCCAAACTTCACCTTCAGCAAGGATGTTGGTAGCTGTAGTTCTGTAGTTGGTATGGACTATTGTACCATAGGCTTTCTGCTCCCAGCTTAATTGGATTGTGCAGGGAATCCACATAGCATGAGTTATTATAAGTAGACAGATGGGAATATTTTATTTACAGCTAACATTGCAGGGCAATCGTGCATGCATTTTGACACTAGCAGTTTACAGAGGATAAACAGGATTTCCACTGCTTAAGATCACATATTCCAAGCTGAATAACTGACACAGCACCGTATGCTGCCATTCTTACAAAACAAATAACGGACATCTGAAGACATACTTAAGTAGCTCACTGACCCATTAAATTACACTGCATCAAATTAGGCCCCAGAGCCTGGAGACCCTAATGAGACATGCTGATTTTTACCATTCTTACTAAGTGGATTAACTGTTTGTTCATCTGGCTGCCAGTCAATATATGCAAATTGCAAGGGATTCTTCTTTGAATTAAAAAATTTGCATGGGAAAATGTCACTTCATTAATATTTATCACTGTGATTCATTCAGCCAGTAGGGAACAAACCTACTGACCCAAACAGATTTTTTTTTCCCCTTTTTGAGACAAATCAGTGTGACAGTAGTAAATAATAATCCTTCAGGCTGTAAATCATCTTTGATCTGGTATAACCATATGTTGATGGGGACTTGGATGGATATATATAAAACATGCTGGGAAAAAAAACAGGGAGCTTAGCAAAAAACATCCCAAAGTGTGGTAAAATAAGGATTAGATCAGAATAACAATATGAATAAGGCTTTTATATGGAACAATAAATGACTCAGCTCACATTACTGTCTTCAGACAGTAAGGTGGCTGTGCATGGGTTGATAAAAGCTGCAGACTTATGGCGTCCACCAGTGGGTCTGCCTGACCAATATATGTCAGAAATTAGTCCACATATAAACGGGGAGGTTTGATTTCTTGATCTATTTGTTGTGCCTTGGATATGGTAGTGTATGGCCAGCTTAAGATACAAAAGATAAAATGGACAAAAACGGAAAGTGCAATTTCGAATGTAATTAGTATGTTGTTTTTTTTTTACCCACAATGCATTTTCTCCGAGCATAATTGCTGTCACAAGGGCAAAGATGCACCTAACACTCTTGCACTGAAAACATATGGATTTTTAAATGGTTGAGAATTTCAGTATTTTGTGTTGAAGCCACTGGCATAAACAAGCTAAGCATCAATATATGAAAACAACTGTTAACCTTGTTGTAAACATTTCAATTATGGACTTAATTTAGTCTAGGGTTCCATGTATGAGCAGAAATTTGGGCTATGGGAGTTTCATTATATGGCTTTGTGGGCTCTTCAATGGAGGAAAAATAATTTGCATTGGGGTACAGTTTTAATGGAATCCTAGACTAAATGACGTCCATAATTTAAATGTTTACATCTATACTGTACGTAAGGGAGGAAGTGGTTTGTGTTTTAAATGGAGTCTACTTATTGTAGAGCATTAGTGATGGGTGAATTTATTCGCCAGGCGCAAATTTGCGGTGAATTCCCGCGATTCTCTGCCGGCGACTAAATTCATGAAACACCAGCGAAAATTTGCCTGCCGAAAATTCGCTGGCGCCGTTTCGCGAATCTTTCGCCAGTTTGCGAATTTCGCTCTAAATAAGCGAATTTTTCGGCAAGCAAAACGGGATAGATTCACCCATCACTATAGATCAGGGGTCCCCAACCTTTATTGCTTGTGAGCCACATTTAAATTTAAAAAAGAGTTGGAGAGCAACACAAGCATGAAAAAGTCCACGTGGATGTCAAAAAGAGTTCTGATTGGCTACCTTCTTTATTATAATAAACAAGGTTCAGTGAGTCATGTGACAAACAATGACAGCTCTAAACTCTGGTTTTAACCAATGACAATACTAAGCACTGTTTATAAGAATATCATTTATAGCTCTTCTGAATTACATAATAATATCCCTAACCTAATTATATTCTGAATTAAACATATAATTATGCAGGCACGCATGTGGAGAGGGACAAATGCATCAGAGAAACACCATAAAATTATATTTAGGGGGGAGAAAATAATGGTTTACTAATTCTTTAAGATGGATGTATTTTTAGCTCATCATAATCTTGGACGATTAATATTGTAGGGTATTTCCATCTAGATGCACAATAAAATAAGCACTGCATGCAACTACAAACTAATAGCAACTTACTCTTCTATAGTTTTGGCAGGACTCTGACAAAGTCTTTTTAAATATACCAAGATCTTTCGTTTAACAATGACTGGATAGCCTTAGATTAGCTGGCCCTGATATAGCGAATACAATAAATCATATTCAAACATCATTTTACAACCAATATCTCAGAAAGTGACTTTGGGAATTCCTTTGATTCTAAACATCTCTGTCTTTCTTTGTCTTGTCTGCTGTATGGAATATAAACTATTTATCATTCACAGGGTATGCTTCTTTCTTGTAAATATCAAAATGATCTCAGACATTGTTGTCTTCTTGCAGGCTGCGCTCATGGCTCTCATCAGACTGACCTTCACCGAGTTGCCAGGACAGACTTAACTATTAACTGGAACCATCTTCCCTTTTTTTTATGGAAAATATAATTTTCTCATTATTGTGAATTATCCCATCAGCAAGGTCATATCTACACACTCTGTCACTATCCACTGGGAACAATTATAAACATACTGATTAAATCTATTTTTACCACTAGTGAATGGAATGGGCATGAGTACTGGAAAGCTACTTGTAAAGAAATATGGCAAAACATTTGCTGATATTTTTGTCCAGAGACCTACAATGACTTTACGAAACATATAATTCTTCCCTACTGTAGATGTAATTGTTGCCTTTTTATTTTGTGATGAAAATGATAATCGGCAAAAATGTTGAATAAGAATTATTTTAGTATATTCTAAGTATTTTAGAATATGTCCAAGTAGTATCTCTTCTTTCACCACAACTGCTGATCTGAAGAGGATCAGCAGTTTGTACACACCTTTATGCACCATTAACTGTAGGAGATAGTAAGGCTTTAAAGGAATTGTCTCACCAGTAAAGGAGCATCTTATTGAAATGAAAATCTAGTGGAAGCCCATTCTATCTGTGGTCCATATACTTTGACGGGTATTGTCTAGGGAGTTCTAACTCCATACAACTGAATAGGAACTTGCTGGATGCCTGAAGCGCACATGTTTTTTACCCATACTGCAACTGTAATGCAGGCTTCTGGTCATGGCCCACTTTTCTACCTGTAGCATCCACCTTTGGCCTTGGGTGGAGCCCTCTGCTACTCAGATGCCACAGGTCTTATAGAGGGAGAACCAAGGAGAGCATTCTAAATGAGCAAGGGAACCAAACATAGTGGTGTAGAATGGGAAACAATGAACAAAGTCAATAGCCAGGCTGGGTCAGTAACAAACAGTCAGTGTGGTACAGATGCAGGAGACATGAGAATGGTTGGGGTCACAGGCCAGGTCAAACATGCTAGAATTGCAGTACCAAATCAGAATCCAGAAGAGTAGTCAAAAACAGGCAATAATCAGGACAAGTTTTGGAAAGTTAACAAACCCTTTAAAGTATCACAAAAAAATCATTTTCAAGTGCACATAGTCAGATGCTGTATGCTCAATCTAATGTCTAATGGTGCTTTTGTTTAAAGTTTTGACTCTTTAACAAGAAAGTCTACATGATAACAAGAACTTTTACTTCTGATTTGCTGCCCCCCCCCCCCAAAGTAGTGCTAGAAGTAGCACTGATGTTGGGGTTTTACAGCTAATGAAAGGGGAGGGTTGTGATTCATGACTGGATATCCAGGGTTCAAGGCTGGATCTGAAGCTGGAATCAGAGGAAATTTATGCATTATGCCAAAGCAGCTATTTTGTTAAGGCTAAATATTTGATTAAAAAAATCCCAGGTTCAATAAACAGTTAACAAAATCGCCACCCACTTTTTTCTTTTTTAATCATAACCTCAAGTGAGAAAATAAATGGGAAATTAAACTGCTGCAGTACCTTAGAGAGGTTTATTAGTGAGATAACATTTTATACAAAGAAATTCACCACTTAGGAATGTCGTCAGAAAGAAGAAAAAATATATTGTATCTGTTGGGCCCTGAATGATTAGACAGTAACGTGTATGCAACCATCTAGGCACCCACTGTAAGGGCTTATGCAAATATTAAATACAATACATCTGCGTTGAATTAGACCTTGCACCAGTACCTTGTCTTTTCCTTCTGTGCAATTTCCTAAGTAATGAATTCCATTATCATATTACACAAGTAAACAATTTAATTTTGCTCTTGCCGAGCACAGAGTAATAAGCAGCAAATGGCTTTGTTACCATAAGGCCTTGTCTAGTGGCAGAATTATTTGATTTTTACATAGTTTTTGAGTACCTAGGCAGGGTTTTATAGGATATACACTATGATAATATTGATAAAGTAACTGTTGCTGGACTTTTTCTCTAATTCCTTTTTTCCATTTTGTTTAATTATAAGAACTACATTTTATTTGACCCCTGAGCGATTTTATTTCCACTGAAATTCAGGAGTAAAAAATGTTTGCTAAATGCATATGCATATGTAATTTTAGCCTTCCTCTCTACTTCCAGATCAACCAAAAGGATCTGAGCCATCCCACTGTCTATACAAACATATACTGTACGTACTGTATATAGTTCATTCATTTTTATGTGGGATACAAAGCACCCAGATATCTGTTGGTGGTCAGATTTACTATTAGTTGCTAGTTATAGTGTAGTAGTAGATAACCACTACCAGTCGACTAGAGGTGAAGTAAAAAAAAAATTGCAGACATGTTTTTAAGAAATTGGCGACATGGGAGCATTTTCTGTTGTAAATCAGTTGTAGCACAGTGTATAGGAGGTCCTCCGTGCTCATAGACTCTAATGTAAAAAAAAAAATTTCTGTGCGACAATTTTTTTGCAATTTTCTCTAATTTTGTCCGTTTCACAAATTTTTCGATGAAGTGAAACAAGACCGATTCGCTCATCACTAGTCATGCTATTCACTGCATTATGATGTCACTTTGGCTCCAAATTTGAAATTTAAAGGCACCTTCTGTTAGTAATCCTTGCAAAGTAAAATGGATCAATTTCACTCATCACTAATTAAGTACTTTCGTATAATCCTTTTTCTGCTATGCAACCATGAGCCCAGCTATAGTCAGGTGATCCCACTGGTGTCTAATAAAAGGGCAACCATGATTGGGAGTTTTACTTTGAAAGCAGCAAGTAAGTTGCAGGTAAAACTTAGTCCCTTTGTAAAATGTATAATATAGTAATGGAATTCTTAATGAATCAGATGAGAATTGAGCGTAGGACTGGCCAGATATGGGATGACTTTGATGTAGTTGGCCATCTAAAATATATTGCAATATATGGACAAACAATCCCTGTTGTTTAAAGGGTAAGGCATTTTTTAGTAGCTGTATGCACAGAATGTCTCAATGTCTTAAATATATTGTTAATGGGTTGAGTGCAGAGGACCTCTTGTCTTTGTCTATGTATTTTATGGTCACAGCCTCATTGCACCCCCGCCTAATGGTTTTAAAAATTAGTGGTGAGCACAACTTTTTCTTGTTTACCATGAGCCCCATAGACTTATTTAACTTTAATGAGTGCCCCATAGTTTCACAGCAATTCACAGAGTCAGACTGGGCCAGAGGGATGCCAGGAAAAAACCAAGTGAGCCCGGGGGCATAACTTCCTGCCTTCCCCCCCAGTAACACCAAAAGTAGGTTAAGCTGCGAACGTGAAAGGGCTGGATAAGATTAAGTGGATGGGCAGTTGGTGGGGTGGGGTTGTGGAAGCTATATTCAACCTCTAAAAAAACATACAATTTATACTGTACAGTGGAGGCCAACAATACCAGTATGGGATCCATTAAACTCTGTAAACCCATTATTCTGAAAGCTCCATTTTAATTAAATAAGTGAAATTTTTATAAAACTATTCCCTTTTTCTCTGTTATAATAAAACACTGACTTGTACTTGATCCAAAATAAGATAAAATCAATCCTTATTGGAGGCAAAAGAAGCCTATTGGTTTATTTATCATTTAAAGATTTTCTTAGACTAAGGGGCACATTTACTAAGGGTCAAATTTCAAAGTGGAAAGACTACGAAATTCAAAAAATTTGATCGAATCAAAAAACGATTCAAAAATCAAATTTTCGAAAAATCAAATTTCCCTCAAAAAATTTGATTTTCAAAAACACTCTTTAAAGGTTATAGTAGGTCCTCCATAGGCTAAAATGGCAATTCATCAGGTTTAAGGTGGCAAAGGGTCGAATTTGAATTTTTTTAAAGAGACAGTAATTCGATTTTCAAATGGTCCAATTTTTAAATTTGCCATTTTTTCAATTTGAATCAAATTTTGGCCTATTCGATGTTGGCATAAGAGTACCATACATTCTATGGTTTGGAGTTCCCCTAAAATTTATGTGTCAAGGGTTAAAGGACATTAGGAATTTCATAAATCCTTCACAACCACATAGTCCAAAGTTACCATGTCACATATGCCTGTGCTTACCAAAATCTTACATGTATACATACATATGAAACTGGAGGAAACCTACATGAGGGGAACATACAAACTACATAAACAATATAGCATATGCCACCATTAGGTAAATATGAATATACGTTTTATATTTTAAATACCCTTCAACATGCAGGTATCTAGCAATTGAGTATATTCTTTAATATGTTTCACAGTAAGGTCTCTAATCACCAAACAATTTATATGTATTACAAATACAATGCCTTAATATGCAGAACTTAATTTGTATAATCCTGTGTCCTCTGTTACTCCCCTCCACCTTCTTTATCTGCAGGCTTTATATTAATATCTTTTCTGACTCTTAATTTATTCATTACTGCTGTTTCATGTGGTTTTAGATTGTTTTCATACTTAAAAGTCAAATCCATTAATTTTTTTTTTTCATATCCTTATGGACTAATTTGTGAAGGATCTTCATGTTATTCCCTTGCTACTGACTAGAGAGTAAGTTATTATTAAGTTATTACTACACTTTATTTGAAGTTTCTGTATGAATTTAGGATCCATGGTCCCCCAAAAATGAATCACAATCACCCCCCCCCTTTTTTTTCTCTTTTATGAAAAAATGACTTTTGCACTTAACCTAATAGTAAATATTAATATCAGTAAAAACACTGAATCTGCCAGTTTTTGTCTGCATTTGATAGAACCTTAGTCAGTTCATATGTCCCCTTATGAATACAAAATATTTACTTAACACATAGACATGTTTTTAGTTTCAATTTGGAAATCACATCCTAGAACATATTTAGGATATGTAGAAATGTGGGTGCTGGGCCTACCAGTACAAAGTTTCTTCCATCTCGGTTTAGCAAAGGGGAGTGCTGTGTCTGCCAGATTCTCTCAATCTATTAGACAAGACCCTCCACGAAGATGACTGTATTAACTCACATTAATGTTGCTATTGTTAACATTTCAGCTCCCTTCTGATTTTCCACCTAACTCCTACATTTTATATTCTGATGATTGTATGCAGTGCTAAGACCTGTATTATCAGTAGACCCATGGGTGTCACTGATCTCATTGTAATCTGCATTTTCATTATTTCTTTCTGTCTCCAATTCCTTTAATTTATCCTTTATTTCTTATGATGGTATTGTTTGTTTTAACATATTCCTCATTATTAATATATATTATACTGCCAATTATTCATATATAGTCTAAGGTCTTTTGAATTAGTTCTTGGTGTCTTTAAATCTTATTTCTCCTCACGTGTATCACAATAGAGGAAGCAGACCCAGCGATTCAAGGGGAGCCTGGACCGCAGGGTCTGCACCGCTAAAAACCTCCCAACAGCCTGTGGCATAACTATATATTGCTGGGCTCTGCAACAAATAATTTTTCAGGCCCCCAAAATGTCTAGAAGTTGACATGTTTTACCAATATTTATTGAAATTGTATCTGAATTAGGGCCTCATGGGGCCCATATACCTCCTGGGTCCCCTGCAGCTGCAGGGGCTGCTGCCTCTATAGTTATGCCCCTACCTCCAGCACTCTCTGAAAGCAAATTTTGCGTGCATCATGCTGCGTTAGGGAGGAGAGGGGAACTGTTACTATGTGCACCGGCCAAAGATTTTTGATGGGTGTGGCAAGCGATTGTTCTGCCACTGTTTCTCTATATTCTAGTGACTGTTTCATCACATTCTAAGATCTATCATTTAAAATACAATCCCACGTATATATTAACTGATTATCTAATATTGTACTAGGGGTGGTTACTGTGTGCTTTTTTGGATATTTATTATACTTACTAGACTATACATAAATCCAGTCCTCCCTGAATCTAATGGCATAGCCACTAAACTGTTCCTTGTCGCTAAGTTTGCATTTTAGCCACACTTTGTTTGAAAACAATAATGAATGTTTCATATTAGTTACCCATAGTGTGTGAGTTCCAGTGGTAGCCCTGAAGAGCAGCAGGGGCCATGAAAGGGTGGTGAATAGGGACATAGGAAAAACTGTGTTAGGATGATGGGATTTGTAGTTGAGACAGAAGTAGGTTGGAGTATGAAGAGAGGGATTAAATAAGATAGAAGGAAACTGATAGGCATTGCCACATAGATATCTGATGAGAAAAGATGGCATTCCATCCTGTCCATCCTTGGGGTAGAGTGTTTGGGGGTTTGGCCAGGGGTTGGGTACAATTGTTGCAGCTGTAGGCGTGGTAGGGCTACCCTAAAGAGGAACTGAAAAGGGGATAAATTGATTCCACTGCATGGAAAGTCAAGCTTGGGCTCAGCTTTTTGGGGTAAACAGTCACAGTGGGCACAGGAGGCAGGGAAGTTTGGAGTTCCAGTGAGTGATGATGCTCAGATGATCAGAATTTCCTTTTGTTACGTACACTTTAGCACTCAGGAGTCTCAGGGCTGATGATGCAGAGCTATAGCACAAGAAGGAGGCTTAGCTAGCAGCTTGGAAAAGCAAAGTTATTGCTCAGTGTGATCAATACATAAGCCAAATGCTCAACCTTGTTCAGGGATTTAGTTTTGATGTACCCAATGAGTTGCATATCCCTGTAAATAAACACATTTGTATATTTTTAATTGCCTTATCAATTTAATCTACAATGCTTTAGCTGCTATGCCTTTTCTGACACTAAAGATCTCTCCATGTCATTTCAGAAGTCACGGGTGTTTTACAAGAAATTCATGGGGCTTTAAAACTTTAAGAATGTCAGAATGATTATTTGAAAAATATGGTTCCTTTTTATAAGCTTGTTAAGGTACAACTAAATGGCATAGCTATTAAATATATGTGATTAAAGATAGATTGGATCAGGTGGATTGCAGTGGTAAAAAATATTGAGCTACTTGAGAGCTGCCACTGCATGTGAAGCCTTTTAATTGACTACTCAGAAAATAAACAGGTGAAAGAACAAGACAACAAATCATATGCACTCGGAATGTAAAATGGGATCAGGCGTAATTCTTCACAGTTAGAAAATAAGACTTTTCAAATAGAGCTGGGAATGCAGATTTAAATAAATTGACTGAAATATGAGATTTCATTGTATAAGATCCAGTTAACCAGAAAGATGATTTGCGATTCGACTTGAAAACTCAGAGCTTTTTTATGATATGTGATAGGTGACATAATGCCCAATATCAGGGAGACTTTTAAACCTTCATTCCTGTAAGAATAAAGTCATGTGTCTTTAGCAACAGAGTGAAATACAATGATAGTTATGCCTGCATGATAATTTAAAGCAGTGATCCCCAACCAGTAGCTCGCGAGCAACATGTTGCTCTCCATCCCCTTGGATGTTGCTCCCAGTGGCCTCAAAGCAGGTGCTTATTTTTTAATTAATGGCTTAGAGGCAAGTTTTGGTTGCATAAAAAACAGATGTCCTGCGAAACATTATCTCCTGTAGGCTGCCAGTCCATATAGGGGTTACCACAAAGCCAATCAGAGCTCTTATTTGACATCCCCATGGACTTTTTCATGCTTGTGTTGCTCTCCAACTCTTTTTTAAATTTAAATGTGGCTCACAAACAAATAAGGTTGGGGACCCCTGATTCAAAGGAATGTTTAAGTTCTTATTTGTCACACTACATCAAAATCCCAGGTGGTGACAACTATCCAAACGTCACATAGGACTTATGTTTTAACATCTGCAAACTATTTTGAAAGATCTTTTCACCTCTGCCTTGACTTAGCATCAGAAGAAGTGTTTTCATTAGGCATTGTGCCTTTATAATCTTAAACTTATTCAGAAGGTCAAAGGTTGGACTCTTTAAAATGTTTTACTCCAGTTACAAAGAAAGCTTTTTTTTTTTAATCGTTCTGAATATTGTGACTCCATCCCTTAATAAAAAACTCCCTCAAGTATTTGAATAAGCCAAGTGGTACAAAAGAAATGGCTGAAGTAAAATTCCTATGGGCATCCAGAAAATGATGTGGTAGCCATAATATACAACAGTGCATTAGTCTATTTTTTTTTCTCCTAAGGTAGCAGTTACAAGATCTCACTATTATTCTAGAGCTAATGGGTATGGAATTGCTCTGCAGAATAGGCAGAATATTGTCATAGAAATTATTATATGACTCATTTGAGTATTTTTGATGTAGAGAGGAGAACATGTAAAATACATCTGGTAACAACTAGGGTGACTATATTTCTGGAAATGCCATGAGAATAAAAGATATAGCTAAAAAAGACAGAATGCATTAATATGAAGTGTTGAAGTAAGACAATGACAATATACGTATAGGTATATTCTGTAACCCAATCACCAGAAAGCTTCAAATTACAGGAAGGCAATCTCCGAATAATTAAAGTTTTAAATTTTTACCTTTACTTTGTACTTGATGGTAACTTAGCTACAAAACAATGCTGATGTTTTTTTTTTTAAAGGGAAAATACATGTTCCATTTTTAACATTAGCTCATTGTTGAATTTATTTAAAGTGGTTGTTTGCCTTTTAGTATGATATTCTGAAACAATTTGCAATTGGTTTTAATTTTTAATTTGCTTTTTTATTTAGTTATTTAGCTTTTTATTCAGTAGCTCTCCACAATGGAACAAGGATGCATTACACTGCAAGCCTAAAAGGGAGTAGGTGGAATAATAATCTGCCTGTACAGATCTGTGGAATCAAGGTATTTCTGCATAAAAATGAATTAGATTATTTTTGGAAGTTTTTTTTATATAAGCCCAAATGAAAAAGCTGACTTCGAAAAAGAAAGGGTGTGTTTCCCCCTTTAATTTTTTAATTTATTTAGTAGATTTAAAATGTGGTGATCCAAATTATGGAAAAATTCCTTGTCTTAAACATTCTGTATAACAGTATATAAATGCATGGTTGTAAGTAGTAACATCCTCACTCTCAATCTTCTGTTATTAATATTATACCAATATATTATAATAATATGAACTGTTTATTATGTATGTAAGAACAATAATATGTCTTTATTTTACATTCCACCCATCACTGTGCAGCCCATGCATTCATTCCAACAACGCTATTGTGCTGTAGAGATAAGGAGACAGCAATTATGGAACTTGTGACTTCCTTCTGAAAGTTGATATAGTGAATAAAGTAACCCCCCTCTTGTAAAATATAAGGATATTAGTATTATAGGTTACAGAGGAGTTTAATGACCTATAAAACACAAGTATTTTTATACAGGTCATGGAACTATGAGGTGATATATTCTCATATTTTGCTACAGGGGGTACTTTATTTATTATGTCACACATTTCAGTGAGTCATGTGACAAATAGCATCACTAAGCTCAGATTATAACCAATGACATAATTGAGCACCAGTTATAAGGATATTCATGGCTCTTGTGTATTACCTGTATATGAAGATATGTTCCGAAGAAGTTTATTTGTCATTCTCTTCACTATTAGCCAGTAGACTGACCAAATTGTCCTATGTGTGTCAAAGTTTAATACTGACCTAAGGGCTTAGGAGGGTGATAAGAAGGATTAGGGTTTTAATAATCAATAAATGTTTAGTGTATTTTCATGTAGTGGCATAAGCAGGGCACCTTAATGCCTTAGAGTAATTCTGTTGTATTGCTTGTTCAGCAACGAATTGTACAATTTTTCATGATAATTTCCCCTTTGGGCTGTTGTTCCACTGGAGTCTACAGCCAATAATGAATTGTATCTTTTTTAGTGGAAACAATATGGCAATTTCTTTTCCATTAGTACATAGAAACATGAAGACAGTTATAGCCATCTGTGAAGAATAACCAATTTAAACCTATATATTTAGAATTTACATTTAAAGGGAAAGTTAAATCTTTTATTATGGCATACTTTGCTTTTACTTCAAACAGAAATCTTTTATAAAACATAAGGGAATTATTGGCTCGTAGTGTTATGTGTAATCGTTGCACCCAAAAAACAGTCTTGACCAATTACTATAGTATTAGTGAATAAATAGACATTGTAAATGAGAAAAGCACTAGACAGCATTATACTGCCTCATATCTACAGCGCATTCATCACTATTGTATAGACTGAAACATTATTTATTTATGCATTTCTATTTACACTTTTATCTTCCAGCAAATGAGTTATTGGACAGAAACGTGCTTGCTAAAGAAAAGAAGTGGTACTGAGATTTAAGAGGTTATGTCAATAGTATTCTAAGTTTAGAAACACACAACTCCCTGTGACTGCCGCTCAGCAGGAGATTAACATTTAACACTGCTACAGAAACCATTTCCTTTTGAGTACAAATGAAAGCTACAAAAATGCAGAGCATTATCGTGTTTTATGTCAAAGATCCAAATTACGGCTTCAGTTATTAAAGTGACACTATTTGAAATATTTAAGATTTCTTGGTCCATTTTCAATGAAACATTAAACTATCGCAGAATTTGTTAATGTTTCAAGCGCTTGCCATAAGTAATACATCACAAGCTGAGGTTCCACATGCCATGGAAATGTGGTGTTACTTCAAAATAGATTAAATTATTAAAAATCCTTTTGCATTGCAAAACATTATTTGGTTGTACAGCAGGTTTCCAATTTCAAGTGTTGAACATGCCAAATAAAGCTTTCTATGGGAAAAGCAAGCAGTCCCTAGGTGCATGCCCTGCAACCATGAGAGACTGCATTTGAACTTTGTAGATATACATCACAAAGCAAAGACGCACTGGAAATTGTATATGTTCATAAAAAATCATGAGTTTCTGCATTCTTCTCCTTTGACTCAGCCTGTCAAGTTTGTTGCTTCAAAAACAAGAACCTTGGACAAAAAAGAAAGTGCTCCAACCTCCCTGCCGATTATTTAAATAAAAGCTTCAATACACAAGTAAAATCAAATGGACAAACTTTCATAGGACAAATACGTTTTTTTTTTAACAAAAGCTCACTGAACAAGTGATTTAGTTTGGTGCTCATACTTAAAACCATCCGTTTTACACGATTCCTCCAAGAAATGCAAATGTTTGGGGAACTCATCGCTCCAGTTTGGTGACCCGAGTTCAACTAGTTAGGACTATACCACTGCCTGGAGTCCCGTGCCATTTGTTGGAGTGAGGCTAGGTGAAATAGTTAAATACTACATAATTCCATTTATACTAAAGCTGTGTATCGTATCACAGCAGGTCTCTCCCCAGCATTGCCAGGTATGGACAAGATAACCAAGCTCAGCCCTACTTATAGGTTTTTCCTTGGCTACAATGTGTTTCTGAGTAATTTTGTATGGCAGAGTGTGTGGTAAAATTGGCAGGCCTGTAATTTTTGGGTAAAAAGATCACAGCGATGGGCCTATAGATGTTTTTTAACCTCGGCTCAGATAAGATATTCATAGCATTCATTTGTAAGCTAAATTCCAAAATCTTATTGGTTGGATACACAGGGTCATTGCTACTGACAACAAATAGTTGTCAAAGATGGTCCCAGAGAAGTAATGTTGTTCTTGGTCATATTGTTTTCGAACACATAAAGAACAAAAACCGCCACAAACAAGCAAACAAAAAAACCTGAGGGACCTGTTCTGCAGAATGCTCAGACCAGGGGTTTTCCTTTTCCTTAAGTCTAAAAATCTTTAAAATTACGTATCTATCATTCTTCAAGTGGTCAGTTAACTTTAATCATCTTTACAAGGCAATGAAAATTTGCATTTAGGTTATTCCTCTTCTTTTTATATTTCACTGTCTTTAAAGGACTTTTGCATTTGCCTGTAAAGTAGAAATAAAAAATTCAAGCACAGCCACCAGAGAAAGAGAGAACGTGAGTATCAGTTAATTGCTAGAAATGCAGAAAGTACATAGGAAACAACAAGCTTTGTGTCTAAGGACAGATGTTTTTAACAAAGTAATGATTAAAAAGACATTTATAAACACTGGACAAATTTGTACCCTTTATCAACCAATCAGTGATGTTTTTTTTTCCAGCTAGCTGTAGGTTGAACACATGAAGCAATCACCAGATTGGTTGCCCAGGTGCAAATTTGCCCAATGTTTTTAAATAACCCCATTAACAACTGAAGATGTTAAAAGTATTAAGGGTATGACCTTCACAGCATTGGACTGGATGTCTGAGGCCCACTGAGTCTGCTGCCCCATGGGCTCCACACCTGCTCACAAGTCATTTTGTTGCCGCATTAAAGGGAAATTTAATCTTTAGTATGTTATAGAATGGACTATTAACAGCTTTTCCAATTGGTCTTTATTTATTTTTTTTATAGTTCCTGAATGATTTGCATATATCTTTTGCCTTTTTCCATCCCTCAAATGAGGTTTACTGACCCCAGCATTCAAAAACACTAATGCTTTGTGAAGCTACAATTTAAAGGGCACCTATCGTTTAAAAAAGTTACCCCCAACCAAAGGTGCGGGCTGATAGAGCCTAGATAGAGCCTAGATAGAATTTTCTCTAGAAACCAGGCAGTGATTTCAATAAGAGACTAGAATAAATAGTAGGGGGACTGTATAGAAATATAAATAATGAAACATTAAAGGACACCTAAATTTGCACCGTTCTTATGGAAACATCAATTAAAAAATTCACCACGACCCTAGGAGCAATAAGGCTAGTGAGTCACAATAGGGATATTATTAACATCAGCTTGAATAACCAGGTTGTTATGGAGTTAATCCCCTTAGTTACATAGAGGAAGTAAAAGTTACAAGCCCATAAGGGGATAAATTGTCACACCAGAAACGATAGAGGGATAAAAACATTTATATTTTGACTGGTCGCCACAGACACTAATAAAAAATCTGGTATGTCTGCTCAAGAGTTAAACGCAGTAGCGAAAAGGTCTGAAACTAGAATGCAACTCTATACTAATGTATTGATACAATTTTACCGCTATTTTGTGTATTTTAATGTTTTTTATTGATAGTAATGCTGGTGAATTATTTGGAGAAAATGTCTAGTGAGAAAGCAGCATTGCATTGTATAGCAGGAATTAACTTTGATCACATTGAGGGTCAATAGTTTCTGAGCATAATTATGCCATTATGACACTGCAGATTTAAGGCATACTTGCAAATGTTTCAGTACTTCTGTAAATAAAGACCAATTTTATTCATCTTTAAGTAGTGATGGGCGAATCTCCCGCGATTCACTTCGCCTAGAGATTCGCAAATTTCTAGAGAAATTCGCGAATCGGCGAAAAATTCGCAAAACGAGTCGCGGGACCATTTTGTCGCGCGTCGCGTCAACTTTGACGCGCGTCGCGTCAACTTTGACGCGTCGCGACTGACGCGCGACTCGTTTTTCGGCGAATTTTTGCCTGGCGAAATTTTGCTGGTGATTCGCGAATTTATTTAAGTCCTGAGAGTGCGGATTCTTTTTGGAGGTATGTGTATGTGTATATATATATATATATTTTACAAAGAGGAACTGTTGCACTTAGTGGACTAATGAAAACATTTTTAAACTTTATTTAGATCGATGTTTTGACCCTCTCAATCAAGAGGTCGAAACCTTGAGCTAAATATAATTTTTTCCTTAAAGTCCCTTGAGTGTAACAGCTCCTCTTTGTAATTTTTATATATATGCTGTTGGAACTAGGGTGTTATTCCCTCTGAGGTGTGTGCAGTATACCACAAAAAGAAGAAACCTTCACAGTTGATATTTGAACCCACCCAATGCCTCAATGTTGTGCTACATTATTGCAGAATCCTCACCTAACTTTTATAGAATGCTTATGTGTTGCCTATTTATGTGACAATGAGTATGTCCAATATAAGGGATGCACCAAATCCAAGATTTGTTTCAGGATTCTACCTTTTTCAGCAGGATTTGGATCCGACCGAATCCTTGTGCCTGACCTTACCGAATTCGAATTACATATACAAATTAGGGGAGGACAGGGAAATCATGTAACTTTTTGTCACAAAACAAGGAAGTAAAAAATGGTTTTTCCACTTTTTCCCTTCCTGGCACTAATCTGCAAATGCAAATTAGGACTTTGATTTGGTTTAGTATTTGGCCAAATCTTTCATGAAGGATTAGGGGATTCAACCAAATCCAAAAGGGATCTGGTGCATTCCTACTCTATATACTCTTGCAGATTTGTGCAAAAACGACATTTTATTAAACTTGTATATTTTAACAATTAAAAATTGCATTAACAGTCATTTCTGTAACTGTAAATTATCATAAATATTAACATAAGCCCTCGAAAATTCTCTTCAGCCTCATTGCAGATGTACACGCTGTGATGGTTACTACTTGAGTGGGTGCAAGTGAAGAGCTGCCAAGCAAATCTATTAATGCCCGTGATTGTGGAAGCTTAGCTCACTGGAAAATACTTTGATAACAGTTATGAAATATACCCGAAGCATTTGTTTTGCCATTTGCTAAATACTTTTAGATACTTCTATATCTGCTATGACATATATCGTTAAGATGATAAATGATGTCTGGTCAGTTGTACAATCCCTTTGATATATAATCTTGCTCCAGGAATGATGAATAATGTGTGCTAACTCCGATTAACAGACGTTCATTGTGTTATATCAGTCTTTGTGGACGGTAGATTATATCAGTAAATTATACTCAAATATGATACATGCTGGAGCTTTACTGGTTTTCTTACTAGTTTTTCTTACTATAGTTTTGGAAAGCATGCTTATACAGGTACAAAACTTGTTATCCAGAAAACATGGGACCTGGAGTTTTCCAGATAAGGTATCCTTCTATAATCACCATACCTTAAATCCACTAAAATATAGGCTGGGTTTGCTTCCAATAAGGATTAAATATATTTGTTTGAATCAAGTACAAGGCACTGTCTTATTATTACATAGAAAATGGAAATCATTATGAAAAATGTTATTTAATTAGTTAATAGTAATGGGTGAATCTGGGGCGTTTTGCTTCGTCGAAATTTTGCGAATTTCTAGTAGAAATTCGTGAAACACCAAGAGATTTGCTAAACGCCACCTTGCCTTGTTTTGGACGCAGGCTGGATGCCGGCATCTGTTTTTGGACACTGGTGCGCATTGAAAAAAAATTATGTGAAATTGCTGCAAATTCACCCCAGGCGAATATATTTGCCCATCCCATATTAGTTAATGTTTATCAATTTCTGCTGACAAAGTGAGGACCTCAGTTTTTTATTTCCCACATCTCCTTTTAGAGGTTATCCAAAATAAATATTCAAAATCCTATTTTATCATATTAGTCAAGCAAAATTTACTTTATTTACACTATATACATTTTTGATTCTTGTTTCCTTCAGTCTGGGAATTCAAAATTATAGCAAGCTGGCTGGAGCCATTTTGTGGACGCTGTTATTAAGGCAATCATTATATCATCTTAGAATGGGGACCCAATGTCCATCCCCATGTCCTGGCTACACAGTTAAATGGTGAAGAGAATGGGGGAATATGTGGATAGTAGTGATGGGCGAATCTCCCGACATTCGCTTCACCGAAATTCACGAATCGGCGAAAAATTTGCGAAACGAGTCGCAGGATGCTTTTGACGTGCGTCGCATCAACTTTGGCGCGTTGCGTCGTTTTTGACGCGCGTTGTGTCGTTTTTGGCGCGCGTCGTTTCCGACTTGTTTTTCCGGCAAATGTATAATAAATTCGCCCATCACTAGTGGAGAGCAGTGACATGGAAAGTGCTAAATGGAAAGTGAAAGTAATTGTCTGCCCCACCTCTATGCCATTGGCATAGAGGAGTGGCAGACAATATTTGATCCACAGCTGATATTTTAAAATGAGCTTACAAAAGCTATGAATGCTTTAATAAAAAATTTAAATTGTATTTCATGTTTAATTTGAAAATGACTTTTATTATACAGATTTTTGTGTCTGGGGGACAGGTCCACTTTAAAGGGATTCTGTCATGATTTTTATGATGCAGTTTTTTTCTAAATTACACTGTTTACACTGCAAATAATTCACTCTACAATATAAAATGTCATTCCTGAACAAGCAAGTGTATTATTTTTAGTAATATTTGTGTGCAGGCAGCCATCTTGGGTCATTTTGCCTGGTTATATATTTTCAGAAAAAGCCAGCTCATTAGTGTGAAACTGCTTTCTGGTAGCCTGTTGTTTCTCCTACTCAATGTAACTGAATGTGTCACAGTGGGACTTGGATTTTACCATTGAGTGCTGTTTTTAGATTTAGAAGGCAGCTGTTATCTTGTGTCAGGGAGCTACTATTTGGTAACCTTCTCATTGTTCTGTTGTATTGGCTGCTGGGGGTGACTAAAAGAGTGACTAAAGTTTATCAGAGCACAAGTCACATGACTGGGAGAAGTTGAGAAACTGACGATATGTCTAGCCCCATGTCAGATTTCAAAATTAAATATAAAAAAAATCTGTTTGCTCTTTTCAGAAACGGATTTCAGTGCAGTATTCAGCTGGAGCACTATTAACTGATGTATTTTGAAAAAAAACAAAAACTTTTTTTCCCCATGACAGAATCCCTTTAAATCCATCACAAATGTAGTCATGACAATTTAACTTTTGCCATATAAACATTATCCTGGTCCACTTAACCAGTACAGGGTTGGTAATGTTCTTGAGTCTAAAACCTCTATTCACTGAAAAAAAAATAAAAACAATTATTTAACATGAAATTTGAAATTTGCCCTCTTAGTTACATGAGAGATACATTTTTCTCATTCCAAATGAATTAAAGTCAATGGGTGTTTTTCTTGTGGCAAATATCTTTTATCTTGGTGACGTTTATCTTGCAGCACATCACTAGTACTGTAACTATGATTATTTCAGAGAACCAGTGGCAAAGTAGATTTCACTGTTTGTTTGCAAATAAATGAGGCCCTGGCCTGGGTATCACCTGCATCCAACTCTGTTTCCTTCTTTATAAAACTAATGTTTTATGGTTTATTCAGGTTTATGACTGCTATATCCATATCATTTTAGATTGTAAGCTTATCAGTTATTTGTTTTTGTATGTAAATATGTATATTTATTGTACACCTCCATTTTTTGTACAGCACTGCAGAATATGTTTGCACTTTATAAAAATGTGATGATAATAATCATTCTCATCATCATAAAAACATATTTCCAGTTAGAATATCATATATATCTTGTTTCAGGTTAAGAGGAAAAATGGTAATTTCTGTAAATAGGGTTCAGCATTTCTCATTAAGTATATTATCTTGCATGGGCCCCAAGCTTAAGCAGAAGTGTCTTCTCTTGCCTAGTTATACAATTTTAATTATTCGAGGAGTGCTGTGCCATATCTTCTCTCAATAATGCTTTGGGCAGAAGCAGTTCTCTTTGCACAGCTGCTGATTACAAGCAATGTACATACAGGTTAGGTAGAAAACCAATGTGGGGGACAAGTAAAAATGTAATTGAAAATAATTTATAATATTGTGAGAATGTGATGAAAGGGAAAGATAAGGGGGTAAAAAATAAAGAAAGGTATAAAAGGAAAATGGCTTTAGGAAGTAGAGAGAGTAAAATAGAGTTAAAAATATAGGAAGGGAATGGCATGAGAGATAAAATTCCAAAGGAAAAGTAACAGGATAGATGACAGGTTCCAATTCTAACATTGTTGTCAATTAAAATATTAAACATATGAAGAGAAGTTTACCATTATAAACTCCATTGTTTGGTTGCCTTTTTTAATATACTGTATAGATCCACATTGCAACCAAATTCTAGAGAAATAATATAATTTACTTGTATGTTTTATGTTCAGCCTAAATGCAGTACAGCTCTTAAGAATTTCTCAGAAAACACAATATATTTATGCCTTCCATTTTAAGGCATTGCCATTATAAATACAATCACAAACTGAAACTCTTTCGAAGGAAGCTACTTTGTTATTGTATACTTGTCTCTTATTGTTATGTGGCCATCATTTTATCATGCCTAGCATTACTGGTTATTTAAACTAAAGACTTCCTGAAAATACAAAGTAAACAGAGCACAGTCAAAATTTCAGCCATGATATTCTGGGTGTTTGAAAGAGATGCATTACTGAAAATACGATGAATGAGTGTCATCTGTGTGAAGGAAATATCAAAGAAATAAAGAAGGGTCAAAAGCTTAAGCTTTCTCTCAATACATCTATTTAAGCTACAAAAGGGATTTTTATGCTTTATTTCAGGTATTATTTAAACATTGTCATTTCGGCAAACATGTCACATTGAGATAAGGCTTCATGCAGTCCGATCAAAATGGAGTTTGCTGCATAGTGTGAGCGGTAAATGTTTATTACAGGTTTAAAGGAACTTAGACTGTAAAACTTTTGCAGAAAAAATGGAAGTATTTGGATTATCTCTGCTATGTGAGTGTTGTGGCCATTAGGCAGAATACACGGACAATAAAACCTAACAAAAATCCATTTTCTGCTCCCTTTACTAACATTAGATTAGGATTGCACCAATGCAATCAATCCTAGGGGGTAATAAAGTTTGCAAAGTTTGCACTAGGTCTAGTTATCCATAACAAATAAGGAATTGTTTAATTACACACTAGTGGTTAGTAAATGATACTTGCTGTTCAGTTGTTAGTACACATGGAGCAGTCTTTGCACATTTTATTACTTTAAACCCATAGACCAATTATAGTTAATTGCAAATTGGATGTTATGTATGTACTGATGTAATTTGAATCTAGTAAATTCAGAAACATGCACCTTTATGCATTGTTAGTGGTTATATTCCCATCATATTTATCTTGCAGATCTTCCTGTGCTTCATATTTTTCTTCACCTCCCACCTCTCTCGAATCGGTCACCTCTACCCATTCTCTAACTCCATGGGGCAGATTTACAAAAGGGTGAAGTGACTAACACTAGGGAAAATTCACCAGTGTGACTTCATTTCATTACTTTGCTGAGTTACTAATGAACGTAGATACCCCTTCACTAGCAAATGAGAAGTACGCTAGCGTTACTTTGCTTTCGAATGCCAGGTGAATGTTCTCACTGGTGAATGAGCCTAACTCCGCCAATTCACTAAGATGCAGATTTTACTGAACATTACCTCTTGTGCCAGACTTGCCTTCGCCACCTTAGACCAGGTCAAGTGTAATAGAGTAGATAGGAGTTTGTCACAAAACCACTGAAACATTTTCTAAGTCCCAAAAATGCTAGCATCTTTTCATATTTATATGGTGATAGGCTGCAAAAGATTGTAAATGTTTTGGGGGTACCCGGCTTCCCCCCTAAATTTGCTAACATACGGGTTATAAGCTACATGTGGGCACATGTGTAGGGCAAATTAACAACTCTATTTCCTTTTATTAAGGTTTCCCGGGCTTGTGTAATGTATTTGCTGAAACATATACGTCCATTGAACTCTAACTTCCCACCGTATGCAAATTTGGCAACACTAGCGCAACTTCGCTTTGTTTGAAGAAGTAATGCTAGCGCAACTTTGCCAATGTTTGCTGCCATGGAATCCGCTTCGCATTTCTAGTGAATTAGCGTTGTCCTGGTGAATTTACATCTGAAGAAGTGTTGCGATGTGAGTGAAGCAGACGCTGGTGAAGTTGCACTCTTTAGTGAATTTGCCCCAGAATTTATAAACTATGTACATGTATGGGATCCTATATCCAGAATAAAGTTATCCAGAAAGCTCCAAATTATGGGCCATCTCCCATGGACTACATTTTATCCACATAATCCACATTTTTTTTTTTATTTCCTTTTTCTCTGTAATAAAAAATGTCCCTTGTTCTTGATCCAAACTAAGATTAATATTGATCATACAGTATATGTATGATGTTCAATATGATGTAACTAATTGACATGACATACACAAATGTGAAATGTTTCAGAAACAGCAACCAAAATATATTTGGAGTTGCTTTATAATAATATAAGAAGGAAACATGTTTTAGCTTTTTATAGTAAATGAAAAATGTTGTTGCATAAACTACTACTGTAGGTTTAAAGGGGAAAAAAGTCTAAAATAGAGTTATTCTAGAAATGCAGTATTTTGTATACTAAACCTAAACATGAACTTACTGCACCACACGCCTAATAAAACAAATGATTTATGCTTTCAAATTTGGCCACAGGGTGTCACCATCTTGTAACTTTGTTAAACATCTTTTCAAGACCAAGACTGTGCACATGCTCAGTGTGGTCTGGGCTGCTTAGGGATCATCATAAATTATCAAAATAACACAAGGCAAATATCTGCCAGAATCCAATACAGCAAGGCTGATTAATAATCAGACTGTACTAGGTCCTGTGTTGTCATGTAATCTAATGTGGATGTTATGATTTTTGTATTGTTTAATACAGACTTTCTCCAACTCTGTAGAATCAGTGACTGCAGCAAAACAATCCTCCAAATAGAATCCCAGTTTATTTGTTTAAATCTGGCTCCATGATCTTTGTCCCTGCAGCTGGAATTTGAAACCGAAGGCAAAAATAAAATCCAATGCAAATCTCTACACAGTCACCGACTGCTCTAAAGAGAACAAACAAAGCTGCTTGAGTACTGCATGGCTGGGAATTAAGGTGGGGGTCTCCACCTGCTGTTTGTAAGTATGACTGTTTCCCTGCAGAGCAGTTAGGGACTGTCTAACAATTTCTATTCACAGCAGTAAATGAAGGGAGAATTTCACTGCATACAGTCAGGTTTCTTATAACAACAGTAAATATTAAAGTGTATTGGAGATAAATTTATTTTTAATTTAATAAAGTAAAAATTGGATATTTTTTTGCCTTAACATAACTTTTAAGGCCAGGGCAGTACGTAGTCAGCATTTGAATTCAATTAATATTCACTATAGAGCTTTACTGCAATTATATATACTATTTTCGTGCAAATAAGACTGTTCCAGTAATATAATATGCAGGCTAGTGAAGAATGTCATATAATTCCACTGCAATGTGAAAATTGTCCAGCTCAGTGTCCAGTGACAGATTGAAGCCATTAGTTGTTGTATCAATGTAGACAAAATCAACTTAATTTCCCTTGACTGTTTTGCTATGTTTGTAAAGGTTAGAGTTGTGCATATTTAACAAAGATTCCATGGATAATGAAAAGTCACAGTGGGACTAAAGGTATTTGTGTCCAAATAAGCTCCTTGCTCATCCATTTAGTTGGACTAAACACAATTGTGGGCATCATACCTTTTTGCTTAATCAGAAACAGAAGTTTGTGTAGTGACACTTAGGAAACCCTGGGGCTACCACCATCATGAATGTGGCAGTAATTCCTGGGTTCCCACAGCTGTTATGAAAAAGAATCATATGCTAATTCCATTTTAATACCAGGTGCCAGATATGCTGCAATCTCTACTCTACAACTTGCTGGTTATTGCATTTATTTATTGATGCAATGAGCTCAGTTGCAGCAGATGCAGTTTGGGTAAAATCATGGTGGAATTCTTGGAAAAACTCTGAATTATGGTGATAAACGTGTAGAGTAGCATATTTATTGAGACATTTTAGAGCTGACAGTGTTTCTAGTTTACTGTACCTCCAATTTTTTTTTCCTATGCCATTTTCTTTCTAGTCAATATAGCGTTAATCCCGATGTTTGGAGCTTATACTGGTATGGGTCTCTGCTAATATCAAGACAGCATCAAATTCCACAGCTATTGTAAATAAAAAAAAATTATCTATGCATCACAAAAATAAATATTATATGCAGAAGATGTGCAAATGAAATGTTATTGAATAGGGTATTTTAAGAATTGTCATGTGGTGTCAAACAGAAATCTGTAAATTGCTGGGTCTTCAAAGAACATCTCAAAAACCTGAAAGCCAGGTGTGCAAGAGAAGCCATGCAGATTAGAGTCAGAACAAGACTTTTCAAGGTTTCAAGATGTACAGCTGCAAACAGTATCAAATTGTGCTAGTCGGCAAGCGGGCTTACTGAGCTGCTATTGGGAAGCTTGAGAAGGGCAAAGGAACATTGTTTTTTTAAAAAAATATAATAATAAAAAGCAACTGAAACAATTATTTTTTGAAAACCGTAATAAGATGAACTGCCCCTTTCAGTCTGCTACGCTAGTAAAATCATTTAATAGACCGTTAGTTTTAACCAAGATTGTTGGTGATTGATGGTATCATTAAATACAAAACTAACACAGCACTCAGCCATCAGTCTTAATGAAAAGATCTAGATTATTTCCACTTTAAAAAAACTAAACATTTTCTTTATTTGTGCCAACAGATTCCTTTTTATTTCAGTTCTCTGCAATGCATCAACCTCTGTCAGTAAATATATGATCTCAGAAGATGACCTAATCAAAAAAGTTACTCTGTTTTTTCATTCCCCTCTGAACTGTCATTCTCTCCACTGAAGATATAGATTTAAATATGCAGAAATTCAGCAGATCTCTCTGTGCCTAGGTACAGTCTCCTCTACGTCAGTCTACAGAGCTATAATATGAATTTGGGATAGGAACAGCTGCCATTCTGTAGAACTACTGCTTCAGCTATGGGATGCACACTACATTGCAGAGAAAACTTTAGTACATTCACATGATATCATGTATTCCAATAAGCTTAATGACCTTAGTAGTTATTCATTTTGGACAAGTTAGATATTAAGAGCTAATTCCATGATTTGTAGTGTAGTATTATTATTATTATTATTATTATTATTAATAACATGTATTTCTATAGCGCCAACTTATTTCGTAGTACAAAGTATCAGTTCTTTGGCTCATAGTTAATTTACTATAAAATAAAACGTTTCTCTATTATAAAGCACACTACTGAGTTCTATTCTATCAAACAATCAGCTTATTATCAATTTAGCATAGCCAGTTCATGCAGTGATGTAAACACCAAATATGACCTTGTAGTTTGCTGCATGTTCTAGTGAGGTGAAAGATATTTGATGATAGGATGGCACAATACCCGTAAAGTTACCAGGGGTGGTAAACAGCAGCTCCTGGTAAATTTTAAGAACCAAACTTCTGGGTTTTATAAATGGAAATTCAGCTCTTCTAGTGCAAGGTTGGCTTGACCCGCTCCGACACTAAGGGGGTTATTTATCAAAGGTCGAGTAGAGTAATATTAATTTTTCTTAAACTGTAATAAATATGATTTTATTCACAATTCAAATGGTATGCTATTTATGAAAAAATTATTTGTTTAAAATTCAGTTGAATTGTCCCAACCTTAATACTCTAAATGAATCCAAATAAAATTTGAATCAAGGTTTTAAAAAAAACCAAACAAAAATCTCAAATTTTGGCACACTTTTTTTTTGATGTTCAACATTTTTTTTCTCCCATTGGATTCTATTGGGTGTCATTTTTTTTTTATGCAAAACTTGGCAAAAATTGTCTCATCACTACTATTAACATCTTCAAATAGTTCAAGGGACCTCTGCCATTGACTTCAACATGAACTCGTTGGGGTATAAATGGACATTCAAATTCAAATTTGAGTTGGTGGTTTTAAATTCGAATTTGTTTTGAGTTTAGACCAAAAAAAGTTTGAAAATGTTAATTTACCATTCAAACTTTATTAAACATGGGCCCTAAATAAGGTAAAGAGTGTGGGGGCAGCATCACAGAAGCTGCCTCAAGGCAGCTTAGGGGCCTGAATCACCCACAAGTTTGTTGTACAGTATGGAGGATGAACAAACGTTTCACCTGGTATTGTTGAATAGGACATTTCATGAATCGGTGGAAGAATTTCTACAAACGTGGCAAACGTTATGAACCCAACCCATGCATTACACGTCTGTTGCCTCTTTGCACTCTGCAGATACAGATATATTCAGTACAGTGTATATTTAATGGAAAGTTCAAATTAGGGGTTGGTCAACCTTGCTTGTGGCCTTAGCAAGTGGAACAATTGATATCTACTCTACATTTTTTTTAATAAACAGCTGTAGCATAGCAGAAGGAGAGCCTCTCTAATAAAGTAGGACAATGCATATACTACTGCAGAGTTAAAACTGCCTTAACTGCAATGTAATTTTGCCTCCCATTGACTCCAAGACGTTTTGGTGAAGATTGTGTGAATTTTTAAATGAAACAAGATGCCCCAAATTCCCACATCCCTATTGTACACCCAAAGCTTTGCCTGTTGGCCACACAGTTATATACTGTATTTTAAATATATTAAAAAATGTATATATGCACTTTAGCCAACCTCAAGAATTCCTGCTGTTTATTAGGAGTTCCAGGGGAACTCTATAGCTGAGGGTCTATGAGGGTCCTGAGTACCTCTGTTTGGATTTTTTTTTTATATTTGTCTCAACCCCATGTTTAATGCCATAGGACATATCATTCTTCAGTTTTTGTCAACCACATCACAATACTTTGATATGTTCCCTGTCCCTGCAAGTTAGAAATGGGATATGTAAATTGTTTTTCTTTCAAGTGGAACACCTTGTTTTAAGGTTATCAACAAAGTGGTAGCTTACCACTTAATATAAAAGGTAAATTAATCAAAATAGAGATTTACTAAGAGTTGAAATTAATTTTTAAATTTTATCAAAATAATTTTTGGCTAAAATTTGAAAATTTTAGAAAAAAAATTAGAATTCGATCATTCGCCACCTTAAACCTGCCAAATTGCCATTATAGCCTCTGGGGGACCTCCCATAGCCTTTACAGGCAATTTGGCAAAGTTGAATTTTTTCAAAGGGAAAATGTTCGATTCAAATGATGTGATTGTTCGATTCGAATTTGATCAAAAACTGTGTAAGGCTCTGCTGGGATTCGAGCCAGGGACCTTTGGGTTTCTGGATCAATGCTCTATCTATTAGGGCTGCTCACTATATATTTCCTGGCCTCTGCAGCCCCAGCCCAGCAGCAGCCTGATT